>PVKZ01001605.1:0-356659 GCA_004027375.1 Macroglossus sobrinus
AAGGAAGGAAGGAAGGAAGGAAGGAAGGAAGGAAGGAAGGAAGAAAAAGAAAGAAAGGAAATAACCTAAATACCCAGAAATAAGGGATTGATTACATAGTTATTTAACCGTCTGTTCTGGCAACGTTAAAAATGACCACGCATGTGTGTACTTACTGTTTCACAGAGACTTTGTACATATCGTGCTAAACAGAGATTACAAGTTATAAAGAATAGAGTGTATAAGTGGCTCCGTAAAAACCAAACATATTTCTCTATTTAGATACGCCATCAGGGAAAACAGCTTAAAGTCTTATGCATTAAAGCACAATATGCATGGTGTCTGGGTAACAGAATCTTGGATCATTTCGACTTTTTCAATCAGCTCATCAACACTTCCAGTGAGTTGTCAGTAAACTCACAGGCATAGTTATAATGTGCCACCTGCCCATGACACCAAGAGCTGACTGGGTGGGAGACAAGAAGGCCATGACACAGTACCCTGAGTTAGGAGGAAGTACTCACTTATCCAGCAGGTTGTCCCTTGGTATCCGAACCTTGTCAAATATTAAAATCCCATTATCCACACCATGCAAACCTAGAGAGAGGAGACGTGAACAGAGCTGCAGGGTGAATCCAGGCGAGCGTCAGAAATACATCCCTGCACCCCTGGTGGCCCTACTCCATGCAAAGCCATTTATTCCCTTCCAGAACTGGAGATGCATTTTATTTGGGGTGGGGGTAGGGCTAGGGGTAGGGGTGCTGTTTGTTTCCTTGAAGAGTTGTGGAGGTGTTGGGAGGCCACAGTAGCCTGACTGAGCAGCCGCTGTGACAAAAAAAAGGTCTTCCTGTCCCCAGCAACAGAAAGACCATCAACTGGACACAGAGCGGTCAGGAGGCCGCAGTTCAGAATGGCAGAGCTCAGGCTCTTCCCCAGCACTAGGCGAGTTTGCAACCAAATGCCTGAGAGACAAGCAGATGCCACACAGACATTGGGGGTTCCTCACAACCCTGTCAGAGCCAGGCCCGCCCTGTGTCCACCTTGCCCTTGGGGAGCCTTCATCTGGGGAAGCCATCACTCTTTAGTCACATCCCTAGGAAAATGCTGCCCTTTCACAAGGGCCCACCTGCACTAGGAGCGCCCCAGGACAGGACCGGCACTGCTCCCCAAGGACCAGCCACCCTCTGCTCCCAGGAACACTTGACACTGAGGCATCATCTTGGGACTGGGCCAGTGAGGGTGGTCCCCTTGGGAGACACTTCACACCCATCTGCAGCTGCTCTGCAGCCACCATGCAGAGGTTAGGGGTGGATACAGTTTAAGGGGCCAGGGCAAAACCACCCCTCCACCAAAGGTATGTCTTCTCCCTCTGCTCTCCTTCCCTCTCTGCTCCTTCTCCCCCACCTGTCTCCTGACCTGGCCTCAGCTGAGGATGACCGGTGGAGCCCACAGATGCAGCCTGCCATCACCAAGGGTTATGGCTGAACTGTGCCCACCCCAGATTCATATGTTGGAGCCCTCACCTCCAGGACCTGTGGACAGCATCTTACTTGGAGACAGGGTCTTTATAGAGGTGGGCAACTTAAAATGGGGTTATTAGGGTGGGCCTAGTCCAGGTGACTAAGACCCCTGTAGGAAGCAGAGATCTGGACACAGATGTGTGCATGGGGAGAAAGCCATGTGAACATGAGGACAGCCACTTACCTATAAGCCAAGGAAGATGCCTGGGATCTGAGGGCCCTCCTTCAGAGCCCTCAAAAGGAACCAACCCTGCCAGCATCTTAGTCCCAGACTTGTCACCTCCGGAACTGGGACAACAGCCCTAGCAAAGTAATCCCTAAACTGAGCTAAGGACACACCACAGGCCTGGCGGCTCGGGGTCTGGAAAGAGAAAGCTTCTACCTGCCCTCCAAGAGTCCCCAGGTCTGGGAGAGGGGGTAAGAAACAACTCAGGGCAGAGCTGCCTCATCTCCAGGAAACCCAAGCAGCCGGGCAGAAGCGAGACTAAAGCACGTTCATGAGTACGTTCTGTGATAGCCTCCGACAGCTCTACAGAAACAGTTCGTCAGGCCTCAGAGTTGGCCTTCTCCATCTCACTGCTTTGGAGGTTGGACTGTTTCTGAGTGAGTGGAGAGCAGGCAGGAGGTGCAATGAGGGCAGGAGAGGGGTCTCCTGGAAACTCACCCTCTTTGTACATCATGTCAATTGCAGTCACTCCTGGGTACAAGCTTCCACTTTCATCACGGACAGGAACAATGAAGCAGTGGGGCCCTAGGAAAGTGAAGAGACGGTGACTAATCTCTCCCCTAAAGACACTTCCCAGGGCAGTACTTGGTTATGTGGGGTCCAACACTCATCCAGGTCTATGACTGCATCTCTTATAACAAAGTGTAACAGCTACACGTCACGATAGATTTTATCGCCACATGTATTTAGGAGGTAAGTTAAGGCTTAATGCTTCGCAAGGTAAACACAGGCCTGTGTGTGGCTTCCAGGGTCAAGTGCTCACTGGAGCAGTACGAGTGAAGGCAGTGCCTCAGTTCTGCGCCAAGACCAACCTTGAGACCTGCCATCCACAATGAGCTGGGCGAAGACCGCAGCATAGTTCCCATGCATGGCGTTTCCAATGTACATCTTCATGGCATCTTCACATGGCGTGTGGATCACAAACTCCTGCAGAAGAAGCAGAGTGAGGGGACCCTTTGTGCCAGTGCTTTTCAATTCCTTGGCTCAGGGTGAGGACATGGCCTTGTGCACATGCTCAGGTGACAGAGGCCGCCAGCGTCATCCTGGGGCTCAGGCTCAGGCTCTGAGGTCAAGGCCTCGGTTCACACAGCCCACCCCCACCTCCCTGTAAAAACAAGTGCGGATTAAAGCACTTTTTCAACGAATCGCCCAATCAGGACAGACGAGCCTGATTCTATCTTATAAGAGAAAAAAATCTCAGAGTGTGCCATCCAGGTTATCTTCAGAATATGATCAAGGATTCCAGCTCAAGACAGTCCAAAACCAACAGTGGCCAGAAAGAAGCAGGAAGGAAAGTCAGGGTCTTCATTTCAAAGTCTCTGCTCAGAACTCTCTGGAAGCTGGTACATTGTCAAAGTGGAAACACCCCACTTCACTTAGCAATCCCTAACCTCTTTGGACCCCTAGATCACCCTTAAACCTCTCATCAAGAAGCACCAGGCTGTAACTGCCAGCACTGAAAGCCAAGTCCCTGAGGGAGGTCGAGGACTCCAGGGACAAAAGGCACGCTTAATTGGAACTGACAATATTGAAGATGTGCCTGAACAAAACCAACAGGCTATCGATCATGTAAAGATTATCTCAGGTTTCAGATTTTAAAGTCTACAGATTCCACTTTCCCTCTGGCCAAGAAACATAGTCTTGAAGCCTAAGAAAACCTGCTCTGACATATGTTTGCACAGAGAAAACTTTGCACATGCCAGGGCCTCTCAGATACACAAAAGGATATGCTGAATCCTTTTAAGAGAAGTCTCCAAGGCCCGCCTGGTCTAGTAGGCCAGCCAGTACTTCCCAAAGGAAGGAGCTACCTGAGGCTGGGTGCAGGACAAAACAACCAAACAACAATAGCAACAGCTTGCAGTAAAGGATGTTTATACCTCCAAGGAAGGAAGGGGAGTGACAGAAAACCAGCAGGGAAGCAGCCCAGCAGGGAAGACCTGGTGGGGTGGGGAAGACACCGGAGGCCACCCACCCCATAAACATCTGATGCGCTCTGGGAAAGAAGGCTTGTCACTGTTGGCAAAAACACGCAATTTGGAAAGTTCACATCAGCCAAATGCTGGCGTTAACGCGGGGCCTGTGTGATACGTGCCGTGTGTGTCCGACCCTGTCATGAGTCCTTGTTGAAGGCCAGTAGGACTGTCACTGCTGCGAGCACTGAAAGTTAAGATGGCTTTTGCCTGAGAGATTTTAGCTTTGTTTATTTTTGCTCTTTAGCATAAAGTGTAAAAATAAATCTCTTACCTCTTAACCATCTTTATCACCACCCAATCAATCCCTGCTCCAAAAATAAAAAGAAAACCACTGACACCCAGGAATGGAAAACCAAAAAATGTGAGAGATTGAAACCATCCTGAGGGAGCACGGGCTTGTCTTTCACGCTCTAACAGTTCAGAGGGAGATGAGGCAGAAACAGAGCACAAGTTCACCCCCCGTCATCTTCAGGCACAGTATCGTTCACCAGAGTCCCCTCGTCATTGCAATTTTGATGCTGTAGCTCGCCTGCTCACAGTGGGTGCCCCCAAAGCACACCAAGGAGCTAAGTCATTTATGCCATTGGGAGAGAATGGGACCAAGACAGGAAATGATTTTGAGGGAAAGTAATTGTAAGAAGAAACAATAAATAGGAATTGTAGGTGGGTTTTTTTTCTCTTTTAGTGACAGCACACTGGCCTCAATACCATGGTTTAGGGAGAGAAAAAACTATCAGCCCAAAACCAAAAACTGCTCAGTCGGCACCCGTCACTGCAGGAAAGCGAAGCTGCTACAGGCGATCTCACCGAAAGCCAAGACCCTCTTGTGAACCACACGGCCGCAGTCAGCTTCTTATCCTACAAAACAGGGATGGTGCTATCTTCCTACATTTACAGAATATTGCTAAATATGTGGCATGTTGAGGGCTGAGCCCAGTGCCCAGCACACACATGCTCGATTCATGGAAGCAGCTCACAGACCGTTCAGGAAGCTGTCGTGAGGGAATGTGGCATGCTATCCAGAGGGAGCGTGACACGGGGCCTGGCACATGGTGGTAGGCCTTAGTTCTGTTGGTATCATGACCCTGGACATCACCAGCTACTGAGGAGGACTAGCACCAGGGCAGGAGGGAAGACAGGGTGTCCTCCAACACAGCCTGTCTCCTAAACACTGACACCTCCAGCTAGCGTACATGGGCCAGGATGGCCAGCCAACGAAGTTCAGACTCTAAAGGACAAACTCAGCAAAAATGATGACCAGATTGAGGAGCCACATACTCATACACTTGCTTGCCCATTTACATTTCAACTGAGTAGATCTCAAGCCACATATCTTAACGAAAAAGAAGGGAAGAAAAACACTTGGAGTAAGACTGTTCTGTGAAATGTTTGCTTAGGTTGTCTGAGTCTCCAAGCAGGTCACAGGTAAGAATGTGGCACCAGCTGGGACAGGGGACCTGGCTTCTGGTAGAGGGGCCAAGCACAGACAGTGCCCCCCTGCCACACAGTGCCATAGGGAGTGCCAACAGCAGTCTCTCCTCCAGGAAGGACACCCAAGCAGCTACAGCATGGTTTTTGCAGAGCTGTCATGGCACCTAGGTCACAAGTATATGCAAGGAGCCAAGAGTGGTACCCGTGCATAGTAGGTGCAATGTGCATGCGTGATGACTGGCAGTAGTCATATGGGTGAGCACACACCCACCTCCCTGAAACACTCAGACATCAAGTATGAGTCGGCACCTCGTGCCAAAGGGCACACAGTAGTGTGGAGCTGGGCGAACCCAGTTCTGTGCAGGTGTGCTGCTCCCCAGGCCATGCGACCACGGACAGAATCCTCACCTGTGCAGAGAGGTCAAAGGTAGCTTCTGTCTGGATCCCTCTCACATTGCTGCCATGGCCCCTCTCAGTCATTGCAAACATCCCAGTGTACTTCTGCTCCTGGAGGTTGGCAGGCATTAGGAGGGAACTGGCCAATCAGGTGGCTGCTCTAACTGCAGACCTCTGAGGCCATTAGGGATGTTGGCAGGAAAAAGAGAGGGGTGAGTCGGAGGTAATTAGCTGGGGACAGCTAATGTGACCTCAACAATATGACAGGCTCAATGTAAGATAAAAAGACAGTCTTGAAATTTTCATTCCAAACAAGACTCTTGCTGACACTAGCTCTCTATTTTCTTTTTCTGCACACATGCACACACACACACACACACACACACACACACACACACACACACACACATGTGCATGCACACACCCCAGCTACCATGACTTTTTAAGGCCCCCCCCCCCATAGAAGAAGACATCATTTGAGGTACATGCCATACCTGGAGTGGCTGAAGCCACTTGGTTACATGTCTTGGGCTTCCAAGGCTCCTGACTGCACCACCAAACAGCCAATAAATTATTCCACACTGGAAACAAGGAGAACACGGGCCACTGTCAGCGACTGTCAATGACTGCTAAGCTCACAGGTCACACTCCATCAAGCAGCATCTGCTGGGCTCCTGGAGCCATGGCAAGGTTTTCACGCCCTCCCAATCCTCACCTGTCAGCATCCAGTCCTTCCACAGATGTAGAAGCCTGTGTCACCAGAGAGTCAGGCCACCATGCCCAGGCTGCCCTGCAAGCCCTGCCCAATGGCTGCTCTGGACACTCATCCTGCTCAGGGTCCAGCTCCATGCCTGAGGTGGAAGCCGTGCACCGCAAGCTTGTGCACAAGCTGCAGGAGCAGCCTGCATCCATGCAGGTGAGTCCCACCGTGAGCACCAAGCAGGACAGAGGGCGATGGGACAGGCAGTCTGTAAGCAAGGCAGCTGGCTCAGACTCCAGCGTGGCCACCCCCTGTGATAAGACCTTGGACACATGGGCACCAAACAGTGAGTGCAATGAGCCCCAAGCCTTCCAGGTGCTGAGTTTCATACACATGAGGCCACTGGGTCTCACAGCAACCCTGAGAAGAAAACACTATTACCCCACATGACAGATGATGACTCTGAGGTTCAGGGGAGGGAAGTGGCCATCCCAGACTATACCTCAGGGAGTGGGCACAGCCAGCCTTCAAGGTCGAGGTGTCTGACCTCTAACAGCACTTCAGGGGCCACTGCAGGGATGCAACGGGGGTCAGCAGCCAGGGCTCTGTCTGGTCTGTCACAAATCCTGGGAAAGAGCTGCTGACAATGGCGAGAAAGAGTAGGGCCTTGTCAGGGCCTCTACACTTCCCACTGGGGCCAGAGAGACATCCCTGACGGCAAGGCAAGCTGGGTGAGAGCTGGAGCTGGTTGCTTTCACCTTGCTCCACCAGGTAAGCCATGACCTGGGGACAGCAAGAAGGGCTTAGGCCACATCTCAGGGGTTAAAGCTCATCACTCACATTGGCCTGGCATAAAGCTCCTCGCAGGCAGCACCAATTCCCCTTGGAACACAGCTACCTGTAGGCATGAGGCATTCAGCATGGCCTCAGGTGTAGAAGAGACGTGCCAGACCTACAACTAAATACCAGAGACCAAACATGCCCCTATGTCATGCTGTGTCCCTGACACAATGCACTGGCGAGGTCTGTCCTGCGTGCCAGGCCTCTCCCACACGTGGTCAGACAGTGGGTCTCCCAAAGAACCTTCGAGGGCATTCAGGGCCGTTTTGTTCCAAGAGCAAATGGGAGCCACTGAGGCACTGAAGGTGTTTTTCAGACAGTGGTGACCCTGAAAGGATAATAGTGCTGTGAACTGAATTGTGTCTCCCTGCCAGTTCAAAGGCTGAAGCCTCAACCTAGTGTGGCAGTGTCAGGATACGGGGCCATGGGAAGCTACCTGGGCTAGATGAGGTCCTAAGGGTGGAGCAGTCCTAAGGAAAGGAGGAGTGCTCCTGCACACAGTATCAGAGCTCTCCCCGCCAGCCCTCTGGGAGGACAAGCAAGAAGGCAGCCGTGTACAGGAGGTCTTGACCAAGACCTGGGGTTGCCGGCACTTTGGTCTTGAATGTCCAGTCCCCAGAATTCTAAGAAGTAAGTTTCTGCTGCTCAAGCTGCCTGGGCTATAGAATTTTACCATGGCAACCCAGGCAAACTCAGACAGAAAGATGATTCAACTAAAGAAGAGAGGGAAGAAGGAAAGAAAACAGGTCATGTTTCTTTTGGCCATGTGTCCCTCAGGGCCTTTGGCAAGGCATTGGGCTCTCCCAAGCTGTGCGGATCCTGGGTGCTGAGAAGCTGGCTCCCTGCTACCTCCTCAGTCTCCGGCCCTCCTCTCTGGGAGCCGCTGCACAGCCAGCCCAGCACAGGGCTGTGTAAGCACAGTGTGACTATCCAAAGTGCTCAGGGACACTAGAGCCTTCAAGCAACACAGACCTGGGGGCACAGGTGATTATGATGAGCTGAGGCTGACACCCTCTTCTGAGGGATGGCCAGCTCCCATGAAGGTGTCAACAGAAAGCTGGCAGAGGCCACCAGCTGCAGTGAGATCTGGAGATGCCCCGCCCATCCCTGAGCTCACAGGAATTGCTGCCAGCACACAGTCTACCTCCCCTAAGGCTCCCTCAACTGCGGGGAAGGGGTGTAAGCAGAGCAGTGATTATGGAAGCATTTGAAAATACCTATTTCTTTACATCTACTCAAACTTCTTCCAGGATACTGAGGAGTCAGACTTTTTAAAAAGCTTTTCACCTTCACTGCTGTGGCCATGTCTGCTGTGGACAGGACTTCACCTATGGCAAGGCTTCGGCTGACAAAGTTCCTTGTCTTCTCTGCCTGGAAACATGACAGACGCAGGGTCAATTTTACGTTTTTTTTTTTTGACCTTCTAAATTAACATTTGCTATAACAAATGTGTTACTTTCATAATATAAACACAACCTAGTCAGAGTAATTTTTAAATAGAAATTAACCCCATCACCTGCCAGAAGTAAACATTTCATCCTTTTTATATGGCCGTCTGGTCTCTGACTACATATGACATGTTCCAAGACGCTTTCCTCACACCATACAAAGGCCACTGCATCCATACCCATGGCAGGCTCCGGACAGACACTCCTCGGCTTCGCAGCGTCTGCATCGGCCTCGTCCCTCACATCCCCCAGATGGACAGCCTGCAGTCCTGCCAGAAGCCTCTTCGCATTGACCTCCAACCAGCAGGGAACACTGGCTCAAGTCCAGGTGGCAGTCAATGAAGACAGGATTGGGAAAGTCTGGGGACATCATGGACACAGGAAAGCAACACACTCCACTCTCCTTTCTAACCTGAGTCGCCTCAGGCTAAAGCCCCTCATCACCTTGCAGGACATGACAACCACAAATCTCAAAGCTATAGGAGCACACACTGCTCCACCCGTGACAAGTGTGACAGGGCAAAGCACTGTCGCTGTGTCATCTTGAAACTTCAGAGGCAGGCAGCCTTCCCTTCGAAAGTGGGGCCCTTACTCTCTGTCGAAGTCAGTGCTAATGTTTCCTGAGACCCAGCCAGCAAAGCCACTGTTCATTGCCTGTGCACACGTGTCTATGTCTGTGTGGTACGTATGTGTGTGTGGTACGTGTATGTGTGTAGTGTGTGTACATGTGTGATGTGTGTACATGAGTGCAGTGTGTGTCCATGTGTGCACATAAGCATGTGTGCCTGTGTGTGGTATATAACCACGTGTACATGTGTGATGTATGTCTGTGCACATGTCTGCGCATGATGTATATACATGTGCGCACATGAGCATGTACACTTGTGTGTGCATGTATACTCATTTGTGCATGTATGGTGTGTGTACGTGCAAGCATATTAGCATGTGAGCCTTTGTATGTGTGTAAGCCTTGTGTATGTGTGTGGTGTGCGTTCACTGCACACATGTGTGTAAGCCGTGTGAACATGTCTGTGGTATGCATTTATGTGTACACATGTGTGTACACCTTGAGTACTCGTATGTAATGTACATAAACGTGTGCACATGTGCATGTCATCTGCCCACCAGCAGCAGGATGATGGCTGACCTTCCTTGGATGGTTCTCGGTTTCCACACTGGCTTAAGCTTTCTTGCCAAATGCACTGTTTTCCCTCTCGTGGTTTCTACAATGTTTCTCTCAGGCATTATTAATTTTATCAAACAGCAGGCTATCAAGATTTATGACTCTTATCGTGGCTCCAACCCAGTGCATCTTGTATTGATTATGTCCTAAAATATCTCCAGGCTCAAGCATGAACGATTGCTCTCACCAGAGAGTCAGTTACCAGCAAATAATAAAAAACAACTGTAGCTCACATTTGTGAGTTTTTGGGGGAGGCCCCCTGTGTCCTCCATTTCCAGAGCCTCACAATCACTCTCCATGAGAGGCTAAGGTGGACAAGAAGTACTGACCCTATGTAATAGATGGACAAGTCTAGCCTCAGGTTGGTCAAAAGCCAGGGTCATCTGGCAAGTGGCAGAACAAGGGCCAGAAAGCAGACCAGATTCCTCACATACGTCCAGCCCCCAACGCTTGCTAGAGAATACCGGGAACCCCGGTAGCCCAGCTTTTGCTGCCAGTCCACTCCTACTTTGTACCACCAGGTTCGTCCCCAGAGAGCACCTGACATCAACACACTTTCCTGAGCCCCACCTTCATGGTCATGACAAGCCCTTCTCCACCTTCTATCTCCACTCGGCTGTAGCCAAAATTACAGCCCCAGAGTAACTAAATCCCTCAGACTCTCCAACTGTTCCGCTTCTTCATATTAAACTCTCTCCATTTATACTGTCGAGGTAGGCATATGACCTTGTCATCTCTGGTACCCACCATCATCTCACCCACCAGTTTGAAATAAATTGCAATCGTGTTTGCTAAAGAATCAGCCCCAAATCTAGACATGTTAGAGCATTTAAATGGTTTCTGACCCTTACTTTCCTTCCCCAATCTCCGCACGAGACAGTGATCTTTGCTATAAGACCAATGGGAAAAGCCAGCAGGAGTTTGCCACTGACCCTCACATGTTGATTTAAGCGCATTTTGGCCTGGTCCATTCCAAGAAGTCAAGCAAAAGTTCCAGAACTAAAATTCAGTTTTATTTCATTGACTGCCTGACTGGCGTATATTTTTAACATCTTCCCCACACATAAATTCTCCCTTTTCTTCAATTCTTTCATTTCTGCTTCGTCATTAACTAAGGAATATCTAACACTGACAAGGTTCCCCTCTCATTCTACTGTACTGATGCTGATCACTCAATAATCAGCATGTGTGCAGGCATACGTTCTTGCAGTATTTCTGCTGTGTAAATCCCCTTTATTTAGATTTGATATATTCAAGCCAAATTTAATTCCCATCTCAGAATGTTAGTGTGTAGTGATTTTAAATGATAATGGTAGTTTATCCTAAATTACATCCCATACTATTTCCATTCTCTTAATAAATTCAGTTTTAAACAGAAGGAAGATATTTCCCTAAAATATCTCTCATTTCTTTATCGAGCACTAGATATAGCAGACCTTTATAAAGCAATACTCTCTACAAATCGAATTCTATAAAAAATGTATATCTTTGGTTTTGTAAGCCTGGAGGGTCTCTAAAAGGCAGATATATTCTTCTTCTACTAAATTCAACTTGACTCAGCCCTGCTTGGTCTATAACCTGAGCCATCTTCTCTCAGATGTAAAAAGTCCCGAGCTGACCTTAGCTTTCTAATGTCAGGTCCTAATCAGCACATTCCCTTCTTCCGTCTTCCGGTTTCAATTTTCTATTTCAGTTATGTCTTCTCAGTCTTATTGATTACAAGCCCATTGTTATAGCTAGCCTAAAATTATTTTAGAAAGAGAAGGGGTCAGAGGAAAATACACAAATAAATAAATGGGCTTCAAGTATTCAGTCACTCTGCTCTAATGAGACTCTGGCCTCTGCGCTAACCAGTCCTGACCCTCCCTCCAAAAATTCCAAGTCTGGCGCCTTCTCTATCTCCCACCACCATCTTATTCCCAGACCATCTTAACAGCCTCCCCACTGGCCTCCCTGCTTCCCTCTGCCCCAAACATCAGACACTGTGGTATGTTTAAAATTGTCATTATTAAGGTAAAATTTACATACAGTGAAATGCACAGAGTGGAAGTGCATGGATTCTGGTCAGTTACCTACCTGAGTAACCATCATGCCAGTTAAGATTACACAGTGTTCCCAGCCTCACCCCTCTCCAAAAGTGCCCTCGTGCCCCTTTTCAGTCTCCACTCCCACAGGCAACCACTGCTCTTTTCATCACCAGCATCAGCGCTGCCTATTCCTGAAGGTACATAAAGGGAGTCTGGCAGAAGCACTCTTTTCTATCTACCTTCTTTTGTGCAAATTAGGCATTCATGCTGCTCTGTCTTTTAGCAGCGCCTTCTTTCTTACTGCTGAGTCCTGGGCCAGCTACAAATATTCTACAATTGGTCCAGTCTCTTATCGATGAACATTTGGTTGTTTCCAGTTTGGGGTTATTATGAATAAAGCTGTTATAAACGTTCCCGGACTCGTCTTCTTGTGGATAATTGTTTCCATTTCTCTATTGTAAACCCCCAGGAATGTAATTATTGGGTTAAAGTGTAGGTTTCTATTCAGTATTGTAAGGAACTGCAAAACCAGCTTTCAAAATGGTCCACCATCTACCCTCCTAGCAACTTTCTGTCGCCATTCTCTCTGCTTTGAGGCCCGTCAGGACTGCCAGTCTTTTCCATTTTTAGCTCTTCTGGAGGGAGTGTAAGGTCATTGCATTGTGGTTTGAACATGTATTTCTCAGACAACTAGATGCTCGTTGGCCATGTGTATAGTTTTATAAAGTGTCTCTTCAAGCCTTTTGCCCATTTTTTAAAAATTGCATTGCTTGTCTTTTTATCATTGACACTAAGAATCCTTTATACATTCTGGGTAAAAATCCCCTATATCTGGACATAAATTTTTGTCAGCAATATGCATTGCAGATATTTTTTCCTAGTTTGAGGATTGCCTTTTTTTTCTTAATAATGTCTTTTGATAAACAAGTTTCTACTTCGATAAAAACCCATTTATCATTTATATGTTTAGTACCTTTGAGGTCCTCTCTAAGAATCTTCTCCCCATCCTAAAGTCAAAAGGATATTCTCTTTTGTTTCCTAAAAAGTTTATAGTTCTAGAATTTATATGTAGGCATAGTACACATCTCAACTTACTTCCATGTGTGGTGTGAGTTAGGATCAAGGCTAACTTTTTCTATCTTGTCTAGTTGTTCAGGCACCATTTATTGAAAAGACTTATCTTTTTGCATCAAATTGCCATGCAACATAGTCAAAAAATGCACTGATCATATATGTGGGGTTTTGTTTCAGGACTCTCCAGCTGTCCTGTTCATCCATTTGTCTATCCTGTGCCAATAATCTTAAGTGTTCTTGTAATAAGTCTTGAAATCAAAGGATGAATGTCCTCTAAATTTGTTTCAGAATTGTTTTAGTGATTCCAGGTTTTTCTGTGTATCCATATGCATTTTTTTAATCAACTTGCAAATAGATGAAGGCACAGTAGTGTTTAAAAAATTGGCATCATGCTATGCTTTACTTGCCTCTTTCCTCTTCCTGCCCCCATCCTTCACTACAAAAACCCCGATGACTCCCACAACTCCAGAGCAAGAAAAGCCCCCCTCTCACCACGGCCCTTCTTATTCTCTGCTGCATCTCTGCTAGGGCCACAAAGTCCAGTGCCTGAGCACAGAGCTGGGAGGATTCTGTCACAAAGGCCATATGTCATTATCCTGTTTCTATACTCCCAGGGGCCATGAGGACTCCAGGAAGACACAGTGCAGGAATGGTGCAAGGTGACAGTCCCACGGCTCTGTCTAAGGACACTGTTCTCTTTTCACAATAATATTATAGCATTCTGACAGCTGGGGATTTTCCATCTCTTGCCTTAAATTTAATACATTTTCCTACCAAATTCCTAGCTGCTTTAGGAAGTTTTCTGATTTTCAGTGTAATCACATAACGTGTCAAGATTGATAGCATGTAATGATGGATGTCTCAGAGTGACACTAGCAGCTTGCCATATGAGCTTACTTTTTTGTTGATGAAGACTGCATTGTTTTACATTTATTTTAATGGAAAACAGTGGCCAGTGGTATACACTGCCACTTTTCTGAATTTTCTTTACTAGTTCTAACAGTTTTGTTGCGAAATCTTTAGGGTTTTCTACATAAAGAATGTATCATCTGTGAATAGAGATAGTTTCACTTCTTCTTTCCCGATTTACCATACTTTTTACCCACAGCATCTACAGCCGTCTGACATACTACACATCTACTCGTTTCTTAGTTTATTGTCTGCCTCTTCCCAGACTAATGTGCCAGGCATTTTTTTCTTGCTTTGTTCACTGCTTCTTGAAGAGCATCTGGATCATGATAGGTGTTCAATAAATAATTGTAAAATGAATGAATCACTTTACCTGGCACACAGAAGGGACTTAGCAAAAGATAACGAGTAATAATTATTACTATTTTTAATGTGGTATTTCACTGCAAGAATAACAAGTAAGACTTAAAATGAGAATTGTTCATTATGCAGAATGGTGTGCAGTGCAGGATTCCAGCTGTACTGGCGTCCCTGCATGGTCCCAACTCACTCTCTGGCACTCCCTTTCAAGTAATCCCCTTGGCCATCACAGATGACAACTCAGTTCAAGTGCCAATCTACACAGAAGAACTTCTGGAAACAGGCCACTTTTCCTGTTGTCTCTGCTCAGACCCTCCACGGCCTCCCTTGGGGTCATGGCTGGCCTGGCTAGCATCCTAGCCAAGTGGCCATTGTCCAAATTCATGGACCTGGAGATGGGACAGGGACTTCCGCCAAAGGCAGTGCACAAGATAGAGCATCAGGGCAGCCTGTCACAGCCCACTAGGAAAGGTCTGGGTTCCAGAACAAACAGAAGCCAGAGGGCCAGGGGCAGAGCCAAGACCAGGATGTGAGAGCCAAGAGCTCAGAGCAAGTCACAGCCAGTGCTGGGAGAGGGAGGGCACCAGTCAGTGTCTGCAGGACCCATCGGGCTGGTGTTTGCTGGCAGCAGGGTACACATCCTTGGCCTCTTGGCAAGTTCCCTGCTCAGACCCCTCTCGACATTACTCCCACTCCCCCGGCTTCAGTGTCACTGCTTCTTGGGAAAGGCTACTCCTTGCCAGGTCAGTGAGGAAAGCCACCATTTCCCCTGTCCCCAGATCCCTTCCAAGGAGAGCTGACCATAGAATCTCATTCCATTTTAGAACTGATTGCCCCCTAGTGTTGCTCTAAATACACAAACAAAAACCATCCCAAACTGAGACTAACTAAAATTATAATTGAAATAATAAATAACTATAGCATAATAAACATAACATAAATTAAAGCCACCCATTTCCTACCAGTCCCCCTCCAAGCTGTGATGAGGTTAGGCTTCCTGAGGAAAAAAAAGGGGAATTTTGATCAGCGGTTCTCAAACTTTATAATTTCTTGACCCCCTTTATACCCTTCAAAAGTATCAAGGACTCCAAAAAGCATTTATTTATGTGGGTTATACCTATTAACTTATCATCCCAGGATTTAAAACTTGGAATTTCAAAAATAGTTATTCAAAAGGACAACAAATTCATTACATATTAAGGTAAATGACATAAATCTTATAAAAAATAACCGTCATTTCCAACCCCTCCCCCAAAAAATCAGTGAAAATAATGGCATTGTTTACATTTTTATAAGTTGGTTTAGCATCTGGCTTAATAAAAAGATAGCTGGACTGTCATAACTGCTTCTGCCGTTAGTCTGCTGCGATCCGTTGTTTTGGCTGAAGCTGATGATGAAAGTCTGGAGTCATGCTCACAGGTAGCTGGGCATCTACTTTTCAGGTAGTGCCTAAAAGGGTCTTGAGGCCCCTAGGGGTCCTCAGGTCATACCTTGGGAACTGCTGGCTTAGATGACGATGCTGGCATGTCCTCTGTCTGTGTGCATCCTGGGCACAAGGACAAGCAGTGCTCAGGGTGATAGAGAGATGGTTGGGAGCAGTCATGGGATGAGTGCTTCATCACCCAGATATCTATCCCTACTCTCGCTACACTTGGCCAGGAACGGCCTGACCCTAGCTGGCTTTCTCCCAGGGAGAGGACGCATTAGGAGGCGGTGATGCAGAGTCAGGCCTGGGCAACCCACACCCGCCCCACACCAGCAGATTTCAGTGCTGATTCACTGGCCTCAGCAAAAATCTCAAGAGCGGGAGTTTGGGAAGCTCCCCCAGGTGACTGTGATGTGCAGCCAGGGGTGAGAACCACCAGACTCAAGGGGCTCAGGGAGCAGACTGCTGGGCGTGACCCTGCACTCCGGGAGTTCTGTGCAACTCACAGGTTGTGTGACCCCAGGCCAATTACTCAGCTTCAGTTTACTCATCTGTGAAATGGAGGCACCATTAGGGACACTGTGACTGATAAACGAGGTCATCCATTTAAAGTTCTTAGCACTGTGACTGGTGTAACAGGTGTCCTCAGTTGGTTTGAGCTGTTATTATTGGTTATGGGGGACAAGTGTCTCTAAGGAAGCAGTCACACACACAGGAAGTCTCCTGAGGCGGGGTCAGGGCTCCAGTCTGAGTAACTGCTACAAAGTAAACATCCCACCTGGATCCTCCATCTCCTCATCTGGAAATTCAGCAAGTGGGTGATGCTTCTCGACCCCCCAAGTGGGGGAATCCTCAGGCACAGAAGAGGACAGGTGGCTGAGAGTCACAAAGTGACATCACTGGAAACGCTAACGAGGTGCCAAAATAGTGTTTATACTACGTGTGCATGTGTACATGTGTGCACTCTCTAGTCAGACTCAGACACTGTTCCTTCCTTTTAGATCATTGGAACATCCCAAATCTATTGCAGACGGCAAAGGGGAAATATTCCGGGGCCAGGGAAGTGCCTGGGCCACTCTCTGAGCAGGTACCACAGTGCGACTCGCTATTTTTACTAAGAATTGCTGGGCCTGGGGCTCTTCCAGCTGTTTACAGGCTAGAGCATGAGAACCTTCAAACGCCTGAGTCTCGTGACCTGCACCGGGGGGCTGAGTTGGCCACACTGAGGACTGACTAGTTTAATTTTCTTCAGGTTCACTGGATTCTGCGAATTCTCACACAGAGAAGCGCCAAATGGGCTGAAATAACTAACAGAAAGAACTGGAAGGGTCATCTGGGGCCGCTCAGAGGAATGCCAGCTAATGCCCAGGACAAGGCTGTCCAGGCTGCCTGAGGCCACGATGTGGAAACAGGAAGGTAAGAGGATCCAGGCCTCTGCAGGCCTTGCCAGGAGCGAGCCTGCACCTGCCAATCCTCAGACTCTGTGGGTCATGCGGCAATTGGTCAACCACAGAAAAAAGGGTCAGCCCTCACATCTGGGTCTCGAGTGGCCCTAGGTGAAGCCACAGACACGGCGGGCTGATCAGGAAGCAGGAGCCAGGCCACATGTCAGGGTCTCACCTTCCAGCTAGTCCCTCACCAATGCATTTGAAATCCACACTCTGAGACGAAAGTGGCTGAAAGCAGACAGTTTGCTTTTCCTGTTTTTATTTTATTGGTTGATTCTAAATGTACGTTCCATTGAGAGGCAATCTACTAGCCTAAAAATCTACTTTGCCAAATTGCCTGCGTGGAACAATTTTTCAGGCTTTGCAAACACACTTCCCTCTATTATGTGAGTGCTTTCCTTCCATACTCTCTGCATCTATGTGAGACAGTGCCATGCCCTCATCACCTTGAGGCTGGCTATAGTACCTTGACAGGAGGTATCTAAGCTCTGCCTGCAATTCCCACCTGACAAGAAGGTGCTGAGTTCTGTCCTCGCATCCTCAGGATGGCAGCCACACAGGTGACAGCATGGACCTCAGACCTCACACTGGTTCCAACCCGCACTCCAGAGAAGGGACCCCATAGTGGTCTCCTGAATGGGGACACCCCACCTTGGCTTCACCCTCCGCAGACCCCGCTGAGCAGAAAGCAGCAGGCTCCTGCAGGCAGTACAGCTCCCAGCCACCCACTCAGCTCACATTTCTCCCCAGTTCAGGCTGCTCCCGGGCTCTCACCAGGAAGTGTTTTGTTCCCATGTAAAACATCAGGTTTAAGGCAGCCATGAAGCTGAGTGAAACCAGAAGGATGTGAGCTTGGCTAAGACATGAAGCTCCTGACACATCACAAAGGAGCTCTAATCAGTATTCTCTCTTTAATGAGGCTGAGCTGACTAAAATAATTTAACTGAATTTAGGATAGCAATTTTCAGACAAAGCTCATACATTTTGGACAAGTCTAATATGCCCTAAAAGCCTATAAAATCAGTAATTTACATTTCTCAGATATTTGAAGTTTATGTCTAAAATTATATTCATTTCTTGAACAAGTATTTCATTACTTCTGCTGATTCCTCCATTCCTTAGTCTGTGAGCCTGAGGGAAATGAACGATCGATCAGGCCAAGGGCAGAGGGAGAGTCGGGAAGAAAAGGCAGGTGAAAAAGGCACATGCCATACAGGTGACACTGTCAGTTCCCCAGGACATACAATACCAAAATAACAGTGACACTTACCTGTTCCTGAATTGCTTGTTTCAACAGAGGTAGACCCATGGTAAACTTTACTCTCTGAACTGTCAAAGCTCTCATTTCATTCAGATTTAAATCGTACCTGTGAAGAAGAGATTCACAACCGTGTTGGAAACTTGAAATGATGGAATTGCTGGCGACTCTGAGCAGAGCCTTCGTCTGAGACAACAGATATCTCATTGTGTCTCTTTCTATCTCTCATTTGATACTGTACATCAAGAAAAGCCCTCCGGGTGTATAACACGGACTATGCGATTAATACAGAGGTCAAAATAGAAGGAAAAAAGGATTTCCTGATAAGACGGCTTTAGAACAAGACCCCAGGTGTAAAAGACACTTTTTCATGTATCTGTGATGTCCCAAGAGCAGGATTCGAGAAGATGGGGGAGAAGGGAACGACCTATGTGGTACAACAGCTGCACTATAGTAGCCACAGGGAGTGCTGCTCAGCCCTAGGGAGCAGAGTTTACCAGCAATCTGTAGCTGCCACACCTTGGCATCACCTGCAGAGATCACCTGAGGCTCTCAGTGCATGGCCGAGCATGGCAAGGTTCTAGAGGCAGGCAATTCCTGCCCCCAGGCAATTTTAGCCAAGGGGCCCTTGCCCACTGAGACTTTCTCACAACTGCACTGTGACCCTGCTTCTCCTCCTCCTCTCAGTGTCAACTCTGCCTGCACACCTTCTGAAGGTTCTCCCTCTCTACCTCCCTACCTCCTCCCCATTACCCCTGACAGCCATGGCTGTTGGCACCCAGCTTGCATGAGAGGCCCCTGTGTGGAAACAGCTGCTGAGCTCTGGCTTTAAATTTGAACCCAGTCAGCCACTGGGAGCCCTTCTTGGTGGGTGTCTTCTTTCTCAGGGTCAACACCCTTCACAGCTGTGTCCCCCCATAAGTCACTTGCACATATAGCCCCATTCCGGTGTCTGCTCCTCAACAAACCTGAACTGACATAGGAGGGGAGGCTCCCCTCTGCCACCTGAAGTGTTTCAATGCAAAACACAGTCTGAGCCTGAAAGAACCCTCATTGAAGCTGGATTCCTGCCTGGCTCTATCACTAACTGTGTGACCAACATCAAGTAACCTGGCCTCCGGTGCCTCCATCCCCTTAGTTATGAGACGGGGCTGATAACTGTACATAATTCAGAGGATTCTCATTTCAGCACCTCAGCCCATGCTTGCACAGTCACGATAAACACCCAGGAGCACCAGTTGCCATCCATACTATGATTTATCCCCACCTCCTCCTCCTCCTACAGGTAGGAACTGCTGGGTCCATTTTGACGGTCCCAGAACTTACCAGCAGGCCCCATGACACCCACTACACACATCATGCCTGTGTAAGGTTCACTCCCGCCCAGAGCACAGACTGCAGGGGGTGTTCAATTCAAGTCTTGACCTTTCATGTGGCCTTTCAGGAAGAGCACAATCTCTCACATTTAAATAGTTTCCCAAAATACCTGCTGGCCAACTGCCCCAGACCAACAAGACTGACTGGGCCACCCTGGCTGTCTCTCATCCACTCAGTCAGCAGGTAACTGTCTAAAAAATTGAAGGGGACACAAAGTTCATCCTAGAATGTAAAAGATGACCCCCCCAACTGCCAAATGGATGCAGAAACTCGCCCAACGGAAAAATCTTAAGACAGGACAGGCCCATTCTTGCATTTTCTTTTTCTTTTTCTTTCTTTTTTTTTTTTTGAATCAGCCATTCAGTCTGATTTCTGAACCACTGGTGGGAATTTCAGTATAAACATGATGATGTTAAGTCAGCATTTTCCTTGAGAAGAACAGAAAATTAAATTTCCATTTTCAGTGAAACTGGGAGTCAAGAAAATTTTCCAGATTCTAAAATACAAGGTCACGCATGCCTAAAGCCTCCATCCTAATTATTTTATTATATTTTACTATTATCTTTGCTCACTGGGTTCTTTATGTATTTTGGTGGAAATACTCTATAATGGGGACTTCCGATTCTGCCAAGGTACAGTAGCCCTATTCCTCCCAGATCTCCTTCCCACAACCAAAAAACCCTGGACACTACACAATAAACACACAGGAAGACTCTGAAAGGTGCAAAGAAGAAAGCAGACCACCTGCGGGACTCAAGACTTGAGGAATGACACGGCAGTAAATTCTCTAGGTCTCTGTATTGCCTCCCATATACACTGGACAAGATGCCGTAGAATCTCCCAACCCAAAACCACTCACAGGCCTGAGCAAAAAAGCTCTCAGAAAAGCCTCCTCTCCTGTGTGGAAGGGCAGGGAAAGGGTCTGGCTGCCAGGTGAACAACAGACAATCTTTGGGGGCACAGGCAGGGAAGTTGGCCATCGCGACCAGCAGCTTGGGACTCTGGTGGCAGGACTCTGGCATTGGTGAGGACAGGAGGCCTTCAGAGCAAAGACGTGGGCTCAGTCGAAGTCTAGCTCAGTCTGATTCCACAGGGAGGCCTGGAGTATAAATGGCAGCACAGAGTTGTCCCGCCCTGTCGGTCACTCATTGGCTGTGGGCATTCCCAAGGAGAAAGTATGACTTGGGCATTTCCTTGGAGGGTGTTCCTATAGGTCAAGGACAAGTCTAAGGAGATTCAGCCATGAGCTGCTACTGGCCAACATTCACAGCAGCTGGGAGATGAGTGCACAGACCTTCAAGAGGATTGGAGTGGTGGGGGTGCCAACAGCAATGCTAGAGCAGCCAACTAAAGAAGTTAGAAAAAAACTATTAAACTGAAGAAAAAGAGGGAAAATAGACTATTAAAGGAAAGGCAGAAAAGCCACCAGTTAGGAAACATAAATTATTAAACTAGTAAATCAAAAAGCTCTTTGAAAACAACCACCGCAAGAGGTTGCTATGTAGCATCATTCTGGGGTGTCAGCCAATGCAATTACACAAGAAAAAGAAAGTAGAGAAGAAGAAATTTAAAAGAAATGGGTAGGACTATCACTGTTTATAGATGTGCATGTGTCAGATTGATTGTATCAATGGCCTGGACACCTGACCTTTCCTTGAGCCCTGCCTTTGACACTGCAGTTCCCTAAAGAGGCAAGGTCTGTCTCCCCAATGCCTTGAATGTGGACTTGGTCGTGTGGCTTGCTTTGGCCACTGAGATATTAGCAGGCTTGAAAAGGTGCTTGTGCATTTCCCTTCCTCTCTCACTCCTCTGCAACTCCCAGGGGACTGTGCTTGACTGAGCTAACCTGAGAACATTCAAAGGCCCACCTGCTGGGAGACCATAAAGTAAGAGATGTGGGAGAGAGCCTAGCTGTCTCAGTCAGCACCATCCTTGACCAGCCCACCTCCAGGCAACCCCACACACATGGAAGAGCTCAGTCAAGACCAGAAAAACCTCTCAGCCACCCACAGACTCATAATAATAATAAACATTTATTGTTTTAAACCACTATGTTTTGCATTATAGCTCACTGATATAGTCACAGTTTAATCATTTACCTGGAAGCCTTCCAGACAACTGTTGGGGAGGAATAAACTGTCATCTACACTCAAGTTTCTTCCAGATTATCTAATAATTGAATAGATATAAGGTAGATCAGCAAGAGAAAATAAGCCAGTTAATACATACATATGTGTTCAAACCCCACACATATGAGAGAGTCAGAAGACCCCACATGCAGAAGAGGTAGAGATAGAAAGGGGATGTAGATACAAAAAACATCCCGAGCTGGGGACAAGATAGAGGCCTTGGGGGCTTCAGAGGATCATCATAGGATGATAAGAAGAGCAGAGGTTTAGTAAACAGAAGTTTGTTGCCCTGTAGATGGGTCAGGAGAGGTGACAATCTCTGGTGACCTCTTATTGTGGGCACAACCCCTCATCCAAGTTCTAGGAATTAGGGAGAGGCAGAATTTTTTCTGGAACCTGAAGATAAATATACCCTTAGCTCAAAACAATCCATATACTGCAAAATCACATCTTGGGGTTACTTGTTCTGAACCCCCACACAACCAACTACAAATAGTAAGGGTTGGCAGGAAACAATTAATAGAAGTCATAGCTTTCATACAGATACAGAAACAATCAGTTGGAAAATACATAAAAGATCTCATTCTTAAAAGTAATAAAATCAAGGAAATAAAATGGTGTAGATGATAAAGGCTCTGTTTATCCTTTTGGCAACCAAATCAAATTTGTGACAGAAAGAAAGAGCAGCAGCAAGAAAAAATCGCCTGAGATCTAGATGAACAGTCCATACCAGTAGAAAGAAATACAAGAAATCACCCTGCAACAGCAGAAGGTAAGACAGGGCGAGGACACAGAGCTACCTGGTCTCGGGTAGCTGAGTGAGATTGAGGTTGTGGCAGCGGCTGTAGCAGAAGCCTCTTAAAGGGGTCGTGTCCACGAGCAGATTTTCACGGTGACAGACCTGCTCGCTCTGAGCACTAGTGCCAATTCAGCTTCATGCAGGTAGCACCAGAGACTTACAGTCAGAGTGAGGGCCAAGGCAAGACTCGCTCCATACAAAAGTGCCGGAGGTATCCATTGTTTCCTGTTGAGCCCTTCCCCCTCCCAGTGCACCAAACACAGCACCACCATAGTCCTGACATCAACAAACTGGATAACAGAGGTTGCTCCACCCAGAGGATTCCCTGAAACCTCGCCTGCCCCAATTCACAGCTCCACCAAGCCACATCCAGGTATATCCTCAACGAGTCAGATGCTCTTAGCTGAGGAGTGCCTAGACTCACACTGGAGGCAGCTGGCCTCAGTTTCTGGTGTGGCCTTTTGAGGCAATTAGAAGCACAGCATCTGTGGATTGCTTGCTGAATCTTAACAGGTGGCCCCGGAGGGGTAGAGGCTTGGGATAAGTTTGGCCTGCAGCTGAACCCCTCTCAGGACTATGCCACTGGACACCCACTTTACAAATCCACACTAATAAGACTTGGAGTCTTAGGAGCTTTGCTTAGTACATAGACACAGACACAGAAAGGCAGCCAAAATGGAAAGACAAAGAAGCAGAAACCATTTGAGAGAACAGAACAGAGATCCAGATATAATGGAGTCTAGATAATAGGTGCAGAGTTCAAAACTGGTTATAAAGAGGCTCAATGAACTTTGGGGAAGTGTAGATAAATTCAGTGAGAACTTCAACAAAGAGAAACGTAAGAATGGAAATGGAAGTTATAAAAGGGAACCAGTATGAAATGAAGAACACATTATCTGAGCTAGAAAGTATGTTAAATGGAATAAACAAAGTGAATAAAGAAAATGATTAAATGCCCTGTCTAGAGGATGAGAAAGCCAAGAACACCAATCAGGATGGCAAGAAATAAGATGCTAAGACTATAAAAATAATTTAAGTAGTATATGGGACATTATTAAGGGTCCAAATCTCTGTTTGATCAGCATAACTAAAAAACATCAAGATGTTGAACCACTATTTGAAGAAATAATGATGGAAAACTTCCCTAACCTGGTGAAGGAAATAGGCATAAAACCCCAAGAAGCTCAGAGAATCCCCGAAACCAGGGATCCAAAGAGGCCTACAGTAAGGCACATCATAATTAAAATGCTGAAGGTTAAATACAGAGAAAGAACATTAAAAGCAGTAAGTGAAAAGCAGATAATTACCTACAAGGGAACACCCATAAGACTGGCAGCTGACTTCTTAAAAGAAACTATGCAGGACAGAAGGGCTTGGTAAAAAATATTCAACAGGATGAAGACCCAGGATTTACAACCAAGGATACTTTATCCAGCAAAGCTATCATTTAGAGTTTAAGGACAGATAAAGAGCTTCCCAGACAAAAATAAGCTAAAAGAATTTATCACCACCAAGCCAGTATTACAGGAAATATTGGGGGAACTTCTTTAAGAAGAAAAAATACAAAAGACTCACTTCAGATTAAAAGACACACATAGACTAAAAGGAAGGGGATGGAAAAAGATATTGCTTTGATGGACCTAGAAGATACCTAAGTCAGACAGATAAAGATAAACACTATATAATTTCACTTATATGTGAATCTAAGGAATAAAAAGAACAAATTAATCAAAAACAGACTTACAAATATAGTGGGAAATTTGGCAATAGACAGAGGGCAGGGGGGTCTGGAAGCCTCAAGAATGGGGTGAAGAGTTAAAGAAGTACAAATTAGTAGCTGATGGATGGTCACAGGGATGGGGAGCACAGCATAGGGAATGCAGTTAGCATTAATACGTTGGCTAGCTGGAGGAGGGTCAGAGGAGGGAGGGAGCAACTGAGAAGATAGTTTTACGAACTATATAGATGTCTAACCAATGTATTGTATACTTGAAACTAATTAAAATAAATAAATTTTTAAAGTAATAAAATAAAGAAAAATATAATTAAGAATGTACATCTAAAATGTACAAAACTTATATGAAGAAAACTTTAAAAAAACTCCTGAAGGACACAAGAAACTTGAACAAATGAAGTATATACCATGTGTTTCAATAGGAAGGGTCAGCCCTTACCTGAAGAAATCAACTCTCTTTAAGTTAATTTATATATCAACATGATCAAAGAAACATGCCAACAAGGGATTTTAAAGTTCACATATAGAAGGAAAAATTCTTAAAGTGAGGAGCTATGTATGATCTCTATTAAATACTCAGATATGTGAAAAGGCCTCGATAATTCTCCAGGTGCAGAAGAGGCACACAAACCAATGGAATGAACCAGAATGTCAAAAAACAGAAGTAAACACACATGGAAATTCAGTATATTTATATCAAAGCTAGGATAGTGAATCACTGGGAAAAACAAAACATCGAGACATTCCAGTTGAGTAGCCAACTGGAAAAAAAGATAAAGTTGAATCCCTGTTTCACAACATATACCAGAATAAATCTCAAATAGAGCAATGATTTACATGGAGAAAAACAAAACTACAAAGATTAAAATAGAACATAAAAAATTCTTTCATAATCTTAATGCAAAAAAAAGCCTTTGTAATATATGTAGAAGCCATAAAGAAAACATAAATCTGACTACGTAATATTAAAATTTCTGCATGACAAAAACACCAGAATAGTCAAGAGACAAACAAACTGGGACACATGTTTGCTACTGATGTCATTGCAGAGGGGCCAATCTCCCTAATGAAACAATTCCTATAATCCATGAAAAAAAAAAGACCAAGAAGCAGGCCAATGATTTGAACAATGGCCTGCAGAGCAAGAAATACAAATGACTCTCAAATATAATTTTAAATCTCTGCACTCACATGCAATAAGCGAAGCACAAGTTAAAACTACACTGAAATGCAGGTTTTTACCTATTACACAAATAGAATCCAGACAACCTGATAACACACTATACTCTGCAGCAACCAGACAATACACATCAGAACTACAAACGAACCTAGCCTTGACTTAGCAATTCCATTTCTAGAGACTTATCCTTAGATGTCCTCATACACGTGAGGAGTATATATAAGTTATAGAGTAATATAAGCTACAGATCCTTTTTTAAATAAACTGTAATATTTATTAATTATAAATTCTATAATCAAAAAATGTGGACACAGTATAGGAATGCCACAAAGTATGTTATTCAGACAAGAGTCTAAAATATAAATTATCAGCTATTTTCTTTACATTTCCACTCCAGTAACTTTGTGAAAAATTGGTTGTTATTTGCCTACTTTAAAATCCAAAACCTCATCTACTCTCACATAAATTTAGCTTCCTGCTCATGCTGAAACCAAGCATCTCATAGAAGATGATTTTATGTCAATCTATGCAGAAAAATAAGACACACTGCAAAGCAGGTGAGGACCCTCGACGCACAGATGACACACACAACTGGCCAAAGATACTGAGAAATTATTAAAAACTATAAAAGAAGCAGACTTCAAGAAAACTGGGTTACTACTAAAAGCTCTCAACTATTAATACCCACTTTCCCGCCATTAAGGAAATTTCTCAACAGAGACAAGTTAGATGTTTTAATTACAGATGTATCTTTGCCATTCCCCTTCCCACCTGTCCCCACAAACTGCACTTTGGAGATGATGGTACGTGGGCAGAAGTAGCTATTCACTACAGCATTGTCACAGCACCACATGACAAACATCTAAAAGTCCATTGATAGAAGAGTAATTGGACAAAATATGGTACAGCTATGCAATGGGATAATATATAAAAAGAAAAATCTTATATGCCAATAAGGAAAAATTGCCAACAAATGTTTTAAATAAAAAAAGCAAGGTGCAAACAAGTCAATATATGCTTTTACTGCTACGCTATATAACTTTTTTTTTTTAATGTGTGGAGAAGACTACACATTTGCTTGCATTTATGCTATTGCTGTTTTAATCTCTTAAAGAACACACAAGAAGCTAATAATAGTGTTGATCTTTTGTGTACACGGTTGGAGGTTGTGGAAATGTGGCAGGTGGGGAACACTAATATTGCTCTGCCTTTTTCTGCATTCTGACTTTTGAACCATATTAAAACAATACCTCCCCCTTCCAAAAAAAAATCATTATTTTTAATTGTTGGCTTAAAAATAGCCACTAGGTGGGGCCTGTTCTTCATTGAGCTGGTTCTTCATTGAATTCCTATTCAGCAAAAAGTGAAAGCTGGATGAAACCATCTTAGAACCTATCTGTCCCACATCTTGATCATCTGATCATCTTAATCAGGATATCTAAACTTCTAACACTTTTCAAGACAAAAAGGAAACAATCTCTGCAATGGGAAAGTCGGGGTTTTAGAAAGGCCCCCTCAAGCTCTCTAGATTCCTATACAACACGCCCATTAGTCTGACAATTTTCTGTCTATAAATATCATCTTCCACATTTAACAACCCTAGTAGGCCACCTGAAATAACATGTGTACAACAATGGGGTATGAATCCTAAACAATAACATTTCTGTTATTTTAACAACTATAATTTCTCTTTCCTGTCTTCTTGGGTCCATAAGATATGAAGATACGGCAAATATTCTCAATGCCTCGGATTGTGGACAGAGACCCTAGAGACTTGGTAGGTCCTGGGTGGATGGCCTTAGTGGCAAGATTAGGAGCTGAGCCTCTCGGGCTAGGGGACACCTCAGGAACAACTGTGGAGGTACAGAGAGGGCCCAGCTCAACTCCCAGCAGCTCCTCTATCACCTGAGTTACCTTTTGATGTTCTGTATCAGATTTAGCTGGAAAACAAAAAACTAATTCCATCACTAAGAACAAATTTGAAAATCTCTGAGCTAGGATACACCAAGGCAAGAATGGAAACAAAAGGAGCTCATCCCACCCCACTCTGTTAGGTGCCCATGTGGGTCTCCAGGTAAGTAAGACATCTCATTAGGAGGTCTCACATGAGGAATCAGGGCCAAACCACAAGGTACTAAGTAAAAAAAAAAATTTAATGTTTGAAAATTATAAATACCTGTTGGAATGGCTAAAATCAAAAACACCAATAACATATAGCATTAAGGAGGGTACAGAGCAATGAAGGTCTCTCGTTCACTGGTGGTGAGAGCAGAAAGAGGGGCTGCCACATTGGGAAAGTCTGGCAGTGTCCTCTGAGGTTAAACATACACTTATTATCAACTCATCAGTCCCACTCCTCGGTATTTACCCAAAAGTAATGAAACCCTTTGTTTACATGACAATTTACACATGAATGTTTATAGCAATTTTATTTGTAATCACCAAAAACAGATCAACAAATTGTGGCACCTGCCTACAATGGAACACTACCCAGCAATGAAACGGGGCAGACTGCTGGTACACACAACAAGTGGAGGGATCGCAAAAGTGGTGAGTGGAAAAAACGGACCTCAAAAGGTTATATGCTATATGAATCCAATGCTATAACATTTTCAAAATGACAAATTTACAGTAACGAAGAACAGATCAGTAGCTGCCAGAGGTTAGGGTTACGGGAGACTGACTCTAAAGGGAAGACGCAGGAAGTTCTCCATGCTGACCAAATAGTTCTGTATCCCGATTGTGCTGGTGATTACACAAAACTACACATGTGACCTACACACACACACACACACACAAATACCCTCCAGAAGAGTCAAACAGACACATCACAAAGAAGGCACACAAATGGCCAAAAAGTACATGAGAAAGTGCTCAACGTTAAGAAAGCACACAAGATCCCACTGCATAGCCACTTGAATGGCTAAAAAGAGTTTAAATGACAAAAGTAATCATTAACAAGAATACGGAGCAATGGAAATTCTTATACTTTGTTGTGAAAACATAATATGGTACAATCACATTGGAAAAAGACTGGCAATTTCTCATGAAACTAAACATAAACATACGTACCCTAGGAGCTAACAATTAACACTCACAGGTATTCACCCAAGAGCAACGAAATGACATGTTCACAAAAATTCTTGTAGAAGAATGTTCAGGTCAGCTTTCTTCATAATCTCCCCAAACAGAAAACAGCCCAGGCATCCATCACTAAGAGAACAGCTAAATAAATAATAGACTAGTCATAGAATGAAATATTACTGAGCAATACAAAAGACTGCACTACTGATACGCATGGATGACACGTTAATCCAGAAACCATTACATGGAGTTCCCTTGATCACTTGCTCTGGAAGAAGCCAGCTGCTGTGACGCGAGGACACTACGACAGTCTTATGAAGAGGTCTGCATGGAAGAGCGAGGTCCCCACCAACGGCCCTTTAAGTGGGCTACTTTGAAAGTAGCTCTTCCAGAACAGTCCAGCCTTTGTGTCACTTTACAATGACCAATGTACTAAATGCAACCTCATGAGAGACCCAGAGCCACCCAGCTATGGTGCCTTGAAGCTCCAGACTCACAGAAATTGTGTGAGATAATATGTATTACTGCTGTAGGTTGCTGGTTCTCAGGTCATTTGTCGCAAATCAATAGATAACTAGTAGACACAGTATTGTCATATACACATCACACTCAACCGATGAGCATAAACTAGTATCTCATTTTTTAAATATTTCATACTATCTAATACACAAAAAAAAAACAAAGCATGAGTCACAGAAGAATAACCCAAAGAGTCACCACAAAGAAAACACACCTTTATTTGCATTGCCAGCACCCAGATTCATCTCTCAATAACTATTCCCATTCCCTGCCCAGCACTAGCTGTTCTCCTGGCTTGTAACTCCACAAATTATTTTTATTAAAGAAATGAAATTAGACACTATATACTCTTTTGTGTCTGTTTTTTTCATTCAATATGGCCCATAAGACTCATCTTTAGTGCCTATTGTAGCAATAGTTCATTCATTTCCATTGTTGCATAAGACTAAATTGAACTAATATACCACCAAAAATAAGCTGAGTGAACATACTGTGTGATTCCACTTACATAAAATTCTAAGACAGACAAAACTACAACAGAGTAGAAAAAAAGTGGGAGTGTAAGGCAGGAGTTGACTGGGAAGGGTATGAGGGCACTCTCTGGGGTGACATTCTATATTTTGATAGGGGTTTGGATTACACAGGTGTATTTGTCAAAACTCTGATCATTCACACTTAAGATTTTTGCATCTCATTGTATTTTACAGCAAAAAATAATAATAGAAAGAGAAAGCTGAATACATAGTAAAGTCTTGTTAATACTATGCATACTGAATTATTTGTGGGATGTTGGTTTGCAAAATGGCACCCATCCACAACAGGCAAGGAGAGCCAGTGCCACCTTCTTCATTTTGACAAAGGTACCAGGTTATATAAGATGCTAACAACAGGAAACTTGGAGAGAGGTGTACAGGAACCCCTCTCTGCAATTTTTTTTTATAAATTGAAATTTATTCCAAAATAAAAGTTTCATTTTTAAGAGACAACAAAACAAAACAACAAAAAAATCTCTATGCATTTAAAAAGAAAAGAAGAAAACCTTAAAAATAAAATCCAACAAACTAAAACCCACTTTTAAAAAGTGGTATGTGTATTTTTCTCAAAATCTAAACAAAAAATCAATTTGGTATAATGGAAAACACATCTTCAGATACCAAATGTGAATGCCATGACAAGGAACATCCTTGGCATCTAGTCCTTGTCCACCATGCAACTCTGGGCAGCAAGCACCCCACATTCTAGAATGAAACACTAACAAGAACTTGAACATCAGCCCTAGTTTCTCAGCACAGCTCTGCTCCAGCCACTGGCCCTTTCACCCCTCCTGGTCTATGCAGTTTTGCATCATGAGACCCCTCCTGCTCTGCCCAGCACTAGGTGGCTCTGTCATCCCCTTCTCGTAGAAAGGGCAAGAATCACAAGCGGTTCATCTCCATGAAAGAGTGAAGAGCAACCCACCACTGACATTCCCACAAGTGACCGGTGGCTGCCTAGAACAGCTGCTAGAGGTGGCATCAGAGAAACCAGTCCTTCCAGGGAACCACAGCTAGATCCCAGCCCACCTAATGTCCGTGTACCATGGAGCCCCCACCACTGACGAAGAGCGAAGACAGAGATCGTTGAATCAGCTTGTGGTCACTGTCAAAGACACCGAGCCCTGAACCAGCGAGGCTGACTAAGGAAATGCTGGGGCAGGGCAGAGTGGGGGGTGTCCTGAGCACTGCAGCGTGATTCATTGTGAAGTATACTCACCTGCGGAAGTGAACTCTTGCGACTGCAGGTCTTCAAAGGTGGCAGGAGGACCGACTTGTGGCAACAGAGGAAAGAGGGGAAGTGGAAAGAAAGACAGCCCCCACCACCGAGCAGGGACAACACCTGACAGCAACTCCTGATACCAGGTGGGTCACTGAATCCTGGGTTCCCAGGGAGGAACATCAAGGAGGGTGTCCCCTCTCCATCCTTGCTTCCTTCCTCCTTCCTAAGCATCACTAGGCACCTGCACCAGACTGGACACTGGGAACTCCAAATAAGCCAGGAGCTCAGGCTCAAGAGGAAAGACAAAAGAAGGCAAGGAAGGTCCCCAGATGGTGTAACAAGTGTCATTAGAGCCCAGTGGCCAGGGCTGCTGCCACCTCCCCGAGATGGCAGGGCCATTCCCTGGAATAGAGAGCTTCGGGCTAAGCCATTACCTTAACCAGTTCTGTGAGGAGGAGCTGTAGGGGTGGCAAGAAGGCAGAGGAGCCATAACCAGTGGCTCTGCAGGATGGCTGAGAAGTGGGGTGTCCATGAGCAGAGGAAGGAAGTCCCAGGAGGGAGAAAGCAGGGTGGGGAGTAAGAAGAAGTGGGTTGCAAGGGGTGGAGAGGAATCAATAGATGGGGGAATGTGGCCAAATGAGCCAAAGATAAGGACACAAACAATCTCCCAAGGCAGAAAAACAAACTCAGACACACTTCTGCACCAGGCAAGAGGGTATGGCAGACACTGTTGCCTGCTCCTCTCCCCTACAGGGTCCTCAGAGCACTGCATCAACCCAGCCCAAGGGGCGCACCCAACTGCCAGGCCAAGACAGTGATCTCAACCACCAGGACAGTGATGTTTTAGAAATGAAACTTGATGCTTTGAACAAGGAGGCTTATCTTTTAGGGTACATTTTGGAGGTGCAGAGGCTGGGGTACCCTGGAGAGGTTAGCTGAGAAAGCAGAGTGGGTGTATAGCACCAACCATTAGGTGTGTTGGAAGATGCCCAGTCCTGTTGTCTGCGGGGTACCTGGGCCTCGACTCCCTCTTAAGGCCACATGCTGCACAAACAAAAGATGGTGAGTCTGCTCCAAAAGATGGTGAGGGGCTCCTTGTCCAGCTGTAGTATAGATGTGACACCACTGGTCACCCAAAGGATGTCTTTGGTGGACCATCAGTGTACCCAAATCCTGCAGGAATCTAGAAAGAACTCTGTCATCTTCAACAACAAATCTACTCAACAGCTGTGTGGAAAGCACCCTCCGTGAGCCAGACAATGGGCACAGGAGCCAGGGTCCCCTGCTGGACCCTGAGAGACACTTGTCCAACTACCTGTCTATTTACAAGTGAATGGAATGGAGCCGGTGGACATGGAGATTCCTCAGCGGCCAGTTTACAAACACTTCAGACTGACTAGACATTTCACAAAAGCCTCAAACACAAAAGACAGAGACCAGAGTGCAAACAGACAAAAGGAACATAAGGGAAGCAAAGACAAAGCAGAGTATAGAAAGCAACATCTCAAAGATTCTAACTATTCTCCCCAAATAAGAGAGCCTGCAAGCATAAACAAGAAGAAATGCTATAAAAAAGGAACAAATAAAAAGCTTTAGAAAATCTAAAATATAACAATAGATATTAATGAATAACTCAGTAAGGGTTAGAACATAAAGGTGAGGAAATCTCCAGGAAGCAGACAACAAGGATCAAGCCAGGAGATCCAATGTCTAAACACGAGGAGCTCTGGATAAACAACACAAAATAAGTTCAGAACACGAATTTCCAGATTAAAATGTCCACAACATGCCTAATGAACTGAACAAAAACAAGACCCACATGGAGTCTCCCCACCAGGAAATTCCATAACACTGCTGCTCAAGAGAAAGTGCTAGAAGCTTCCAGGAAGAAGGAAGAGAACAAGTCGTTTATAACAAGTCAAGTACAGGAGTCAGATTTGTTTATAACGCTACACGAAAGCAACAGCATGTTGCCTTTAAAATTCTGGGGGAATTTTTATTTACAGCCTGGAATTCTACACGCAGATGAACATTCAGTCAATTGGACAGTAAACATTTTCAGACATGACAATCTCAAACATCTCGGAGTTAATTCTCTGGCATCCTTCCGCAGGAAGCTGTTAGGTGAGTATTGTTCTGGTTACCCTCAGCTGTGCAACAGTGTACCCAAATCTTACCACTTAAATTAGTGATGCATTATTATTCTGTCTCATTCCTCTTCCTGTCAGGGATTTGGACATGCAGGAGCATGCAGGGATGGCTTGTCTCTGCTTTGGTGTCCAGGGTCCCAACTCTGGTGATGAGGACTGCTGGGGGCCGAAGGGTTGGGGACTGTTAGCAACTCTCTACCTCTCTCCATGGCCTCGCTACATGGGCCAGTGTGACTTTCTCACAGTGTGGCAGCCACTGGCCAGAAGTTCATATGGGAGCTCAGGGTCTCAAGAGATAGGAAATGGAAGGACCAGTCTCATCAGGCCTGAGTCTGGAAACTGGCACTCTGTCACTTCGGCCATATTCCATTGGCCAAAGCAGTCACAGAGCCACCTGGCTTCAAGGAAGGGGACATAAACCAGACCTTTCAATGGGAGCAGCATTAAAGAATTTGTGGCAATCTCTAATCCTCCAGAAACAGTAACCAAGAAAGAGAAAGCTGTGGACAACAGTGACTTGATGACAGAAGAGATGCCAAGGGAATCCCCAACGCAACAATAAAGAGATATGCAGACAGCCCAGCCAGGAGCCCAGGAGGTTCCAGAACGTGTGCCCGTAGGGGTAGGGCATGGAACTGCCATCACTGGCAGGCTGGACCAAAGCCAGAGAGGTACATGCTCTGTCCAAAGCTGTGGCGGTCAGAGCATGAGGAGTTTATAGAAAACCAAGCAAATGAATAAAGCAGGCAGTTGTTATCTCCAGATAAAACAGAAGTTGTGAGGGAAAGGAAATGAAATATGGTACAGCATGGGGTGTGGCTGGGAAAAATACTTATGTCACTATAACGTGAACGCTGGGTACTGGTCTAAGTAAAAATGGTGAAACACTGATTTTCAGAGAGTAGGAAAGAGGTACAGTAGTGAGAATCTTCATTGTCTATAGTAGCAAGTCACAAGGAAGTCAAGAAGTGGCCACATGTTACTTAGGAATATGGAGGTAACTGACATAAAAATCAGTGAAAGAAATGGCAGTGGTTGTCACCAAGGAGAGGGGTGAAGAAGTGGGATGGGTGGCTGTCCTTTAGGCTCAAACTTCGTAATGTCATTTGTATTAAGTCTGTTCCTACATTAGGTTTATTCTTTTCATTATCAATAAAAATAAGAATTAAACTTTATAAGAGCAAACTGTAGAACAAAACACATACTATGATCCTAGTTACATAAAACATAGTGTTCATATGTGTATATGAACTCATAGAAAAATAGAAAAGGTAGGAAAAAAACCTACAACACACTAAAGTGTTAAATTGGCTGGGGACCAGCTATCCTTCGAAGGATGACTGGATACACACTGTCTGGCCCATCCATGCGGTGGAGAATTCAGCCTTAAAAGGGAAGGAAATACTGGCACCTGCTACAACATGGACGAACCTCATTATTTCCACTTAGCATAGGACACATGCTAAGTGAAATAAGCCAGACTCAAAAGGACAAATATTGTATTAATTCCACTTATATGAGGTTCCTATAGTCAAGAGACAGAAAATGGAATGGAGGGGTCCAGGGCTGGGAGCAAGGGACACAGGAGTTAGCACTTAATGAGTATAGAGTTTCAATTCGGGAGGATGAAAAAGGTCTGAAAATGAACAGTGATGATGGTTGCACCATGTTGTGAATGCACTGAATGCCACTGAACCATACCCTTAAAAATGGTTAAAAGGGTAAACTTTATGTTTATTGTACTGTATTTTGACACAATAAAAAAAAAAAAGAGGTTGGGGAAGGGGATAGTTTAGGACACTTTCAAGTTTTCCACTTTATCGCTCTCTACACTAAGAATGGCTTTGTGCAATACTTTCATGTATAAATAAGACTAAGGAGGGGAAAGTAAACCTATGAACAAATCAGGAAGAGAAATGTGCTTCACTCTAGGGAAGGAAAAAGAAGGGGGTGAAGAGAGAAGGGGAGAGGGGTGCCAGCCAGCCACACAGCCAGGCTGAGGGGAGCCTGTGAGAGGCCACCAGGGGTCCCGGGAGACCATAAATGCCCAGTGGGGTTTTTTTCAGGCTGTTTTGCTGATGGACGTGTGCCATCCCTGCACATGTGCACACTCCTAGCCAGCCAGGCCCTCACAAGAGAGCTTCAGTTTGCCAAGAAATAAGCTCAGAAACATTTTTAAAGCTGATCTCATTTCAGATGTTATTTCTAAATACTGCCTGCGAGCCCACTGAGGAGCTGCAGGTCTCTCAGAATCCAGCTGCTATCACAGTGCCCGTAATGCTGCCCTACGCTCGGCAGGATGGACATGACTCTCAGCACCCAGAACATTCCTAGTGTCAGGGGGCTCCCTGACACAGTAAGACAGTGAAGACTCAGTCCGAAATGCCATTCCTCGGGGGGACTTGGCTGCACCCACACCCTAGGGAGCAGTTAGAGGATGGAGCCCTATGCCTAGGCGGGTCCCCTCTGTGCACTGGACGTTTCGCAACCTTTTCTCTTTTGGAGGAGAATAGTGTCCCGGGCTCTTGTGTTCTGAGTGTGCCTGACCTTGTGCAAATGTCCCACTAGACACACAAAGCACTCACAGAACTGTGTGGCCTGGACCACCTTCCCCCAGCACCTATGAAACTTCAAAGGCCTGCGGTGGGGGAGACCACCCAGGAGGCCTCACATTGCCTATTGAGTAGAGACCTTTTGTTTCTGGTCTCCTGAGGAGTATTTTACTCTGGCAGAATGTTAAAACATAGGAATTCAGGATCACTGTCTTCTTACATGTGATAAGATCAAATTTGATGGCACAATGCGAACTTTCAAACTGGTAGCAGCATCAGTAATCACTTGAGAAAAAAAGTATGAAATTTTGTCTTTGCTTTTACTATAACTCTGAAATCAAGAAGTCAGTAAACAAGAACTGTAAAGAATGTAAATGTGCTGGTTAGAGTAATGGGATTTTTATCTTTTGCGGGGGGTGCGAGTGAGGGTCATACCACAGCCAGTATTATTAAATAACTATTCCACAATTTCTCATTTAAGCATCACAGCAACCCAGCAACACAGATATCATCCCCATTCTGTAGATGAATAAATATAGGCTCAGCAAGGCAAACTCACTTGATGACAATCAAAATGGAAATAAGCTGCCTGCTGGCTCTCCAAGCCAGGCTGCCTCTCCCTCTGTCCCTAGGCAGGCAGTGCAATCTGCAAGAAAGTACCTTCTCCTTGGCCCAAATAAGTGGTTCAGATATTAGAATTCTGTTCTGTATTTTAAACTGCAGCTATCCAAATTGAAAATGCAAGAAGATACAATCCAGGAACTAAATTTAAAAGACTAAAGAATGTAGGAACAGCTATGTATATAAAAGGATGTGACGACATAGCAAGACTTCTTTGCACTCTTAAGAATCGCTGAGGCTGCCACACGAAAACCTGCACATTGATGTTGGTAGCAGTTTTATTCATAACTGCCAAAACTGGAAGCAACCAAGATGCTCTTCAGTAAGTGACGGATAAATAAACTGGTCCATCTCAATAATAGAGTACTTGTCAGTGCTAAAAAGACATGAGCTCTCATCCCATGAAAAGACATGAGGGAACCTTAAATGCAGATTACACAGTGAAAGGAGCCAATCTGAAAAGGCTACACATTATATGATTTCAACTATATGACATTCTAGAAAAGGCAAAACTCTGGAGACAAAAATATCAGTGGTTGCCAGGAATGGCAGCAGGATGAGATAAATAAGAGGAGCCTGGAGGATTTTTAGGGCAGTGAAAATACTCTGTAGATAACATAGTGACAGATACATTTCATTATACATTTTTCCCAACTCACAGAATGGACACCACCAAGAATGAAGTGTAATGTGAACTACGGACTTTAGGTGGTTATGATGTGTCAATGTAGGTTCATTTTGATTTAAAAAAAAAAAAATCCACCATCCTGGTGAGTGATGTTGATAATGGGGGAAGCTATGAATGTGTGGGGGCAGGAGGTACATAAGAAATCTCTATATCTTCACCTCGATTTTGTTGTAAACCTAAAACTGCTCTAAAAAATTAAAGTCTTATGAAAGTTATTGAAGCCCCCAAATATCCATTGATGTTTACCATATTAGAATTTACAACAGAAAAAAATGTTTTAAATATATATTAAATCATTTGAAAATAATGGCAATAAAAATTATTATTTGTTATGAAAATAACTATATTTTCTAAAACAAAAAGAAAATTTAGTAGGAAGAGTGGCATTGGCCTACATTTTCACAAGCCCCTTTAATGTCTGTCTTAAGAGGACAGCGGATCCTCATATCTGCTTCTGCATTGAGTTCTTTGGAATATCATGCACCATGTGGTCTCTGGAAACCACCACCGTACAACTGTGAGAAAATGAGAATAAGGAAGCCAATGACATCTTAGTATTATGAAAGTAATAATTTTAGTTTTGGTACTATTTTATAATAGCATTATAACAATAATTTTAAAGCAGAATCTTTAACAGAGAATGTCCTAAAATAGTCTTTGGTAGAGCCAGGAGTCCCTGGACCACACCTTAGGAGCTAAGACATGAAGAACTCTGTATGAGGAAGAGGGAGAGAAAGGGGGAGTACCCAAGGAAAACACTACCACTCACACATCTCACTTTCCCGTTCCCCAAGCTCTCCCCAGGAACCCCAGCTCCTTTGCCAAGGCCACTGGATTTTTACTCAAGGCACCTCCTTCCCCGCAGTCCAGGCAGTTCTCGAGCTGAGCTGGAGGCGGGATAACCCGCCTGGCGGGCGCGCTCGTCCTCCTCCCCCGGCGCCGGTATCCCGAACCTGCCTACTCTGAGAGCGGACTCTTCCCGCGCCTGCAAGGGTCAGCAGCCCGCAGAGCTCAGAATGAGCCCCACTGACTACCTGCTGACTACTGGTCCTGCCCGGAGGGTCACCGGGCCACCTTCTCCCTCCGCAAACCCGGGCTGCGCCAGTCCTGTGCCCACCTCTCCAACTGTCGTGGTGACTTCGAGGACCTGAGCCCATCTTACGGCCAAAGCCCCAGCTGCAGTGCCGAGAGCCACTCTGCAGCCCTGCGCTCTGAGAGCCTGGTCTGCCCCCGCCCCACACGCCGGGCCCTGCCGCCCAGGCCCTCGGTCTCCGTGCGGAGACCCTGCGCAGCCTTCCTGCAGACACATCGGGGACGCTGTCCAGCCGGGTCCCGCGCACCTGTTCCCGACACTGTTACCGGGTGGCCTTCCGTGACGTCCATGCTCACCTACCTGGGTTCTCCTCCTTCCCCCCACCCGTGGGACACCGACAGGCGGGAGCCCCGAAACGGATTTCTGCGCGAGACTTGACCTCCCAGCTGAGCGCAGCACTCGCCTCAGGGCCACCCAGCACCCTGCTTGCTCTTGGGGCATGAGTGCCCGTGGGGAACAGCCGCCTGAGGGCCCCCGCATCCAAAAGGGGTCGGTCTCCCACGCCGCACACGCCCATCCTCGCTGTCTCCGCGGCGTGCCAGGTGGTGTCCTCAAGGACGCGCGGGGACCGAGAGGACACGATATGCGGAGTGGGGGCTGAGGGGACACGGCATGGAGAGCGGGTGCTAAGGGGACATGGTCTGAGGCACGAGGACCGACAAGACACGACATGAGCTGCGGGGGCCAAGGAGACACAGTCCGGGACGCGGAGGCTGAGGAGAGATGTTCTGGGGCGCCGGAACCTGAGGGGACACGGCCGGGCGCGGTACCTGGGCCGGAAGAGCGGGCAGCTGCCCAGGAGCCCACGCAGCTCGTTCTTGAGGCTCCAGAACTCGCCGTCCAGGTAGCGATGTAGAGCCGAGTCCCCGAGCCCCGCGTCCTGCTCCCGCTCCATTGCGCTCCAGTCTCTGTGCGGTAGCTCCAGCCAGCGGCTCTAGCCCTCCAGCCCCGCCCCCAGGCCCTGCCCAGCCCCTTCACCGGGTACCCCCTACTCCCACTCCCGCCCTCCTCATCGGATGCCTTGCCCCCGCCCAAGTGCAGAGCTGGACTGGGTGCGCGGGGTCCTACAGTGCGTGGTCTCACCTGGCCCCATCGCCTTGCCGTGGGACCTTAGTTTCTGCTACCCGCACCCTCTGCTCAATTGTCCCTGCGGGCTGTCCTTGCAGCTGTCAGCAAGCGAGTTTTAGAAACTTAGAGGGGGCTGAGGAGGCCTGACAGCTACGTCCCCGACTCAGCTGCAGCTCAGCTCAAATCCCCGCCACCTCTAAAATGGGCGTTTCAGGGAACTTGAATATTACTGTAACCTGGGGTGGCTCAGGCCCTCAGTCCCCGCAGCCCCCGGGGGGAACGGGGAGATGCAGACAGGAATGACAGTGACTATGAAACCCATCTTGCCTCCCAGAACCATCCTCCTCTACGGCCAGTGAGACATGAGCTACAGCCTAAGTGGTACTAGCTGCCTCTTTTCCTCTCTCATGCGCTTTATTCTCCTATGTAGAAATGCTAGCTGTTCCCTTCCAAAGACCACTCCATTGGGGTGTGGTACAGCAGCAGAGGTGCCATGGGCCACAGCCCTAGGACTGTGTAACAAATCACCACAAGCTGAGTGGCTGAAAACAACAAATTTAATCTTATAGTTCTAGAGGTCAGGAGTCCCAAGTGGACCTCATGGGACTAAAAGCAAGGTGTTGGCAGAACTGGATTCCAGCTTGGAGAAGCCGCCTGCATTTGCTGGCTGCTGGCCCCTTACCCCGTCTTCAGAGTGCATCACACTCTGCTTCCACCACCTGGCTTCTTCTGGCCTCCACCTTCCGGCCTTCCTCTTAGAAGGACTGCTGTGATGACATGTGAGCAGGCACCGATAATCCAGGATAATCTCAAAATCCATCATTTAATTGTGCCAGCAACATCCTTTTTCCCACTGAGATGACACCTGCGCTTTGGGGGTTTTGGCATGAACATCAGGTGGGCCAGCGCTGACCCAGTGCACTGAGGGCTTTGTCTTCTCCCAGAGCGGAAGCCCGGAAGCAGGGGAGTCCCGAGGCCTAAGTCAGTGGCAAAAACTCCAGGGACCCAGCTTTTCTTTTCATCTTTCTGTTCCACCATCCTCTCTCAGTGTCTTATCTTTATCTTTTTTTATCTTGTCTCCTGTCTGTCAGTCATAACATAGATGCTGCAGTTCCAAGCACACATGGTGCCCAGCTGAAGGCGGGTGCTTCCTTCTATGTTGGTCAGGATAGGATAGTGTTTGAAGCAATCCCAAAATGAGTCCAGGCATGCTGTGTTTACAAACAACCCCAAACCTTAGAGTTTATAAAGATAGGAGTTCATTCCTCACCCACGACTCATGGGAGTTCTGCTCCATGTCCTCTCACTCCAGGTCCCAGCCAGCAGAACAGCCACCACTGTGTGGCCACACAGGCTCATAAAGTATCCAGCTGGAAAGGACACATGGAACTTCCACTTACAACCCGTGGGCCATGGCAGTTCAGTCCTGACTCTGGGGGAAGGAAAGTATGTCCTGGACACCTCGGAGGGCCACCACCAAATACTCTCTGAGCAGCACCAGTGACAACTGAATCCACCCTTTCTGTAGCCAAATATTTCTCTCACTCCCTCGTGTACAGGCAAAATACGCTCTCCCTTCCTTCCCCTCCTCAAAGGAGGCAACCAAATTCCCATAATGTTGCCAACCAAGTCCAAGGTCGCCAGGGATGCAAGGTGGTCTCTGCAGTCAAGTCAGGATGTGGTTACTCCTGATTCAAAGACCTGGGAGCTAAAAACATACCTCACTAAGTTACCTTTCAAGTTCGTGTAACTTGAATGACAAAAAAGGCTTTGTTGTCATAAGCTTCTTAGACATTTGGAGGGTTGTTTGTTACCCAACTGTAACCTAATCTGGAAAGACATTGGAGGAGTGTGAGTGCTGAAATAAATAAATGAATGAATGAATGAATGAATGAATGAATGAATAAAGAGAGAGATAAACAAACAAACAAACAAATAATACTGGCACTGGCTTAGGGACAGGGAGGGGCAATGAGGACGCTACCAACCCAAATAGAAGGGAGTTCATGTTATGAAGCGGCAATGTTTGGTAAAACTGTCACTGACAGTTGACATACTCAGTGGACACATTACTCCAGGAGAAGACACTGAAAACTACAGGGTCAGCATTCCATGCTGGTTGTGACTGGCTGCGTTTGACAAGCTATTATAAGAAAGAGATGAGCACAGAAAAGAAATGACCAGTTAGCAAGTAGAGATGAGACGAAACTGAGGCCACAAATTCAGGGACTTTCAGAGTTGCAAGAGGCAACTGCTCACCAATCCCCACTGGTGAACAATAAAACCGAAAAATGCTTGAAGCAGCAAAGGCCAATTGAAACCCAGAAAACACAAATTCTACCCCTCTACCTCCATGAGCAGGACAGAACCATGAGTCAGACCTGCACACCTGTTAAGACCTCTGAGTGGATTTCGGGGTGCCCAGCATGGTACCTATCATTGCATCTAAAGCATCACTGATACAGCATCAGGGGACAAGAGAGTGGCTTGAACTGGGGGAGTGTAGCCATCCCAGGTGCTCAAAGTGGGAGGGGCAAGGGCCTCCCAGGACTGTCTGTATTAGCCAGGACAATTAGCCAGTTACAAGCAATTAAAACCGATGTGAACTCTTCAGCAAAATGGAAATGTGCCGGCTCACAAAACTTAAGGTAGACTTGGACACCTGAGTGGGGAAGGGCAGGAGTGCAGCAGGTGTCAGCAGTCCACCAGCACTCTCTCCACAGCAGCCTACTTCCCAGGGCAGAAAGAGCCATGATGCCCACGGCTGGGCCTCAGAGCAAAGAGAGAACCCAGCAGTGACAGGCCTCGGAGAAAGAGGTGCAGATAGAGGTATGCTGAGGATGGCCTCTGGTCAGTGTGATCCCAGACAAAGGCCATGCACCTCTGCTGGCTGCACTCTGCACTGCTTCTAGAGCCTTGGCCTTGTGTGAGGGGCGGGCCCTCCGCCAGAAAGCTTATTGAGTAGTGGCTCTGAATCTTGGTATGGCCATCGGCCATCAGGCCACGTGCAAGGTCCTTCAAGCCACTTGTACAGATGAGTGACCAGAAGTGTTAACTGGCTCACCCAAGCCCAAGCAGCTCTCATGGCAGAGGCCCAGGGCACACAGGATCCAACGCTCTGCCTTGTGTCACATGGCCCACACAGGACTGACCTGGGGCCTCTAGGACTTTATGGCCCCTGCTTTTATGGAGGCCTGGGGTACAAACCTCACAATCTGGGCTCTGGGGTCTGGGGGAGGTACCCACTGTTCTCAAAAGACTTCAGAGTGCTTTGTAGAAATCATGGAACCATAAAGGGGCAGAGCTGGGTGCCCCCTGGAGCCTGTCCCACAGGCCCTCCTTCTCAGATGACACTGTCGGGCATGGCCTCTCATGGATTAGCCTGCCATTGTGCAGGGTTTGAGAAGGAAAATGGTCAATTTGGGAAGCTGACTTACAGTGTTCCCAACCTTCCCAGTATTCCCCAGGCAGAGTCCTTTGGAAGTCCCAATAGAGGTACCAGCTCAGTCACCTTGCCTGTGCCTCATCTGTTCACTCAGAGCCTTGCCCCCTTAAGCCTTCTCTCAGGGACATTTCCAGGAGCCCTGAGGTGTCTCTTCCATGTGACCATGAGCAGCCCCAATGCCTCTCCCACTATATGCTGTCTTACCCCATATGGAGGCCTGGGGTGGGACCAAAGCCTGGGTGTGGACACGGGAGCCCCGAGATGGCTCCTGTCTTCATGGCCACTTTGTAAATGGGGCCCTGAAGCAGAGTTTGCAGTAGGAACTCCAGCAGCAATGCTTATGGCCTCCCTTACCCCAGGAGCTAGACACATGTCCAGGGGTAGGAAAGGAACAGATTCCAGAAACAGCCACCATGCTGTCCTCAGCAATGCCCTCCCTGCAAACAGGCAGGGCTTCATGACAGGGTCACCCCTGACATGCCTGCCACCTTCTTCCCCAGGATGAAATCTGAAAATGGACGCCACGGGCTTACTTCAGCCTTCCATTGCTCTTCCTGGCTCAAGAGGCCCTGACCAGGAAGCTAGAGCAGGTAGCTGGCCTCAAGCTTCCCGGGGGCTCCCATGGCCCCCCATTCTTGGAAGTAGTCAGGCTGTGAACTATGATGGTGCCGTTCCATAGCTTCCAGAGCTAAGGAAGACCAGCCAGTTTTGAGGCTGGTTCCACTTTCCAAAGCCTTCCTCCAAGAGACAAATTCCTGGTCCAAACAGAGCTCTCAGTGTGATGCCAATGGGCCAACCTGTGTCACACTTAGGATGCAGGGATCACCAGGAGGTACCATTGTTTGAAAAGTAAGTAAAGATCACTACGTAAAATCTGCTACCCTCTATGTAACAGAAGGAATGTGTTACGGTGTGTTTACTTAATTTTCAAAAAGGACAAGGATAGAACAAAAGCAATAAACATTGTGACCTATAAGGGGAGGGAGGGAATGGGGATGAAATAAACCTCTCTGAATATGCCTTGTTTTATAATTTTGACTTTGGAGCTGGGTAAATGTTTTATATAACCTTAAAATATTAAATATATAACAGGAAAAGGGGCAGTCCCTGGAAATCAAAAGCCAACTGAAACGTTGGTGTTATTTTGAAACTATTTTGCACGTGTTATAATAGATAGCAAATATGTAACTAAATTGGTGGCCTTAGAATCCAAGGTCATCGGTATCAACAAGTAACAAACACAAAAGCAAAGAAGTTCAGGCAAAATATTTAACTTGAATCCTTCTGTTAAATTCAAATTGGAGAAGCATGACTTTATGGTTTGACTTCTGTTTCTGCAGTGTCTTAAGTCCCATATGGAGAGGAAGCATGAAGGTGGGGACCCTAAGTCCGGCTTGGCAATGCCGAGACATGAAGGCTTAACCAAGCAGAAAGTGGGCAGGAGACTGTTCCCAGAATCTCCAAGAGGAGACAGGGCAGAGCCTACAGGGACAACTGTTCAGTTGTACACTGCACAAGGGGACCATGTCTAGGACATATCATAGTCACTTATAAGGAAATGCATAGTCCCCCACCCTCCACTCATACATAAACCCATGGTGTCAAACATGGTGCACACACTAGGGCAGTAGGCACATATTTGCTCAATGAGACACACGGGCACTCAGCTGCACCCTGTTCCTGACTGGGTGTGGGCTGTCCTGAGGTCACTTTTCTCCCTCACTTGCCATATTTACACACCAATTTCCACTGCATTAGACTCCAAACCTAACACAGTCATCTCTGGGGAGTGAATAGGGGACAGATAGGGAGTGCTTTCATGTAGTAAGAGGAAGTATGTGTGTGTGCCTGTGCGCAGAGACCTCAGAAAGTAAGAGCTGGAGACAGGTGTTTTGTTAAGGGACTTGAAAACTGTTGCCAGGATATAGGAGTGGGAACTGGTGGGGTAGATAGCAAGTGCCCACTACATCAGGTAAAGGGCTTGGCACAGTGCCTAGTATGTGGCACATACTCAACCGAGTGGTCATCGGCACTGCCCAGCACAATGCCACCAGCACCTTCCCCCAAACCACGGGCCACACTCAGAGCCCCCGTGACATGTCAGGTCCCTGTCCCAGCGTGACTTCCTGCACTGCCACAGAGGTGGATGGCCCCCTCTCTTTGACCTGGGAGCTACCAGGGTAACTGACCACCTCAGTTTGCCTGTGCTGTACCAGTTTTAGCACTGAAAGTCCCATCACCTGAGAAGCCCCTCAGGCCTGGGCAAACCAGGATGCTGGTCATCCTGCCCCTTCTCCTTGGTCGGGTCCATTGACTGGGCGATGTGAAGAAGATCCCCTGGGTCTACTACTCCATCTCTGCCAAGGCATTCTACTCGTCATGTTCTGCCTTTGCCTCTTGAAATGCTTTTTTCTGTCCCTTCCTCTCTCTCCTTCCGATCCTCCTGTGTTGTGTATGTTCATGCACTAATGATGTCACACATTTCTCTGAGGCTCCTTCCATTTTTCTTCATTGTTTAAATTTCTGTTCTTCAGCTTTTATCATAGCTATTGCTCTCCCTTTGAGCTCACTGATTCCTCCAACTTAACTACTGAGCCCCTGTAATGAACCTCTCACTTCAGCTATTGTACTTTCCCCTTCGTCCTCCTTTACAACCTCTATCTCCTCACTAATTTTTCTCTATTTGATGAGTCATCATTATCACACCTCCCTTCAGTGGTTTCCTTTAGCTTATTAAATTTAAGTATGTATTATTTATTTGAATGTTTGTAAGAGCTTATTTGAGACAAACTGATGCTCTATGCTGGAGAGCAAGATCTCAAATGCTCCCTCATTAAAAATATTTATAATCACTGCTTTGAAGTCTCTGCTAAGTCCAATATCTTGGCTTCTATGAAGCACAATCTACATAGTGATGGAATGAGTCCAGAACTGAAGCTGAAGGAGGGCTCTGTAGCTGACATGGGGGTGAGGTCCAAGGAGGTACACAGATCTGAGGCAGGCCAGTTTGCAGGGAACACTGGCAGCCATTCATTGGTGCTCAGGCTGCAAGACTGAGCTTACAAAGGACTGAGTTGCCTCCAACAAGAAAAGACCAGGAAGGGGAAGGGAGTAAGGCCTATGGTCTCTAGAGCCATGCCCCAGATGGAAATGACCTCTAGGTTTCACCCTGTTCCCTCATACAAAAGCCAGGATGGCATGCAAGACTGGACAGTCTACCAAAGGGTCCTGGAGAGGTTGGTGGGGGCAGGGGGCTGGAACCAACATCATGCTCGTTGCTCCCAGACTGCAGTGGGACAGGAGTAGATGCTGGGCTTTGACAACACAGGCACCCTCTGAAAATCACAACACGTGCCGGGATGAATAAGGTGGGGCTTCATGTCTCCGAGGTGGGGCTTCATGTGTCCCTTTCTACATACCAACTTTATTCATGTAAATCCAAGATCCCCCAAATCACTCGTCTGCTTTCTGTAATGATTCTACTAATCAATCTTCAGTCTTACATAAGGTCTCAGCAGCACATCTAATACTGATATTCTAAATTGCTCTAAATTTTCTGTAGAGAGAAAGATATCTGTCCATCTGTAAATATTTGCTAATGCCAAATAGGCAGAACCTAAAGAAAAATAATCTCTTTTCTATTCTAAGTATAACACTAACTTTGACATCATGTGACAACTCAGGGAAGCTCAGGAACTGAGTGAAGAACTTTATGAGGTTATAGGATAGTGAAAGTCAGAGAAACGTTATGAAGACAGGGAGACAGATTTTTTTTTTTTCTTTATGATCAGGAAACTGGCACCCAGAGTAAGAGCTGAAGTCTCTTGTGATTTGCTGCTTCTTGGGTAAGTTGAGGGTGAAGCTCATGTCCCCTAATCCAGCCTGGCTGTCTTCCCCAACAAGTCTGGAAATTGAGACATTGGAACAAGTCTCGGAAAGCCCAACTACAAACAAAAATACTTCATCTACTGTCCTTCCTAATAATTTAGAGAATCTATTAGTCATTAAATAGGTAGAAGTTTGATACTGAAGTTAGCAGATAGGTAAATTCAAGCTTTAAAGGAAGAGAAGGTCATCTGAAGCAGGGAGGGCAAACAGTAAACATGGCTGAGTAGGCTGCTGGCACCCAGCTGAAAACAAGCCTTCCCTCTGGAGTAGGTTTGGGGACACAAGGAAACAGAAGCACTAAGGCACAGCCATGGCAAAAAGAAAAGAGAAGGACAGATCAAAGAAGCAAGGATGATTACTTAGCAGGTTTTCAGATATTCTATCACAATTGCTACACAGGCCCAAGAAGAGCGAGCAGAGGGAGGAGAGGACAGACGATGACAGGACAGATGGCAGTCTAAGTGTTATGGCGCCAGCTTCCAGCTAGAAACTTTTACAAAATTAACAACCCTTTTGCCAGCCTTTTGGTATTTTCTGCTTATATTGATTTATGTAAATTGCCAGCATTTGAGAGTTTACAGATTTTCTCCATCAGAGTATCAAACGATTTCTTCATCAAATGATTAGGAAGTTCTTCATATATCCCTGACATATAGAGATAACAGCAGAGAGGGACTTCCATAAGTAAGTACAAAGAGAAGTCATTGAGTGAACCAGGAAAATAGCCCTAGAAATGTCTCAGTTTCCAATCACTGCTTATTTCTACAACCCCTAGATATATCCACAGTGACTGGCATCAGGACTTTATAATAAGGGGTTATGGTGTCTTTTTAAGGAGCAGTATGGAAGGGGCACCTGGAATACCTTACCCTACTCCATAAACAAGCCTGGTGGGAGAGAACTCCTAGGAGCAGAAGAGAAGCAGAATAATTTTTAGTGGCTTTTAGAAAACAGAGTAGAGCTTAGTGTAACTGCCATGCGGTCCCATAACACACTGTTTGCTCCAAAAAGGCCCAATTCTGACCAGGATCAAGTACAAACTCCTTAACAGAGCATTGAATATCTGAGTCACAATAGCAAATCAGTCTTTCAAAAAGTATCTCTAGTACCCATTAATGAGACTCAAGGCTGATCTCCATCAGTGACCCTGATATTTACCAGAAATGACCTTCCCCTCTTCTCCACCCACATCTATGCCCACTTCAAGGCCCAGTTCAAGCCCCACCTTCCCCATGAAGCTGCATCTTACCAACGGGCCCCACTTCCCCTTCCTCCTCTCAACTCTCCTGGCAGATAGTTTGAATACTCATTCAGCACTTAATATACATATACACATATATGCCATATTTAAACAGTTTTCTATGACTGTAGCTTCATCTCCCAGACAAAACCACTAATTTCATAAAGATGGGATCTGTTTGAGTTAGACAAGGTTGTAACTAGGTATAAATCCAATAGCACCTAGCACATGATGGATGCTCAATCAACATTTAGTAATTAATGAGCAACTGAGACACTGCCAAGCACAAGTTGAAAATCTGAGTCTATGGAGCCAGAAATATGTTAATTCCTGCGATGGTTAGCAGAACCTAACCATCTAAGATCTCAGAGTGAGCATCCTTTGAGTAACAAGCCCCACAGAACAGATACTTGGATTGATCCAAATTGTCCAACACTCTGGAGGAAATTCTGGACTCTGAAAGCATCAGGGTTTCCAGAGTTGCTACTTATTATTATATTTTTAGGTATTGAACTTAAGAGCCCTAAAACAGCAAAACATCCACAGAGCCTCTCTAAAAAGGAATAATCACAAGAATAGCTCTTTATATTTTCCTTGCATTGTCAAGTGGCTCTTGAAACAACTCAGAGAAGTAGAAGGGGAAGTTATGTAAGATGCAGGGCACAAGGGCTGACGCTGCCTTATCACTCCTAGGTAGAAAGCATCCGCAGATTATATAATCCTGGGACATCTGGACTCCTTTACAAGGAAGTCTCCTTATGTTTGATTTTATACTTCCTGAGAACTTGGTCTCCAGAGCTCCCAGTTCCACAAAAGATGTTGAAAGCTGGCATTCCAGGATACTCACACAGCCTTTTAGATCAGTTCAATCAATCAGATCGGTTCAGTGGAACCCAGTGGTCTCCAAAGACACGTGCGACGCCTGTAATTTACATAACCAACCCTGAAGCGCACCGACCTGCTCTCCTGTTGTAGCCACTAAGCCGAAAACCATATGGGTTTTTACAGAGTCTCTGATGAACCATTCCCCAACTCTTCGCCATTGCATTTTAGACTGTGGGAATAAACTTTCACGGCATCAACATCTGGTTTTTTTCTCACAGAGGACGCTAAACAGAAAGTTGCAGGGTGCCTGCTCTTGCGGGGTGCTGCGTTCACCCCACCTGCCCATCACCCATCTCCGGGCTCCACTCCCGACGCCTGGCCAAATTAGAGCCGGCTCGCGGCGCGGAAAACCAGTCCCAGCAGCCGGCAGCGAGCTTCGGGTTCCACTAAGGCAGAGGGAAGAGGGAAAGGCTGCGGTGCGCAGGAAAGGCGGGACTTAGTCTCGGGCCCGGACTATTGGCCAGCTCCACTTGCAGCTGAAGCCAATGGCTAGCTACCCAATTACGTCTCACAACTGTGAGGCGGGACTTGGTCTCCTGGCAACGGCCCTGGCGATTGGCCAGCCCGACTGCCACCGAGGCCAATGGCCAGGCGCCTGGCCAACGCTCGTCACGGCGACTGCGGCTGCGCGGGAGATTCGAATTGGTAGCCGCTCCTCGCTAGCGGCACAGGTGAGGCTGCTGCTAGCCTTGTCCTTTCGCCATGGATGACCCGGAAAACGCCTTCCAGTGAGTGTGGGCCTGCTGGGTGGGTTGGCGGATGCTGAGACACCTCGGGTTCGCTCCTGGGGTCTGCAGGCGCCGGCTCACCGGCTCCCTCCTCTCTGCCAGTCCCACTCCTTTCCTGTGCCTTGGGGGTTGTTCCCGTCGCCCCACCCGGGCTGTGGGCCACTTGGAGTCTTGGACAGATTCCAACCGTGTGGCCGGTGCTCTCCGCCCAGACCCCGGCCTCGTCGGCTGACCAAGGCAGCTGTGGCCGTTGGGGGATTTGGGGCCCTCAGAGCCCCGCTAGGCCTTGGTCGGGAGCCCGCACTGCGCATGCGCCGCTGGGAAAAAGAAGCAAAATAATAAACCTGTGTGTAGGTTTCCTGAGACACTTTCAAAGGCTACTTTTTAAAAAAAATTGTACACAGCAGAGAGAGAACTCAAAGCTGCTCTTACCCATCACCCTACAGTCAACTGTTAAAAGTCTTTGAATGACGTGTACTCTATGAGGAGAAAAAACGACGCTTACTGTCATTTGTATCAGCCTGCTGTCGGTGTTTAAAATTACCACGCCTTTGCGCTAGGATTTAGGTGATTTATCCCGACGGTTTCAAAAGCATTTAAAACAGATAAACCATATATGACAGGGGTAAAGCTGGTGAGTTTTGTCAGCTCCTGGGTGACCTGACTCCCAGCGGTCAGAAGGCTGAGGTCGTTAAAAGACAGTCTGAACAAAAATCTCTTTGCTCTAAGACTTTTTCTTAAAACTTCTGTAGAGCCAGCCAAGGGTTTTACTTTTAGAAGCTCCTTAAAGGAGAAATCAGGCATTTCTGGCCTTATTTTGACTTTCTACAGACTAATTTGCTCTAATGAACTGGGTGTTTTAGTATGGACTTGGAATGTACTTGGCCCTGTTTTTAAAGAAACAGGGTTAGTATCAGAACATGAAATGTTTTTACCTTGGACCTGACATGGTAGGGACATTGTAGATTCAAAATTTAGAAATGATAATTTTTTTAATTTTTAAAATAAGTAATATAGTTACAAAAAAGATTTAGAAAAGTACTCACTAAGGTTTATACCTGTCTACTGTCTCAGCCTCTGACATGCTTAATCATTTTTCTAGTTTATTTTTCAAGTGAAAATTATTTGCACAAACATAAATGTTCATATTATAATAAAATATTAATATATCTGTGTATGTGTACACTTCCTGCCTGTATTTCACATGGAATGTAGCACAGTATACGCTGCTTTTTTAATTAGCACTCTCCTTGGAGAATTCTGTCAATATATAGAGTTCTTCTTATTCTTTTTTACAGCTGTGTAATATTTTGTGCACCATGTTGATCTAAAAAGTCTCCTCCTTGGTGGCTACTTAGGTGTTGACAGCCTCTTGCAATCACAAATAGTGCTGCAGAGAAAAATCTAACACCTGTGGCATTGCACACATACACAGATGTATCTGTCTCCCTGATTCCCAGAGCGGGTTTGCAAAATCAAAGTAAATCTGTCTATAATTTTGGTAGGTATCACCAAGTCCCTTGGTAGGATTAAGAGTGCTCCCACCTGCAGGCAGGATTTCATTGCTTCACCTACACACTTGTTACATCTTTTCCAGTCTCGTGGTGAGAAACTTCCTCAGTGAGTGAATTTCTCTTATGGGAGAGGTTGAGTATTTTTCTGTAGAATTCCTTTAGCTCATTTTTAAAATTGTCTTTTTTTTTTCCAGTTTCTAGAAGTTATGTCTTGTTATCCCAGTTTATCATTTCTCTTTCTATTCTGCTCCTTGTTTTGTTGGTTGGTTTTGTTTGTTTTGCATGATAAGGACAAAATCCTCAGATGCCTGGTATTACATCACAGCCACCAGATGGTGGAAGGAAGAGGCAAAAAGGGGTTAATCAGTGAACAGCTGCCAATATCAATGAAAGACTGCCCACACTCCTGAGGGTCTATTGGAATCACTAGTTCACTTCTTGGTGGCTATTTCCAAGGTTATCTAAGGAGAGAGTGGCCTGGGACCCTCCTGTGGTTGGCACAGGAGCTTTCCTAGACTCTGCTGTGGCCACCCCAGCACTGGCCCTGTTCCTCCTTCTGGTACCCCTTGGTCTACAGCTATTTGAATCCTTTCAGAGCTGCTTCTGTCTTCCACTCACGCACACACACAAACACACACACACTTGGTGTGTAAAACACTTACAAAACTCAGGAGGAAGGGCATGTCGTCTTTCCTACCTAGCCACCCTCCTGGTGGTTTAGACTTCATGTCCCAGGACTGGTCTTCTTTTGCTAGCAATGGCCTAATAAACCCTTTCTTTTAATAAAAGACTTTTAGCTGTGAAAGTTAAATTTTTTGTTACACAGACATGAAGACCCTTTTATTTTTATATAGTTGACTTTGTTGAGCTTTTCTTTTGTGGCTTCTGCCTTTTGAATCATAAGAAACATTGGTCTCATTTATATGCTGAGATCATACCTAGAATAAAATGTTGCTTGTACATCTTTTTTTCCAGAAATCCTATGATGAACCTGGTAGAAATTCTTGCAATCTTCCTTAGCGTGACTCTTCCCTCACACCCAGTGTGCTTTCCCACCAGCAAGTCCCATGATCTCTTTCTCAGACAGGCTAGGTTCCAAACTTGAGTTGCCCCCACCACCATCCCCAGCTCACCATGTCACTGGGACCACAACAGTTTCCTAACTGGTTTCCCACTTCTGTGCTTAATTCCCACCCCCTTCTTCATGTGGAGATGCTAATTGAGCATTTCATAGTACAAAATAGATCTTGTCACCCCACCCTTCTCCTAGCTCAGCATAGGAAACAGTTACATGGTTCCCTGGGAGCTAGAGTTGCTGATTTAGGAGCACCACCATCCCATGTTCTTTGCAGGGACATTGTATTCCCTTGAGGCCTGGGAAGAAGACTGGAAACCCCCACTGGTACTACCTGGGCTCTCTCAAACTCCGTCCCCCAGTCTCAGCCAGACTTCTGGGCATGGGGGTGGGAAGGACTAAGTCAGGACCCCAGAGCCTGAGTCCCACCATTGGGAGGAGAAGCAGCAAACTTGTGGACTCTACCTCATGGCCGTGGTGGTGACATTGGGGATTCTCATGTCACTGTGTCCTTCTAGAGCTAAACTTGGGCCTTGGGTCTCACTTTCATCTGGAAAACACTGCTTCTGGCCACTCCGAATCAATGCTCTTTTTATTTTTATATAGCATTTGGATTGATATGTAAGATTTCCATTTTAAGGTGTGTAAATGATAAGTATAAAATAAAATATATTTTCTGCTTTTAGGAATCAGCCTCATATCCCATGTGCATATGTTTCTCTTTTTTAGAATGTTCGAAGCCCATATGCAGCGGTACAAGGGCGATGACCCACTTGGTGAATGGGAAAGGTCAGCATCTGGTCTGTTTCTTCCCTTTCAACAACTGTGTGCCACCCTGAAAACTAATGCTGTCCACATTTTCCTAGTTACATGCAGTGGGTAGAAGACAATTTTCCTCAGAATAAAGAATACTCGACAACTCTATTAGAGCAGTTAATGAAGGAGTTTTTAGATAAGAAGAAATACCACGATGACCCAAGATTCATCAATTATTGTTTAAAATTTGTAAGTATACTTGTGGGTGTGAGCAGAGAAGGGCACACAGGCTTCCCCTACACTGGGTGCCCTAGACCTTCAAGCGGGTGGGAGGGACTTGGCAGTGGTCCCTGCATTCTCATGCATGTCCACTTCCGGTTTCTGCAGGCCGAGTGCAACAGTGACCGTCATCAGTTTTTTGAGTTTCTGTACAACCATGGGATTGGGACACAGTGCTCCCGCCTATATATAGCCTGGGCCACACACCTGGAGGCCAGCGAAGAGCTGCAGCTCGCTGGCGCTGTCTTCCGGAGGGGCCTGCAGAGCCGGGCAGAGCCAGGCGAGCCACTGCGGCAGCAGTACAGGTAGCGTGCAGCACAGGTAGTATGCGTGCGGCTCCTGCTCTGGCCATCGTGTCTGTTCCAGAGGCAGGTTGTGGCCTCTTCTCGGGTGGAGCATAGGAGTGACACGAAGCGTGCAGGGGAAGAAACTGCCCAGAAGTGCACTGCTGACATTTTACATGATTCCTTCCAGTGCCTTTTCTGTGCCCTGCGGGCCTCAGTGTTTGCACGTTACAGTGGTAAATGGGAACTGCACATCTGGTGTGTAGACTGAGCTCTATGCTGCTTTTAGGAAATAAAGAGCTTTCGAATACTTGGAAAGCGGATGTGTCTAGGAGTTATATCATCTTCCAGCAGTTCTACAGTTGAACATTGTAATTTTTATAAACAGCATAATATCTTAATGAATAGTTTTGGTTTTCATAGTTTTTTACTCTTTCTGTGATTAAATACACCTGATTTAGGAGATTTGAAAAATATAGAAAACCAGAGCAGAAGAAACTGCTGGCATTTTAGTTGGCACTTTCCTCTGCCTGTTTCAGGATTGCAGTCGTGCTTCGGGTACCTAAGCAGCTTGTGTCAAGATCTTTTTCCTTCATCATAAAAGTAGCTCATATTTTCTATTTTTAGCTAGTTTCTTCTGGTAGGTTCTCAAAATTGAGATGGTTGAGTCAAAGGATACATGGAGAGTTTTAAGACTTGTACATGTCACCAAGTTGCCTGCTGAAAAGTTCTGCTGATATTCTGCTGGTCCCTCTAGCAGCAAATTAGATTGCATGTGTCACTGCACTCTTCCAGCATTTAATATGCTCAGTTTTTTCATCTTGCTGTAGTGCACATGCTCTTTTTCATAATAATTTTTACTTTTGAACTTGTTTTCCTGTGTGGAATTTAAAGCAAATCTAAGACAGCAAGATATTTAATTCCAGACACTTCTTTAAACATCTCTAAAAGGTGATTTCTTACAGAACCTATTTTCACTAACGAAATTATCAGTAATTCTTATCACCTAATTTTCAGTCCTTCTTCACTATGTAATATTTTTTAACCATTGGTTCATTTGAATTAAGAGTGAAATCAGATTTGGCACCTGGTTTCCTTTGGATTTATGTCTCTTAGTCTCCTTATACTGTGCACTCTTGCTCACATCGTCCAAACTGTCAGGTGTGGAAGTTTCATGTTACTTGACAAATTGAGTTGATGTGCAAGGTGCCGTGAAGTGACATATTTAAGTTCTCACAGTACAAACAATTCTATATCTGCCTCTGTAAGTAGCAGTCTTAGTTTGTTTTTTTTTTCCAAATGTTAGATTCATTGTGTTCCAGGGATATAGCGTGCTTGAATAGAGGGTTCAAACACCCCAGGCTGGATCATTGGCATATGTGGTACACAGAGAAGGAGGGCACGTTTGGTGTGTAGGTGTGAGAAGTACTGATATAAACTAGGCCAACAGAGGAATTTTCTAATATGAGTATATTGTGTATGAAGATAATACCAGGATATTTTTTAAATTTTGAAGCAACTGTAAAATTCAACTTTACATTCTCTCTTGACCTCAGTCTTTACTAGCTTAGAATGGCTTTCTTATTTAGTTTTTGCTTTAATGCAAGTATGCATTAAACTGCAGTTTATAATCTATATTGATTTTCAATGTCTTCTGTCATTTAGGTTATTTCAGACACGTGTCACTGAAACCCAATTGCCAGCTCAAGGTAAAATAATGCATTCTAAAATGTCAAAATTGTTGATAATTTAGTCACTAATTTGCACTACTTTTTTCCTTAGGAAACAAATTCATCTACTATTTCTTGACTGTATTTTCTCAGGTAATAGGGAAGGCACTCTGCTCATACAGGCCGCTGAGCAGCTCTGGAGATCAGAACCTCAAAGAGCAAACCCACCAGAAAACTGGTGGTTTCATTGTGTTCTTAGGGTTAAAAAAAAAAATCAGTATTGCCCCAAATGGAGGACAGTATTTATTCAGGAGTCCATCTACTTCGAATTGAATCAAATGTGTCTAATGCAACTTTTAAAGAAATGTCATTTTCTTCCTTAAAAATAAAGATTACATTTCAGTAATAAGTGTGGACTGTCCTATCCTGTTGTTTAAAATAACTCATTAGAATTTTCTTTCAGGTATTGTCTACACTATTTCTCTTATCTAAAAGGTGTTTTAGTTACACTTTGTGAGACAATGTTGAATGAGCCGATTTATTTCTTAATGCTATTTATTGAAAAATTAGGGGAATGTATTTGTACCAGTTTTATTTAACATGGGTTTTACCTTTATTTCTCTTTATTTCATCTCCCCCATAGCTAGAACCTCAGAACCTCTGCATAACACTCAGATTTTAAACCAGATGATGACATCAAAACCAAATCCAGGAAATAATGCAGCCTATGTTTCTAAGCCTCAGGTGACAATGACTGTGGAAACTGGGAATGGTATTGAACGGTCATCTGCTGCCTTCCATACCCACTGTGGCACCTCTTTTCCTCAATTTTTTCTATCTACATTCAAACCTTTGTGGCAGTCACCTGCACCTGTGACAACTGTGTGGCCTGTTATCTCCTACCACTCACCTCCAGTATTCAGTTTAAATGTCTCATTGCTGGACCCACCTTCTGCGTTTATCTGACCTAGGCACCCCCACCACACCGCCTCCTGGCTCCACATGCTCAGAGGTACCCCTGTAGCTTCTCTCCTTCTCTGTCCTGCCAGCCACCCTCTTGTAGGCCCAGGAGCCCCTCCCCCAGGCCTCACCCACCTGGAGGCTCCTGAGCCCTGCTGAAAACTCAGCTCCAAACATTGGTGGCAGTCACCTCAACCCAGGCTCTAACACCAGGCAATTATATTTCCAGTTTCCCGGTATCTCTTATGTTTCACTCTAATGCCAAATTATAGTGGTTTTAAATTTTTTTTCACACTCAGATTTGGGACTGGGGACTTGACTACCTCTAACCTCTCCTTCAGGGTCAAAAACACTATTTCAGTAACACAGCCCAAGCCATCCCCATCTGATGACATCTGTCAGCTCCCTGCCACCAACCAATAAGCATAACTGTGCCCTCTACTGCTAGCACATTGGAGAAAGGTAGCTTCCCACTAGAGCTTGTCTTTTATCCTCCTCAAGACTTTGCCTTGTCCAGACCTCTTCTGTCCCAATGGCTCAGTGACGTATATAAATGCTCCTCTCCCTCGCACAGCATATGTGCCACAACCACCTTTTCAGACTGCTGGGACCTCCCCTAAGCCAAGTCCAGTGGAAGGGGCTCTATTGCAACTATACCTGTGCACATTTCATGCATGTAGTGTATCCCTAGAGGCAGAACACACTGATTTTGATAGGTACTCAAACTGCCCCGATAACATCCTGCGCACGCTTGCCACCTCATCACTGTGACATTTTAGACGGTAGTGAGGGGTCTTGTTTACAGTCAGATTTTCAGGAACTAGCTCAGAACATGACATGTAGGGGCGTCAGTAAATCCTGGGTTCAGGAATGAATGCTCACACTGGGAACTCCTGGGAATAATAGAAATGCCAAAAGAAAATGCTAAAGATTTCTTAAATGTGGCATTTGGAATGTTAATCCTAAAACGCTTAGGTGTTGCAGCCCAGCTGCTAGCCCTTCCCCACTACCAAGTAGAAATTTCGTACATCACTTTCTCCTGGAGTCTTTAGTTGTCGAAGTTACTGTAAGATTTATTGTGCAAACTAAAGCTTCAGATGTTAATTATAATTTAGAAGAACACATCCAGATTTACTCACTGATGAAGGGGCTCTTCAAGCGTTTTCATGTTTCGTGAAACATGAAACATTTGGGAGATGATTTCTTTTCAGTTAAATGAGTGCTTTATGCTTTTTTGTCTTTTCAGGGTTCAGAAGCTTCTGAAGTAACATCTTCATCTTGTGATACACAGTCGAATATGCAAGTACCATTAGTGCATTAATCTTTCCTTAGCTTCCCTCAAGAGCTGCTTTTGTACAGTGTTGCAAATCATGTATTTTTCTCCATTATAGGGAACAAAGGGTGGTCATGATTTCTAAATCGAGTTACTCTGCACAGCCCTCTCTGGCAGCCAGAGCAGACGTCCAGCAGGTGGTTATGTACTGCAAGGCGAAGCTCATTCGTGGGGACACAGAATTCTCTTTTGAGGAGCTGAGAGCCCAGAAGTACAATCAGCGGAGAAAGCATGAGCAGTGGGGTACTGTGATCTTCTTATTCACTTATTTTTATGTCACAAAAATAACCCTCATTTCTGAGTGCTTAACATTTTTAAACAGATAGTTGTCTGTGCTAAAAGAATGCAAAAAAGGCTACAGCACATCTATCAGAAGCCTAAGCATCTTTGTTCAGTGCTTATGTGGCAGCCTGGCTATCCAAGGGCTTGGAGGTGAACAGCACAAAGCAGACAGCCACATCTGTGCTGCCTTAGCTTTTAGTGAAATAGGTGTTTTAAAATGACTAAACATTACCTGTATGGATTTGAACTATATATAGCAACTCTAAATCGCTGCGTCAGTCATTGGTACTGTGAAGGGACTAAGTTAGGAACTGCAGTTGAGAAGAGATTTTCCAGGATCTGAAACACTACACATAAGAAGGAGTACTCTGATAAAGTGTCTTTTCTAGCTGCAGAGCGGGTCAGGGTTTACTCAGGGAAAACCATGAATGTCAACACCAATGCTGGCACGTCCTTTGCTATAATGGTATGGACCACGGAGGAAAATGAGCCTTTGCTCCACTTGGGGCTCACACCATCGCAGTTGCTTGCACTGTGGTCACTCTGTCAGCCTTCCTTTTATGTTTCTAATTTCTCAATCAGTCAACATCTGAGAGAACCATTCACACTCACGAAGGACCCATTTTGTGCCATGCACAGATACATTTTTCTTTCACACACTATGACCTAAAGTCTTAGGTGTTTTGATTTGTACGTGACATGATTATGTTAACGAGTTATTGGAAGTGGGACTACCTGCAATGTACTTTGCTTTTATTTCTTGTGAAAGCACCTAAAGATTTATATCTGTTCCATTTTCAAATGATTTTTCACAACCATGTTTGTTTTGATATTACCAAATATTATTATTATTGATCAACATGTAAATTTTCGTAACTTGTATACCCTGAACTTAAAAGTAGCCATGCCGAGGACAGGTAAAAATTATAATTAAAAGGTGAATGCTACCAAATTTCACAGGTAAATTCTACCAGACATTCACAGAACAATTAACACCAAATCTGAAGCTCTTTCAAAAAATGGAAGAGGCAAGAACACTTCCAAACTCACTCTAGGAGACAAGCATTACCTTGATACTGAAACTAGATAAGGACACCACAAGAAGAGAAAATCACAGGCCAATATCCTTGATAACCATAGATGCAAAAACCTTGAACAGAAATATTAGCCAACTGAATTCAACAATACATTTTTTAAAATTATACATAATGATCAAGTGGGAATTTTTCCAGCATATAGGCATGGCTTAACATTCACAGATCGATCAACATGATACATCACCTAGCAAAATCAAGGATGAAAATCATATGATTATCTCAAAAGATTTAGAAAAATCGTTTGACAAAATTCAACATCTACTTATAATAAAAACTTTCAACAAAGTGGGAATAGAGGGAACGTACCTCAACATAATAAAAGCCATATATGACAACCCCACAGCTAACATACTCTATGGTGAAAAGCTAAACTCTTTTCCTCTAAGATCAGGAACAAGACAAGGATGCCTGCTCTCGCCACTCTTATTCAACATAACGTTGAAAGTACTAGGCAATGCATTTAGACAGGAAAAAGAAATGAAAAGCATTCAAATTGGAAAGGAAAAAGTAAAATTCACTATTTGCAAATGACACGGTATATATAGAAAAACTTCACCAAGAAAGTGTTAGAATTAATCAAATGAGTAAGATTGCAGGATACGAAATCAATGTATAAAACACTGCAAAATGGAAACACTAACTCAAAAAGGTATACGGACCCCATGTTCATTTCATCATTCTTAATACCCAAGATACAAAAACAGTGGAAGAATGAATAAAGAAATTGTGGTTGACAAACCCAATGTAATATTATTGTGATGAAAAAAAAAAAGAATGTACTCTTGCCATTCATGACAACATGGATGGACCTGAGGGCATTATGCTAATAAGTGAAGTAAGTCAGAGGAAGACAAATACTGTAGGAACTCACTTATATGTGGAATTAAAAAAAAAAAACTATAGATACAAATAACAGATTGGTGCTCACCTGGGACAGGGGTTGGCAAAATAACAAAATGGTAAAGAGGATAAAAGGTACAAAGTTATTATATAACAAATAAGGCATGGAGATAACAATGTACAGAATGGTGACTATAGTTAATGTGTTGCATATTTGCAGGTTGCTAAGAGAGATCTTAAAAGTCCTCATAAAAAGGAAAATATTTTTGTAGCCACATGTGGTGACAGATGATAACTACACTTAGTGCAGTGATCATTTCAGAATACATATAAATATAGTGTCCTGTCATATACCCAAAACTAATCACTTATGTCAACTCTACCTTCATTTAGAAAAATAAAAAGCAGAATAAATATAATACATGTTTCAGTTCTAATAACCTAATACATATGGAAAAAGTTAGTAAAGCAATTGCAGTCCTATGGCCTCAATTTAAACTGTGCAAACCATTTTTTTATCTTTCTTAAAGTAAATGAAGACAGACATTACATGAAAAGAAAAGAAGCAAATGCTTTTGAAGAACAGCTATTGAAAGAGAAAATGGATGAACTTCATAAGAAGTTGTATCAAGTGGTGGAGCCACCACAGGAGAGCCTGCCCGCTTTCCAGGAGAGTCCTGAGGTGTGTGTGCTTGACACGTTTGGTTTCCTTTCTGTTTGCACCTTTCTGTGCCCTGTTTTTAGAGCTAATTCTAGTGTTAAATGTGCATTTACATGTTTATTTATTTATGTGTTTATATATTTATGTTTCTACTGGATTGCTTTATTTTTTTAATTTGTTTGATTTCCTTTTCTGCATAACGTATTTTCTCTTGATAGTTCCAAGAAATTGTTAAAAGAATTGTCTCATTTTCTTACGCTGTGTTTTCTTGGTACTTACCAGTCGTGTATCCCCACACTCTGAAGAGACTGGACATGCCCTTGCATTATGGTCAAGTGCATCAAATACATGCTTAGTTTCACTTTCCTTGGCCACACCCCTCCCAGAGCCTTCCATCTTTGTCCCCCAGGCTGGCCTGGGGGAGCCATCTTCCCCCGGGGCCTTCCCTGTGGTATGTCCCTGTTTGTTTTCTGGGCCCCTTGTCACCGTTGCTCTGTAACTCCCCCATTTTGGTGGTGCACAGTCTCCAAGAACTTTTTGTAAAAATACAACATGAGGGTTGTTGAGCTCTCTCGCACATCTGAAAGCAATTTATTCTACCCTCACACTGGGGTAATAATTTGGCTGAGCATGGAGTTATAGAAGGCAGTCACCACGTCCCCTCAGATCTTAAAGGCACCACTCCTGCCTTCTGGCTTTCCTGTCTGTGTTGAGGATCCTAGAGTCATTCTGGTTCCTGCTTTTTGGAATGTGTCCACCATTGTCCTCTACCGTGCCAGTGGCTTCCCCAGAGCAGGGACATGACGATGGTGTGCTTTCCACCTGTTATGTTCAGTACCTGAGCATTTTGGTCCCACACTTCTGGGAGATTTTCTTCATCTTTGTTTTGGGTGATAGGTTTTTCCTTGATCATTCTGTATGCACTGCAGCTCTGCTATATGTTTTGCTATCTGATAGAGAAAGTCTGATTATTCTTTTCAGAAATATTTCTTCAGATTTGAATATTATGATTTTTCATCTTTACTAATTTGGTAGGTGAGAATATGGTATAAGTCATTTTTAATCATCTTTTTGATGACCATTATGAACTTTTTTTTTTCAATATAGTTGACCTACAGTGTTATATCAGGTGTATAGCACAGTGACTAGATATTTATATGCTTACGAAGTCATCTCCCAATTAGTCTAGTACCCACCTGACACCATACATAGTTATTACAGTAGTACTGGCTGTATTCCATGTGCTGTATTTTACATCCTGTGACGACTGTTTTGTAACTGCTAATGTGTACTTCTTAACCCCTTCATCATTTTTAGCCAGGCTCACAAACTCCTCTCCCATCTGGAAACCATCAAAATGTTCTCTGTATTTCTGAGTTTGTTTCTGTTTTGTGTGTTCATTTATTTTGGTTTTTAGATTCCACATATAAGTGAGAATACATAGTATTTGTCTTTCTCTGTCTGATTTATTTCACTTCACAATGATTGATAGGTATGCAGTTGTTGCCCTTTTAATAATTGTTTTCTGACAGTTTTTATAGTTCGTCTCTGTTCCTTTCTTCTCTGGTATGTTGATGACTTTCTGCAGTGGTGTTTTGCATTTCTTTCTGTATTTCTTGTATCTCTCTTGTAGGTTTTTGGCTTGTGGTTACCATGTGCTTCGTATATACTGAGCTATGTCTATAGTAGTCTGTTTTCAGTTGATGGTCACTTAAGTTCAAACATATTGTAAAGTCATTACCATTTTTACTCAACCCTTTATGTTCATGTTTCTGTTATTTTTTACTTCTTTTGTGTATGTATTTATATGGATTCCTTAATGTACTGTTGCAATTACACATGACCTTAGTGCTTTTGCCTTTTAACCTTTGTGCCAACTTTAGTGTTGGTTGACCCACTGCTTTTATTATGTGTTTGCCTTTCACAATGAGAATTTTTTCTTTGAAATATTTTCTTATTCATATTTTTTATTTATTTTTTCTTGTTCTTAAAGAAGTCCCTTTAACATTTCTTGTAACATTGGCTTCATGGTGATGAACCCTTTAGCTTTTTCTTGTCTGGGAAGCTCTTTATCTGTCCTTTGATTCTAAATGATAATTTTGCTGGGTAGAAGAATATTGGTTGTAAGTCTTGGGTTTCCAATCTCTTCTGGCCTGCAAAGTTTCTGTTGAGAAATCAGCTGCCAGTGTTAATGGGAGCTCCTTTGTAGATAACTGCTTTTCGCTTTCTGCTTTTAAGATTCTCTCTTTGAATTTAACCTTCAGCATTTAAGTGATGATGTGTTCTGATGTTGGACCTCTTTGGGTTCATTTTGTTTTGGACTCCCTACATCCTGGGCTTATGTGTATATTTCCTTTGTCAGGTTGGGGAAGTTTTCCGTCATTATTTCTTCAAGTAGGTTTTCAATCCCTTGCTCTCTGTCTTTTCTTTCTGGTATCACTGTGATATGAATGTTGCCCTTTAAACTACCCTCATTGTTTTGGGTTCTTTTTCCTTTTTTTCTATTCTGATTAGATGTTTTCTGCTACCTTATCTTCCAAATCACTGATTTGATCCTGTGCTTCATCTAATTGTTGACTCCATCTAATAATGTATTCTTCATTTCTGAGGTTCTTTTTTTATATTTTCTATCTCTAGTTTTACATTTCCTATCTCACTGAGTTCCTCTACTCTTCCCCTTAGTTCATTGAGCATCCTTATAACCAGTGTTTTGAACTCTGCATCTGGTAGATTTTGTTTAGTTCTTTTTCTGGAGATTTGTTCTGTTCTTTAATTTGAGACTTATTTCTTTGGTTCCTTATTTTGGCTGCTTCCCTGTGTCTATTTCTATGTATTAAGTAGAACTGCTACTTCTCCCAGTCTTCCTAGGGTAGCATTATATAGTAGGTGTCCTGTAGGGCTCAGTGGTGCAGTCTTCTTGGTCACTTGCGCTGGGTGCTCGGGAGTGTCCTTTGTGTGTGTTGTGTGTACCTTCCTTTTGTAGTTGAGCCTCGATTGGTGGTGGTGTGCCAGTGGGTGGGACTGACCCTCAGGCTGATTGGTTGTGAGGACTGGCCATGACTATAGCAGACAACCTGATGTGTGGGAGCCGCCACCCCCATGGAGTGGGATTTGGCTGTGCTCTGATCCACCCTTTGTGTCATTTGTGGCACTAATTGGGTGGTGCTCTGGTGTGGTTCAAAGCTTGCTGCTGGGTGTGTTGGTTTTGGGGCCTCTTGGGAGGGGCTCAGGTGCCACCTGGTAGGAATAGCAAGGTGATCTGCAGTTGGTAGCTGCCTGTGCTGGGCTTGGAGGCACTTCGGAGAGGCCGGCCACCACTAGTGCTGGGTTGGGGGCCGCTTAGCCAGAGGCACAGAGCATGCCGAGGTCATCAAGTCTTTGTTTGAGCTTTGTGGACCTTTGAGAGATTTTAAGAAGGTTGCAGTGCTGGCAGAGACTGCCATTTAGAGGAACAGCCACTGAAAGAGTTGAGTGAGGCGAGGTCGCAGGGAATCACCAGGCAGGCAAGAGCAGTTATTAGTTAAGTTAACATTCAGTTTTGGTGGCCAGCTGCACCTGCGGCTGTGTCAGAGGATGGCTCAACAGGGACAGTGGCACTTCAGTCTCCGAGAGAGCTGCCCCTCCAGCCCTTACCCTGTGCCAAACAATTCAGTACCTCCCCTTACACGTCTCTGGCCTTTCCAAGCTGCTGTCCCTTCTCTGGAACTCAGGGTGCGTGAGAGCGGGCAAGTCTGCACAGGCCCTTTAAGAGGACACCTGAGCCTCCAGCCACTCTCTGTGTCACCTGGACTGAGTCCCTGCTAGTTTTCACAACCAGATATTGTGGGGGGCTCCTCTTACCAGCACTAGTAGTCTGGAATGGAGAGCCCAATGTGAGGCTGGGGCTCCTCGCTCCTCAGGGGGAACCCCACCACCAAGATGTCCTCCTGATGCTCAAGTACCCCACGCACGTGTAGGGCCACCAGGTTGGCACCTCTGCCCCACCCCCACCACCACCAATCTCAAAGTGGTTTCTTCTCCGTAACCTTAGTTACAGGACTTCCATTCATATGAGCTTCAAATGCTTCTCAAGGGTGGTAGTCCTGTAATGTAGTTATAATTGTGATGTAGTCGTGGGAGGAAGCAAGCACAGCATTTTTCTGCTTGGCCATCTTGGCGGGAACCTGTGAATATGTCCATTTGTCGGTGAAATAGCTAGTTTTACTCTAGATATTTGATGCTTTTCTTAATAGTTTGTGAGACTACTTTTACATAATGAGGAATTCACTCTTCTGTCTTTAACTTGGTAACATAAGAGTGTACATATTTAGTCTAAGTACACTGAGTAAGAAAGCAAAGATTCTAAGTGAAGAGCTTGCTCCCTGCCCCATGCAACCTGTGCTTGAGCGGCAGGTGTAACTGCAGCTTATGCTCACATTTCCTGTCCATTAGAGAGAACGTAGCTACTGAGGGTATTTTAACAGAAAAGACACCATGATGAACGTTTGATGACATTGGCTTGTTGGTCTTTTCCCAGACTTAGTGAAGAGCAGGGAGACTGGCCTTAGACCCTGATGAGCAGTGGTCAGGAGTACAAGCTGCCCACCGAGTCTGTGGTTGCCCACAAGAGCTCCATGTGGGGACTGGTCTCTGTCAATGTTGCCTATTCATTGCAGAATAACTCCAGGGGAAAGGGACCTCTGAAGACAGATTCCAGTGTTTGAAAGCTGTAATAGCTAGTCACCACTGTTGTACACTTCATGGCTTTGCTTTCGTTTGTTTGCTTACCGTGAAAGGTTGACCCACTGTGCATGGGGCCCAATGTCGGCTCCCAGGAACTGAGTGCTCCGTCTCTGCCGGCTGTCACCCAGCAGACTTCAGAGCACCTGGGACAGAGACCCAGAGAGGCACCTCCAGCTGTTCCTCCTGAGGCAAATGCTGTCACTGTTACTTCAGTGTCCCCAGCTGTTAGCCAGAGTATGATTCCTCCTGCTCCTTTGACATCTCAGCCAGTGACAGACTCCATGTTTGCAGCAGCCGGAAAAGATGCCAGGTGAGCCAAAGCTGCTGCCAAAGCTGCCAGAACTGTGGATGGGTCTCCACCCTGGCACGGTCTATGGCACTGGGGCAGGTATAACATATAGTGGTTCCTGTGCTGAATTAAACCAGGCCACCGAAACGTTAGCCCCACATCTTGCAGATTACTTACTTTTCAGGCTTCTTTTAGAATATTTTACTTTATACGTCTTTCCTGAGTTAAACATTTTCAGTGTGCTGAACTCAACAATCTTTTAATACCCAAAGGCTATATAGCCATTAAACTGAAACTGTCTTTGCTGATTGGCTTCACCTGAACACATGCAGGGATTGTTGCAGTCCCGGCAATTCCTAGACACGTGCTGTCCTCTTCCTTCTGTCTTCCCACCCAGAGCAGTGTGCGATGAGCACTCATGGCTGAGCCAGGGTCTGTCCAGGCAATGCTGCAGAGGCACCCTGGTTCCGAGGGATTTTCCTAGAGTTCTGAAATGACGGTGTCACGTCACTTGTTTTCCTTAAATTTTTATCTTCAGTCTCTCTCTCTCTCTTTCTCTCTCAACACATAACAATTTCATTGATCCATTACAAAAAAAATAAAAGCTATAGTGTAGCTCACACTCTCCCATTGGGTAAAGCCCTCAGCACTAATTGCGGTACTTAAACACTGGTCCGTTGGTGTCCAAGGTTAACATCCATCAGTGATTTCTCCCAGAAACATGGTTCAGGGCCATCATGCTTTTAATTCACATTGACAGTAATTCTAACCTGGGCCCTGCATCCTGCCGTGTCCGTAGGTGGGCAGTTGAGTGGGGGCCATGATCCTTCTTCACAGTTAATTTATGCAGCTGTGAAATGGTGAGCCATAGCAGTAGTGACAAGGCCCCGCAGAAATGATGTGCATCCGGGTGCCCCTGCAGAGATGGAGCAGTGCAGTTGTGAGAGCCGGAGACCACTTTCCCTTACAACATTGTGAAACTCCAACCTGGTCAACATTTGGGTCTCTATAAGAAGCACTTCAGATTGGCCCTGGCTCTGGCCTAGGCCGGGACCTGAATGGACCCCCATGGCATTCTCAACAGTCTGGACAGCTAACTGTGACAGAAAAAAGGCAGGCACCTTTCTCTGGAGTCTCATAATAAAAACTTGTGTTTTTATGACAATTTAGTGGGGATTTGGAAAATGTAAAGTGCTTTGCAATTTCTATTTTACACCTTACCAGAATTCTCCAGTAAGAGAATTCTAGCAAATTTAAATAGGTCCTCTGTCGCTTTTGTGCTTGAACTGATATAAACGTCTTCTGTGCCTTGTATCTTTCTTGATAGATGTTACAGTCTGGCGAACAATGCTCTGTGGCTACTGGCTCATCACAAGTGGTGGCCATGCAGCTGACAGCAGTATGTTCCTGCACTCTCAGGGGGGCTTCCTGGTAGCCTGTCAGTTGGCATCATAAGTGGAGTCATGAGAACAATGGAGCCACTGTACTGCCCTGTCCATAAAGAGATGTTTAGCACGGTGTTAAATGTCAGTGCCACTGTGTCAGGCAGACGTTAGTGCCTGGCTTGTGTCTATGAGAATTATTTTCCTCAGGAAGAAATGAAAGCAAAAATACATTTTATTCACTTACACGATAGGCCTAAGCAGTTCCATCCATATTGAACAACAGGCTTATAATTGCTGATGGTGTTTTCACTGTTCTTTCTTGAGAGTTAGTGTTTCAAAGAGTTTTCTCTTCCAGATGTGTGACCAGAAGTACTCATGGATTCAAGCCACCAAGCGGAGCAGAGCTGACTGGAGGTGATGTGTGGTCACTGTTTGTGTGTCCACTGGTTGCCCAATCCCCTTCAGGTCACCCAGAGGGCTGTGTGGTAGCCCTGGTTCCTGAGTGCAGCTGGGTGCGAGCTTGCACATCCTCAGAATGTAGGGATTAAATAAGCCCTGGACATCTCAAATAAGGGTAGAAACCCACTCCTTAGTCACACCTTGTTTGTTAGAATCTTTTAGAAACTTGATTTGTGAGAACTTTTTGGTTAAATTTTTTTAGTAAAAATTTAAATTTATCTAAAACAAGAGTCATCTTGTTTAAAAGTGATTAAAAGGTGATTAAAAGTATGATCAGAAGGGTTATACTTCTCTTTAGTACTGCTTCATGAGAGACATTTGCAGTTAAGGTAAGTTTATAAATAAAATACGGAACAGATTGGACATTTATCCCCTCCTTCCCTCCTGCCATGACTGTGACATCCTTCCCAGTGACAGTTCAGTAAGAACAGAGCTGCTTGAAACAGCAGGAGACCCGTGCACAGAACCCAGACTTCCTAGGTGCCATTGCTGTTGTGGGGAGATAGGGTGCATGCACGCATGGAACAGACAACCCCACCTGCATGGAGGGGGCATCGGAACCACAGAGGGATGGGGAGACACCCACGGAGAGTGATGTTTGTGTCAGGGCTGCAAGACGGGGCTGCACATACAGTGAGCATGGAAGACCCACCTCAGGCTGTGCAGAGCCCTCGGGCAGGGAGGTTCCTGATGTCTCCATATGCTACGGAGAGCCCGGGCCATAGTGTCCACGGGAGGAGACAGGTGCGGGTCAGCCTGAGGGGCCTGATGCGCCATTGTCCCGACTCCAGCTGAGAGACAGAAAGCTAGCCTGAATGAACCTTTACAATTGGACTGTCAGCATGCATCTCCTGGCATAGAGGGAGCCGAGGGTTGTTTATGACCGGGCTGCTAGTTTGATATGATTTAGACCAAACTGCCTGTTCTCTTTAAGCTTTCATCCCCTTTTCTGTTAAAGGATAGTTCTTGTCTTACCTTCCTCAGGTGACCTGTAAAGATAAAAGTGAAGCCATGAGAGGTGTAATAATGGAGGTCCTTAGTGATGGTTATCAGCTCATATGATTGTTTAATTGTAAGAAAGTTCTTACCGAACTGTGTCTCTGTAGATTATTCTGACCCCATGCTGGCACTGCATCTTGTCCTCATTTCTCTAACAGGGTGTGACACACACAAGGTTGTGAACACAGGTTCTTTTCACACGACTCCAAACACATCACTGGGAGTGGTCCAGGCAACGCCATCCACGGGGCAGCCGTCCCCCACCGTGCACACGAAGGAAGCCTTAGGTGAAGCCGTGTTCGGGTGCGACCCCTGACAACAGGTGCAGGGCAGGCCTCCGCAGCCTGCTTATACTTTTTCCTTCTCAGGCTTCATCATGAATGTGTTCCAGGCTCCTACACTTCCTGATGTGTCTGACGACCAAGATGAATGGCCTTCTCTAGATCAAAATGAAGATGCATTCGAGGCCCAGTTTCAAAGTAAGAACAGCTTGTGTAAGAGCTGCCGATGCATAGCATTGTGGGTGGTCGCCACAAGGAATGTCGCAGGCAGGAAATGCGTGGGACAGAAAATCCAAGAATGGTTGACAAGGTGCTCCATGTGCATCACAGATCTGCTTTGTTTCTTAGAAAATATAGTGTAAAGAAGGACAAAGTCCCCATGGATGCGAACAGCCTGCAGGGCTGAGGACTTGAGGTCTGGCTTGAGCCTCACCTAGAAGAATGGCAGGAGTCAGGGCGGAGAGCTGGGGCCGGCAACCAGCCCCTATCTGCCTGGATTCGGGTGCCTGTGGGAAGCCAGAAGGAGACCTTGGTCAAGCCGACCTGACCCAGTTAGACTCAGGAGCACTCGAGCTGGAAGGCTACGAGGTCTTCCTTATACAAAATGGGAAACAGCCACGGGAGCTGTGTTCAGCAAGTCTGGTGATAACGGCAGCGTTCTGGGGGAATGATAAACATTATATGGCAGGAACTCAAGACAGGAGGGCAAAGCCCTGTGACCACAGTTAAGTCGCTTCTTCCCAGTATAAATTACCTAGTATTTGAAAAGCTGATACCACTACTTTTCTATAAGCTCTTATTCCACTTTTTTTATTTGTAGTTGAAGTTTAGCATCAAGGATGATGTTTTTATCCAATGCAATAATTAAATGCTATTTTTTTCTCTATTGCAGAAAATGCAAGTTCTTCTGGGGCATGGGGCGTCAATAAGGTTATCTCTTCTTTATCATCTGCTTTTTCTGTGTTTGAAGATGGAAACAAAGAAAACTATGGGTAAAGAAACAGTTAGTTAAAATCATGTGGCGGGAGATACCTTGTCTTGGTGACCTGGGATGCCGCACAGCTTCCTCTAGGACTTGCAGCAGTGACGTGGCAAGAGAGTGGTCTGGCCTCCAGTCCCAGCCATAGGACCTTGCTAAAGGTCCTCTCCAGCACTGCTGGCTATCTAGGAACTAGATATCTAAAGCACATGGTAGACAAGGAAAGGGGTGCGGAGAACAGAGGGAGTCTGTGGGTCTGAAGCAGTGTGAGATGTGCCTGAGTTCACCAGCTGAGGCATCCATGCATGTTCTGCTAAGCTTGCAGGCTTGGTCAAGTAGAGAAGGACGTGGCTTACATGGGTTCATGATGCAGAGAGAATATGTGTTAAGGGTGAGGACATTTAGAATTTTGCAAATCTTCCCTTAGGTTACCACAGCCTAAGAATAAACCTGCAGGAGCCAGGACCTTTGGAGAACGCTGTGTAAGCAGATTTTCCCCTAAACCAAAGGTAGGTCAAGCTCTCTTCACCCATGAAATGGGTCTTCCCTTTGTTGTAGCAAATAGTTATCCAGATAAAGGAGACAGTGTGTGTAAGAGCATGCTGAGAAACACAGTGTCATATGAAGAGTGTATGTAGGGACATTGTCCTACAAGTTACCTGAGTATCTACTTGTGCCAGGCACTGCAATAGGTACAGAACTTGAGAAGAATGTGCTGTGATCCTCGCCATCATGGGCCTTCCTGCTAGACAAGAGGCCCCATGGAGCACGCATGCCTCCCAGGCCTGGGAAGTGAGGCCATTAGATGGAACTGAGCTGGAGCAGTTCGTTGTCAGACACCTCAGCAGACAAGCGTCGCCTGTTTACTGGCCCACCACATTCCTTGGTGACGGTGGCTTTTGTGTCAGCCCATACCCACTTGCATTTCAGCCTTGAGAGTTTGCAAGCTGCCTTCTCTCCATCCCTGACCTAGCTCTGCAGCATGTGTTGGAGTGTGGTGGGAAACCTGCCACCTCACCCATGTTCTCACCCCATGGTGGGTTCTGCTAAGTAAACTGTCACCCAGCTCTTGAGTCCTGTTGAACCTTTTGACATTAAAGTTGTCTGGATTTCAGATATAATAGCATTGTTTCCTAGGTGCCTTTTACCAACTATTCAGCTTTGACTGAAAACCTGTGCTAGGTTTTTCACTTGTCCTGGCGCTGAGCAGAGGACAGTTGCTTTATCCTGTGTTTGTTCCCCTGGCGAATGACCAGCCAGCTTTGCCTGCAGTGTCAGAAGAGACAAAGTGTAGTCCATGAAGACCGCGGGGTGTAAACCATGATGGGCTTTCTAGGGTCAGCCAAAGGGCTTTGGGCAAGTGTGATTCTGACTCAGCAGTTTCTGCCTTTGTTATAGACTCTAAAACTGGACTTTTGTGTTTATGGATAAATGGCTAATTCTGGGGCTGGGGCAGGAGAACTATAAAGGAGCTGGGAGCATCTCCTTGTGCCAGAAAGAAAGGGATGAAGTGCTTCACAGGGGCCACGTGAGCAGGAAAGAAGTAGCCAGGGTGGCATCAGGTTGTAATGCAAGAACTAAAATAAATATCCGTATTGCTACACATGCGTTGGAGAGAAAACAAAACATCCTTACAGAAGATCCAAGTCAGGGAGAGAAATGTGTGGCAAGAGAAAGCGGCCATTGGAGCCACAGTAATAAAGGTCACAGCAAGAGCTACGGGCGAGTCTGAGAATTAGTGAGCAAAACTATGAGAGGAAACAGGATATTTATATGGCCAAATTACTTATTAGTTACTGTGGTGGTTTTAGCCTTTGTTCCCAAATTCTTTGGTATTTCTCTGACCAGAAGGTGGAGCTCAGTTCTCCTTCCTCTGAGTATAGGCTGGACTTAGTGACCTCCTTTTAACAAGCAGAGGAGGGAAAGGAGAGAGCCGAGCCATTCGGTGCAGGACCCTGGTAGACACCACCTTGACTGGCTGACCATTGAAAAGCTGATTTGATGTCTTGTGTCACCAAACATGATGTAATAAGAAAGGGTACTTTACTCCTGATGCTAGTTCCCAAAATCTATAACCCCAGTCTAATCCTGAGAGAACAGCAAATAAACCTAAATTGGAGGACATTCTACACAGTTCCTGGTCAGGATTCAAGAGCGTCAGTGTGAGAAAGACTAGGCACATCCCAAAACCTGGCATGGGCTGCCAAAGGCTAAGGAGGCGTGACAGCTAAACAAACAGTGTGGTATCCAGGATGGGGTCCGAGAAGAGGGACCCAAGTGGGAAAGTGAGGAAACCCAAACGATAGCATAGTCACCAGTGCTGTGTAGTTCCCTGGATGTGATTTTTTAAATGAAAAGACCATGTGTCTCTTGTGTGTGGTGTTGCCCACTAGAGTATGACAGGGTCTAATTCTGGGGGAAAAAATGACAATCACGACATCGTCAGCTGGGTGATTGCCAGGGCTATGTCTGTTTCTTCTTTAATTTTTCTCTTTTTTATCTTAAAAGGTATAAAATGTTAAATTTCATGACGACACAGGGGGCTGACTCCTTTTTTTCAGCTCATCTTTTATTTCAGGAAGTGCCGTGTCCCGAGGAGTTTCCTGATGACTCAACTGTCTGGGGCATCCGCTGCCCCAAGACGCTGGCACCCAGCTCCAGGAGCCCAGGGGGCTTTACGTGCGCCACACGGCTTGCATCCACACCTTCCCATAAGCTTCTGGTGGGCCCAGTGCACGCCCTGGAGGACAAAGGTGTGTGACACTGCTCCTATAGGGTGTGCATTTTACTGTACAATTTACCACAAACAAAAAGGCCGCTGTTGACACATCATGTTAGTTGAAGGCTAAAAATAATGAACGTTTATATTTTCTAATATGATAAAGGTAACAAATAGTAAAATTTAGTTCTTGATATATTTGTCTACAAACCCCATTACTTTGGAGATGTAACCAAAGTATGAATTCAGAAAATCGTATCCTCTTATTTGTTAGTGATCTAACTCCAAAAGAATGATGAAAAACTCACAGATAGCCCTTATTTCCCCCAGACGTGACCCTTAATGTGTGACATTGACACTGGGCGCAGTCATCATTAAGGACTGGCTTATAGAGCATACCTGTGAGACCTGGGCCACTGTCCTATTTTGATGACTGCTGATTTACCTGCCAACTCTGATCGCGCTGGCGCCTCTGTAAAAAATAGCTCTATCCACCGTGGCATGCCCATGAGAGCGCCGCCAAGGAGTCGCTCCCCGAGGCAGAGGCACAGCTGAGCCCAAGACTTAAAATGTTTTACAGCTTGGTGTGTTTCTCCTGAATTTTAAAGGAGAGTCCCTTAAAACTTGGACCACTGCTAAGTGCTATCACAAGCTTGCCACTTCAATAAAGAAAAGTTTTTGAAGCTTTTTCTAGTCAAGAAAACTAGTTTAATCAGTCCAGAGTCTTTCAAAACAGTCAACACTCCACACTTAAAGGATTTGCCATTTTGGCTGTATCAACAGAAGCTAGTGTTCTAGAACGAGAAGTGTGAGCACCTGCTCAGTGAGGCAATACCAGATAAAATTTACCCTGGGGTGGTACTTGCCATGCGTGGTATTGAGCTCACCCAGTAGTTTATTCCATGTTTCTGCCCTATCTGATCTGTCCATCAATAGTCATTGTCATTGTTTTAAATTTAAAGGGTGATGAGGATTGCCGGGGATCTTTGTGATGTAACACTCCACACCAATCAGCTAAACACCAGTAGACTGACTAAAAGTCACCAAAACCTCTGCCCTTCAGAAGCATGTCAGCCTTTCACTCTTCATGTCCTTGTCATCAGGTTCTCCACCCACACTAGTGCTCTCCCATGGTCTGGCCATCATGCCCACAGGGACCAGTCCATCTCCAGGCCCTATTCTCTGGAAGGATTGTATGGACCAAATGTAAAAAATTGGAATGCTTTTACATGTATTAGTAGTTGGATTTTTTAAGTCATCCCACACCCCGCCCCATTTTTAAAAGCTTACATCATATTTTACCATGGACACTATTTTGAAATGAAAATGTAAGTCAGTATAAAAAGGAATCCTAGACTATAACCATATAAAATCACATGTGTACATAATGTCGGCCTCTAATTTTTTATATATTTCAGAAAATGTGGTAGCAGCACAGTATGCCCATGTGACTTTGGATGCTCATGAAGGAAACATGGCACAACGCACAGAAGACAGGAAGTTCAGGTACTGCAAGTGTGGGCGTGGCCCTGCTGATGTGTTTCTCACTAGCTTTTTTTTTTAGGATATAACACGGTTCCAGCCTTTCAAGGCTGGTAGTTTTTATCCACTAGCAGCTTGAAGGCAGAAGGTTCTCTCTGAATAAAGACAATTTACCTAAACACGGGCACTCGAGCCATGAGCAAAGCAGTGTGGCTACTGAGTCTCCCTGGGGGCGTGGTCTCCGCATCAAACTCCTCTGCAGGCCCTTCTTACCAGAGGCCCAGCCTGAAAAGACTAGTGCAGAACAGGGCCAACGTAATTCCTTCTTCACACCTGTTAATTGAGAAAATCAGTAATTGTCTTGTATGAGAGGAAGATAATAGCGTTTAAGCCTTTTAGGTATCAGTGCAAAATGCAGGCTTGCCATACATTAATGATCTGCAGAAGTAAAATCCCACCATATTTCAAGAGTCTGGTGGATGTAATGGACACTGGAAGTGCCTACACCCTTGAATGTCTTACAGCTGTGCATGCCCACACTTTCCACAGTGACCCTTTTATTCATCTGCAACAACTGAGTTGTATCTCTGCAACGTTTTTTAAAATCTGAAATTATTCTAAAATTAGTTTATTTTTTAAAAAAAAATTCGCAGGAAAAATGCCTATGTCAAAGGTAAAAATGCAACTTGAAGTTGCGGGTGTCAGTTCATCTGTGTAGAAGCATATTCTGTCCATGTGTATGTGGCTGCTGGCTGTGAGGCTGGGGTTATGTGTGTGGGGCTGTGTATGCACTTGAGTCCTGTTGTCACATTAGCTCCTCTCCAAAGTCACTGTCTGCACCAAACCACTGCTCCTCAAGGGAACACATAGCAAGGTCCCTGCGAGTCTCTGGTCACAGCACTTTAGTTAAAGGCACCTTGTTCTATATGTGCTATTGGCTCGCTAGCACTGAGCTCCCAGCCAGCAGCACTGGAACAAAGCCCACCGCATATGGATTTTCTTCCTGAGACACGAACCAGCCTTCCAGCACTCCAGAACACCGGACAGCACTTAAACCCCATCACTGAGTACATTGCAAAAGGGCACTTAGTGTGAGAGCTGAAATGTGACAGCATGTGGCCTACTCAACCTCACCTGGGGACACCTGTTGGGTAACTCACATTTTTTGCTGCTCTACGTGTCTACAGGTGACTCCAAAAGCATCATGAGTATTGACTTGGGGTTACTAAAACATTTAGCATGCAAGCAAATGTGTAAATGTGGGGTCCGTGAGTGATGAGTGACTATACGGGGGTGCGTGTGCATCCACGTGCATGTGTGGAAGTGTTCCGGTGCTAGGTGGGTGGGTGAGGTTGTCACTTCCTGTTCAGTGTTGTAAAAGAAGGCATTTTGGAATAAAGTTAAGTGTTCAGTCTTGATGACAGGCCTGACACTCAGGTGACAACTTGGGGGAATAAACCCGTTCCTACATTTCCTACCAAAGAACATCCACTGTCATCTGCCCCCCAATTGTCTGTGGTACCAGCTCTTTGACTGATTTTTATTTGCGTCATATTAGCTGCGTGTGCTTGTCTGAAGAAAACACTTGTAATCAACTCTTAGTGAAGCAATTTTGAAATGTCATCCCTCAAATGAAAAGGAAGCTGTTCTGTGGGGCTCGATGTGCCCGGACCCGGCAGGCTTGTAACCAAAGGGTGTTTTGTCTCCCTTCTCTCATCCCTTGCGCACGTCCAGCCCAATGCAGGAGGGCAGCCCAGCAGCAGCTGCAGGTGACACGCTGACCGGAGAGGCAGAGCAGGGCCTGGCGGCCTGCACCCTTACAGACGCTGACCTTGCCACGGCAGCAGGGTGCACAGACACCAGCACTGGACTTGGGGCACAGCAGGCACAGCCTCGTTCACCAGGTATGAACAAGTGCTTGGCCTTCTCTGTGCCCTGGAGTAGGACAGTGGTCTGGTCAAAGCTGCTGTGGCAGAGCTAGCAGGGTAAGACCTTGCACTTCGTTGGGACAGAGGCAGCCTCACGAGGATGAGCATACCGTGTCAGGGTACACTGCGGCAGCAGAGGGCTCGGGATGAGCTCACCCATATTAGTGTCCGGAGGCGTCAAATTAACTATGGTGGGGAGAGGGGGTTGGAATTGGAGGCCCTGCTACATGCCAGCATCCATGTAATACTGTTGTCCCCAGGTCACAGAACAGTAACAGGCTCAGGGTTATGGGACCCCTGCCCCTGGCTGCACAGAGAGAGTTTTGCAGTGTGGTAGGAGCACAGTCTCTGCCACGGACACTCCCCCTTAAGAGGTCGTGTGATCTAGGCTGAGACCATCTCGCTCCTCTGTGGCCCGCTGTCCTTCCCATAAAGTGTTGGTGGCAGCAGTACCTACTTAGTCTTATTGTAAGGACCAAGGAGGGCACCAAACATAAAGTCCTCAGAATGGTGTCATCCACACGCCTAGCCTTCAGCTAGTGTTAGTTATGTTTATCAGTCTCCAATAACGGTCACTAACTTTTTTCTTCTCTTCAGAAATGATTTCTCTTTTGTGGATCTAATATATCTTATACGTGCACATTGCACGTAGGTGGTATAAGTATTAAAGGCAACATGTTTTGTAGACATAAGTGGAAAAGCAATTTAAAGACTACATATCTGAGCAAAAGTCAGAAGTAACTAACAAATATTCGCATCTGTCTTTGAGACGGGTGCTCACGCTGTGTTAGAGCCCCAGGGGAGTGCCCTGGTGTTGGTTTCATTTTTCTCAACTGAATGTTGATCTAAATGTGTGACTCTAAAATGGCAATGAACCATATGGAACTAGCCTTTTTTGGACTCTTGAAACTGATTCTTTATTATTTAATTCAATACTCTTTAAGGATGAGGCTTTTGAAAGATTATTTAACGCGTATCTTCACTTGCTTTATTTCTAATTCCTTGAGTACTGAATTTATTTTCTGATTTTTGTCTCCCTCCTTTTAAGACCTTGCTGTTGAGAATCCATGGGATGGTGAACTGATTCTCAGACTTCTCTCCGGGCTTCCTCAGCCCTTGCACTCACATCCAGACGTTTTTGAGTGGCAGTGCAAGCTCCCTGCCATGAAGCCCAAGACCGAGTTCCAGCTGGGTAAGAGCCATGTGGTGATAAGACTTCCAACCCTTTTTTCTCCAAGGGGAGCTGGTGGTGACCTGCTGCCCCTGGCACCGTCCCCAGGTGGGCAGGTAAGAACATTTCCCCTGGAGAAAACTGAGCACATGTTATTAAGCCATGATGGGAGCATTTTGACCATCATTGGGGCTATAACGGAGATGGCAATACCTATCAAATTATAAACTCACATGCAGTCACCCACTTCTAAGAATTTACCCAGATGCGTATGTTCAGAGTGGCATGTGTATGTAAGGGCAGGTTGGAAGCCACACAGGTGTCACTGGGGACTGCTTAGGTATATGACGGGACACCTCCACAGTGACATCAGCTCTGTACTCAGAGGGGATGTCTTCCGAACATGCTGTTAAGTGAAAGAGTAGGCTAGTGCTGTGTGCTATGTTTTGTTTCCTAGAAGTGTAGATGGTCATATACGTGTTTGATAGTATTTGCAGAGACCTGAAAAATACTCAAAACTAATGAAGATGGCTAACTGTTAGTGGGAGTGGACAATGATGGGAGCAAGACTTTGGGCGGTTTATTTCCCCTGCCCCCCACTTCACGCACGCACGCACTACACAATGTCTCAGTGTGGTACGTTTGTTGAAGGTGATAAGCCAGCATTGTTGTGTTAGTAGCTAAAGCCCGTGGTTTATGTCAGGGTCCTTCTTGCTGGTGTCCATGCTGTGGTTTTGAGCACATGTATAATGAATGACATGTATCTGTCATCACGGTGTCATGCAGAGTGGTTTCACTGCCCTGAAAGTGCCTGTGCTCCACCTGTTCATCCCTCCTTGTCTCCACGTGGAAGCCTGGCTACCACTGAGCTTTTTCTTGATGTCTCCAAGGTGTTGCCTCTTCCAGCGTGTTAATATTGTGATTGTGCAGTATGTAGGCTTTTCAGATGGCTTCTTTCACTTATCAATCTGCATTTAAGTTTCCTCCATGTCTTTTCATGGCCTATTAGCTCTTTAATTGCTGAGTAATATTCCATTGTATGAATGTACTATCGTGTGTTTATCCATTTGCCTGTTGAAAGGCCATCTTGGGTGCTTCCAAGTTTGGGCAACTAATAAAGCTGCTGTGAACATCCCAGTGCAGTTTTTGTGTGGACATAATTTTATGTTCATTTGTGTGAATATGAAGGAGTGTCATTGCTTTTATAAGAAACTGCCAAGCTGTCCCAGCGGGGTTTGTACCATTGCATCCCCACCAGCAAGAATGGGGGTTCTACAACCCCACATCCTCCCAGCGTCTGGAGTCCTCACTGTTTTCGGCCTTCGCTCTGGTATTCCACTATTGTAGTTTACAGCTCCTAATGGCATCTGGTGTTGAACATTTTTGTATTTGTTTGCCATCTGTACATCCTCTTTGGTAGGCATCTATTCAGGTCTTTTGCCCCTTTTGTAATTGGTTTGTTTTCTTAGTTTTAAGTTTTAAGGGTTTATTGTGCATTTTGAGTAATTGTCAGAGAAGTGTTTTGCAAAGATTTTCTCTCAGTCTCTGGCTTGTCTTTTTATTCTATCAACTGTCTTTTGCAGAGCAGTTTTTATTTTTAATGAAGTCCAATTTATCAATTTTTTCCCTTTCAAAAAATCATGCTTCAGTTTTGTATCTAACAGGTCATTGGCAAACCCAAAGTCACCTAGATTTTCTCCTACGTTATCTTCTAAGACTTCTATAGCTTCGTGTTTTACAATTAGGTCTGTGATCCATTTTGGCTTAACTTTTGTGAAAGATTCTGTGTCCAGATCTATTTTTGCATGTTGACGTTCAGTTCTGTCACCATTTGTTGAAAAGACTCCTTTATTAAATTGCCTTTGCTCCTGTGTCGGTGGGCATCTGGTTTGTGTGCGGGGCCTGTTTCTGGGCTGTCTGTCTGTCGATCTGTTTGTCTATTCCCCACCAACACCTCAGCGTCCTGACTGCTGCAGCTTTTATGGTAAGTCTTGATGTCAGGTAATGTCACTCCTCGGGTTCATGCTTCTTCGGTGCTTTGTTGGCTATTCTGGGCCTTTCTCACTCAATGTAGAATCGGTCTGTCAACACCCATGAAATAACTTGGTGGGATTCTGATTGGGGTCATATCTCTGTCTTTACATTCAAGTTGAGTTTCTTTTAGACAACACATAGTCAGGTCTTGGGTTTTTATCCACTGTGACAATCTCTGTTTTTATCGGTATATTTAGTCTATTGATAATGTAAAGTGACTATTACATGGCTGGATTAATATCCACCATATTTGTTTATTGCTTTCTATTCATTACCCTTGTTCTTTGCTTCCTTTTTGTCTTCCACTCTCTTTCTGCCTTATCTGGTTTTAATTTAATATTTATGTAATTCAGTTTTCTCATAGCATGTCAATTATAGTTCTATTATTACTTTTTTTAGTGTTTCCCTAGAGTTTACATTTACAACTAATTCAAGTCTACATTCAGATAACACGGTACCACTTCACAGGTGGTACAGGTCCTGATGACAATATTGCCAGTTCCTCCCTCCTGTCTCAATAACATGGCTATCACTCATTCCACTTATCCTTAAGCCGTACTTACTGCATGCACAAAAGACTTTATTTTATCCCTTTTCCTACACTTTTCTGATTCAGTTTCTGACCTAACATCATCCTACTTCTCTTTGAAGAACTTTTTAAAACATTTCTTGCAAGGCAGATACTGGTGACAGATTCCCTTAATGTTTGTCTCAGAAAGGCTTTGTTTCCGCCTCACTTTCAAAGGGTCATTTGAGTGGACACAGAGTTCAGTGCCAGTTTCTTCTCTCCAGAATAGCACACTCTGGACAGAAGTCGCTGTGACTTGTCCTTGCCCCTCTGCAGGTGATTTGATCCTGGCTCCGCTCGGTGTTTTCTCCATCTCACCTCCTGCAGCCTGGGTATCCTGTGGCTCGGTGTAGATTTCCCGGTATGAGTCCTGCATCTGTGACTCAGTATCTGTCACTAATTCTGGAAATTCCTCAACCATTATTACTCCAAATATTTCTTCTGTTTCTTTCTTTTATCTTCCTCTTCTTAGCATTCTCATTACACTTTTGTAGTCATCCCCCAGCCTGGAACACTTTTTCTTTCTGCATCTCAGTTCTGGAAGTTTTTCTAACATATCCTCGGCTCAGAGACCCTTTCCCCTGCTGTGTGCACCCTGTTGGTGAGCACATCGGAGGGGCATTTCTTTTAATAGTGTTTCTCTCCAGCATTTCCTCTGGGCTCTCCCTCAGAGTTTCATTCTGTCTGCTTACATGATGCATCTGTGCTTACATGTTGTACTTTCTTCATTAGCGCCTTTAGCACATTAATCATAATTATCTTCAGTTCCTGGTCTTCTAAGTCCAAGATCTTTGCCACATCCATGTCTGATTCTGCTACTCACTCCCTCTCTTCAAGCCCATCTTCTGTCTCCTAGTGCACCTCATGCTTTTGGTAGAAGCCAGACCTGACATGCCAAGTCCAAGGGCCTGCAGGAAGTAGGACCTTGGGAAGGAGCATGCTCATCTGGCTTGGGGTTAGGCTATCTTACTGTTTGCTGTCACTGTAGGTATCAGAGCTGAAATTTCCCTTTGTGTCTTTAATTCTGTCTCCCTTGTTATCCCTGGGACTCTGGCCACTGCTGTCACTGCAGACTTAAATACGGTCTGTGACCCCAGCACTTCTGTCTTAGTCTGCCCAGTACTGGGGCACCTGTCCCTGGACCATAGCTCTGGCCAACTGTAATTTTTCTTGTCTACCTCTCTGTCTCCTCAGTTTTGGGGGCAGCAGTTTGCCCTGTGACCTGGGCTCTCTAAGGGATCTAAGAAGAGTTGTCGAGTTTCAGTTTTTCAGCTTTTTCTTGCAGTGAGGATGGAGTGATGGCTTACACGTGCTTCATGTGCCAGACAGGAAACTGGAAATCTACTTTTTTATGTTTGGTTTTGCATCTGTGAATTCTTTTTTAAGAATGACCTTAAAAATCTATTACAACTTCACCTCTGTGGTCTTTCTCCCCAAACCAATAACCCCAATGCTCCTGAAAAATATCAAGACAAACCCAGTGTGAGAGATGTTCTACAACCTACCTGACTAGTGCACCTTGGAACTGCCATGGTCATCAAAAACAAGAAGTTAGCCACTGTCACAGCCCAGCGGAGGCCGAGGTGACTCGATAGCTGTGTCCTGGAACATTAGCGAAAACTGACGATGTCCAAATGAAGTGCAGGGTTTAGATAATAGGAGCGTGCCAGTGCTGGCTCTTTATTTGTGACAGTGTGCCACAGCCGTGTGAAGTCACCATCAGGGGAGCCTGGGTGCAGAATACTCTCCTATCTGTGCAGCTTGAAAGCTGTACACTGAAAACTATTTTAAAATAAAAGGTTTACTTCAATTAAAAACTTTCATTATCTGTTAGAAATATTGGTACGATTATACTTTGCCCTTTTTATTCTGATATAAAACACTCGCATTTTTCAAAGGCGTGTTAGAGCTTTGTTTAGCACTTTACAGAGGGTTTTTATCTGTTCTTTCTGATGTCACAGCCATCTTGCCAAGTAGGCAGCACAGCTAAATGTGGGCCCATTGGCAAAGAGAAGGTGGCTGCCCTGGCTCCTGCCACCGTGACAGGCCTGGCAGTGCTGCCCATACTCCTCTGTCGTGCCACTTAAAGGTGGCACTGCTTCGTGGCAGGAATTTAACTTTCATGCATTTGCTAAGGGAGCTATATCCATGTTTATTAAAGCAGTTCAAACAGCAAGGAGATTATACAAGCACTTCATTCCAACGAAGTCTTTGGTGTTTTGAGCTCTTTTTCACTCCAGCCCCTCTGCCTCCTTAGGTTCTCTGCTTGTCTACATTGATCACCTTCTCGGAGAAGGGGCTTTTGCCCAAGTCTATGAAGTTACCCATGGGGATGTGAAGGATACCAAAAGCAAACAGAAATTTGTTTTGAAGGTAAATGATCTGAGCAGCACTTTGTACAACACAGAAATGCACTTTAGAACTTGAGTGTGCTGGCCTCTTTCTTAAGACAGTGACAGTTTCAGTCAGGTCTCTAGTAGTCAGCACTGCCCCACGAGGGCTCAGCCCCGCCTCGCCATTAGTCAGTCGGGTTGCCACTAGTCACATTGCCGCAGCACCGTCCTGCGCGGCCTGTCGCCACCTCACGTCCTTCAGCAGGGTGGAAGTTGCTTCCTTGCCCTCGTTTTCCAGAACGTGAGACTAGATGTCAATGTCACATACCTGGTTTGCAGGTCCAGAAGCCCGCCAACCCCTGGGAGTTCTACATTGGGTCCCAGCTGATGGAGAGGCTGAAGCCCAGTGTGCGACACATGTTTATCAGGTTCTACTCCGCCCACTTCTTTCGGGATGGCAGCGTGCTGGTGGGGGATCTTCACAGCTACGGGACACTGCTGGTAAGACACGGATCCTGGCTTGGGCCTCGCGCTGTAGCAGTGGTCACAGTTCTCTACTGGAAGTCCCCTTGCTCCTTTGCAGCCAGCTCAGGATTCCACTTCCCCCTATATCTAGAATGCCATCAACCTCTATAAAAATACCCCTGAGAAAGTGATGCCTCAAGCTCTGGTGCTGTCCTTTGCTATCAGCATGCTCCACATGATAGAACAGGTCCACGGCTGCGAGATCATCCATGGGGACGTCAAACCAGATAACTTCATACTCGGGAGCAGGTGAGTGTCACACTCCTGTCGGGCCCCTTCTTATCGTCCCCGCAGGCTCTCGTTGTTCGTGCTCACACAACCAGGCCCTTGTTTCTGTTGGGTACAGAGTTTTGGAACAGGACAGCGATGATGATGGTTTATCTGCCGGCCTGGCACTGATTGACCTGGGTCAGAGCATAGACATGAAACTTTTCCCAAAAGGAACTACATTCACAGGAAAGTGTGAAACGTCCGGTTTCCAGTGTACGGAGATGCTCAGTAACAAACCGTGGACCTACCAGGTGTGGAACTAGAGGGAGGACTTCAAAGGCATTGGCCTCCATTACCTGCTGTGCTTGAAGTGACTCTGCGCTGCCCTGGTCCCATCCTAGAGTTAGGCCATGCTTGAGTGTGTATTTGGTTTCAAGTCTGTCCCACAGCGAGAGGCTTTGGAGCGCAGTGACAGCAGCGGCCAAGGTCCCAGGGGAAGGGTTGGGAGGCCTTCCGAGCCGTCCTTGTCCAAGGGAGTTACTGTCATGTTTGCCTGTAGGGGACTTGAAAGGACACAGTGGCCCATGGAGAACAGAGCTTTCCAAAGGGCTGCCTCAGGGGCAGTGAGTGATCTGTCCTTGGAGGCTTCAGTGGGGCTCATCAGTGGGGTGGTTGAACAGATGGCTTTCAAAATCCTTTACAAGTTATACCCTATGATTGTTTACCTTGCCACATAGGTTAGAGAGACATCTTAATACTGTCATGTATAAATTACTATTTTAGTCATATAGACCTATAATTTTCTTTATAGATTGATTACTTTGGAGTTGCGGCAACAGTGTACTGCATGCTTTTTGGCTCTTACATGAAAGTGAAAAACGAAGGCGGAGTCTGGAAGCCTGAAGGTCTTTTTAGAAGGTGGGTGTTAGCGTCGGTGCTACATGAAAAAAGAGTAAAAATTGTAGATGTTTGGGTTCCATCTGGGGAATGACGGTCTCTGCCATTGCCTGGAGAACCCATGTGTTGGGAAGTATGGTGCCTTGACACAGTTCTGGGCTGTAGGCACGGTGAGCACATTCCGTGGCTTCACTACTTCTATCCCCATTTGTGGCAGAGGGGCAGCCAGCACCCTCACAGAAGCCATGGAAGCTCCGGGCTAAGTGGCTGGCATACTGTGCTCACCAAGCACCTGTTTCACTGACCCTGCAGTGCTTGCTTGTCTTCTTGTCTCCATGCATGGAGCAATGACAACCCTGCTTCCCAGTGTCTCTTAGAAGAAGCAAAGGGAGTGATACATGTAGAGGGGCTTTGTAAGTTAAGAAGTAATAGGATGAGGCAGCCATCCATCATAGGAGAGGGTTTTAAGTTCCATCCCTGTACAAATAGTGTTTCTGACACTGTTTTCTCGTCTGTGGTAATTAGAGTAGGCCTCTCCCATCCACACAGATGGCTTTCCCAATGTAGTGCCGTGTGACTAGACTGGCAGTGTTTGAGCTGAGCCTTTGGCACATGTATGTTCATTATGTCATTTATACTTTGTCTTAACTGTCTCTGAGGTATAAAAACATACACAGAAAAGTGTACTCATCTTAAGTGTACAGCCTAATGGGTTTCACTTAACCAGACAAGAAAAGAAACAGTCAGAGGTAATTTTCTAAAATGTAGTGTCTGCACATAAATAAGCTAGATTCAGGCCCCAGAGGAAAACTTACAACAACTATGCTTTACTCTGCGTGACAGACAACACATTTAGCAGCTGCTCTGATCTTGCTCCTGATGGAAGGCCCAGCCTGTGCCCAGAGGCTTCCATCTCCAACCACCTGTGGGAACAGAAGCCTGTTGCCCTCAGCTGCATCATAGCAACAGGCTGAGTTTCCTGTCTGCAACAGGATCTACCTACATTCTTCCTTTCCTGGTGCCTTATCTCCATGTTCTGGAGTTTCACGCTTTTTGGAACTCAGTTCAAGCTTGTTTCTGGACAGTCCCTCCCATCCACCTGGTCCTGGCACATTTACGAGGAGGCTTGTCAAAACCCTTGGTTGGCATCACTACAGCACATGCAGCTAGCCAAAACATCTGTTTAAAAAAAAAATTTAAAAGTTTTCCCACTGCCAAGCTATCATTGAGACTACTTATCTTGAATCACTTCTGGGGAATAAAGTGTATATACACTTTTAATTATATCTTAATTTCTCTTACTCACAATGAATTCAACATTTCTCTTCTTGATGCCTTACGCTGTGCTTGAGTGAAAGTTGTTACATTCAGCTGTCCAGGACTGTGGAGGTCAGATGCAGTGGTGGAGTTGTTCTGGGTTGCCCCACATGCTGAACGCTACATTTTATCCTCTATTTGTGCTTTTTCCTCCAGGTTTCCTCATCTGGACATGTGGAATGAATTTTTTCACATCATGTTGAATATACCAGATTGTCATCATCTTCCATCTTTGGATTTATTAAGGCAAAAGCTGAAGAAAATATTTCAGCAGCACTATACAAACAAGATTAAGACTCTACATAATAGGCTAATTGTTCTGCTCTTAGAATATAAGCGTTCTCGGAAGTAAGAGATGGCACTCCTGGAAATCCCTTTGAGAATGCTGGCCTGCCCACTTCGAGCTTAGTGTCTCCGTGTTTACTGTTTATGTAAATGTTTCTTTTTGAAAGTCTGCAGAGTATATACATGTGACCACTTAGTTCTTGTCAATAGTTCAACAAAACACACATGATAATGGTCCCTGTGTCGCAGGTGAACCATGCTGCTCTGAGGTATTCCTGAGAATATCTGGATGTAAACTTTCTCTAAGTTTCACTTTTAAACACTGACCTGTTCAATTAGGGCCAAAAAAGGGCCAACACAGCTTTTTTCTAAATTTGAGGGTTTGTATTTATATAAGATAAACAAAAATTCCCCAAGTATATTCAAGGGACTCAAGTTTTTATGAATAAAGATTGCCTGTCTTTTTCTGCCTGTTCTTCATTGCTATCTATGGGAAGGGTTAAAGGCGAAAATCTTAACTCTTTATTTTTTAGAAGTATCATTCAAAGAAGAATCTCACATCTTGAAAGTAATCATAAGCTGAGCAAATCATTAAATTGGCCCTAAAATCACAGCAGCCAACTTAGCATGTATTAACTTAGAGCTGGAGACAGGGTCCTACAACCTGAACTGACTGCCCACTCTACCACCACCACCCTCCCCACCCCACCCCTGCTGCCATGGTCCCCATCCCACAGGCAAGCACAACTTACTTTTTGTGAACCTTCCCAAAAATGATTCTATGCATTTTTCTATGTAGTTTTGACACAACTAGCATAATTCTGCCTTCTTTCACTTAACGTATAGGAGAGAGTAACTACAACATAGCGTGGTCTCATTATCAGTAGTGTGACATACTTGGTTATGTTGTATCTGTCATGTAATTTTATATCACTATTAACAAACAGCAGGGGGTGGGGGCTATGCCAGCCTCACAGCCTTTGTCCCCCACATCCTGGGCTCTGCCACTCTTGCCACTCTGACAGGTGAAAAATGGGATTTTTCTCATGGTCTTTGCTTGCTGCTTTCTCTTCTGAATTAGGCCAAATGTATTCATACATTCAAGAACTGTGTGTTTGTCCTTTTTCTGTGAACTTTGATCACATCTCAATTGCATTGTTCTTTTTCAGAGTAAGTTGTAGGAGTCCTTGTTATATGAGTTGTAAATATTTGTAATGTCTTATCTTAAGATCTCTGTTTCCATGAAATTTGAAACATTTCTGTGTTATACTCTGATTTATAAAGTTTTAAATGGCTTTTTTGGGGTTTTGTGTCAAAATGCCATCAATTGAGAAGAAAAATAATTTTTTTAATACTAGTACTAATTTAAATGTTTAGGACTAAACTTTTGGTTGCTATTTTAGATTTAGTTTCTTCTGTTTTTCTTAACCGGCACTTTGAATATATGAAGCCTATTCATTTCTATAAAAAGCTTTTCAGTTGATTCTTTTGAAATTTCCAAATAAATAACTGTCACTATAAAAATAATGCCTATTTAAATCTCTTCTTTTCCCAATACATGACTTTTATTGCATCTTTAAAATATCACAAATAAATCTGAGGAATCACCTGACATCTTGGTGCTTCTATAGCTAGACAGCTTAGCTCTTATTCATCAGTTTGCTGAACTAATTGTTCCTTTGTCAGAAACAGATACCATCCAAAAGTTTTCTGATAGCCTTGGTTTAAACTGTCACAGCTTGTTGAATCAAAGCAGCTGAATTTGATACAAGTCCATTGTCATTTCCTTCAAGAATGAACTTACCTTTCTGGGCTCAAGATAGTTACTGAACAAGCAAAGCCTAAACTCATCCAAACCCTGTAGATGTATTTTTCACCCAAGAAATCTCAGATTTCACTAAGAACCATCCTGAACAAGCACTGGAGAAGCATACACACAGATGTCACCTTTAACGAAAGCCAGTGAAACACCCTTGGTCAGGTTCTGCACATGACTGCAGGGTCCCCAGACCTCCCTCCGGATAAGTCTCTGGGCTAAGAGGGAACTTCATGCAGTGCTAGCTCTGGACAGTTCTCAGTTCTGACCTGCATTACCTTGAGCAGCCATCTGACATCCCTAAGCCTCTGTTATCTCTACGATGGCGTGCAGGACGGGTGGCGGGGTGGGACTGGGCCTGGGACCACAGACCATGTGATGGATGTGCCAAAAGCAGCCTGGAGGTGATCAGGGAGTCAGGTGTTCTTGGGGACTGAGGGGAGGGATTGGCAGGGGGCACTCTGAGGGTCCTGGGCTGCCGCTCCCTCCCCAGCTACTGAAGGACACCCCCAAGTTCTCTGGCCTCAGAGGACAGGCTCATTGCAGTATTGTGAACTTGGGCCAGGAGCAGACATAGCCCTTCAGAACACATAGGACTTAGAGGTTGAAGGTATTTTCACAAGCACGGCAGCTACCACTAAAACTAGGTGTCTTTAAAAATGGCACTTGATTGGGCCACTTCTTGCCCCAGGGCAGTGGCTGCCTGGCTACAATTTGGAGGAAGATCCCTCTTGCTGTGGTTTCTTTTGACCAAATATTTGGAACTTGTAGTTTTCCGGTTTAGTCTCAGGAGCCACATGGGCTCTAAGTGGGGAAGCGCAAGTCAAGGGATGGGATCTTGAACATGGAGAAAACAAGGTCGTCTGCAAATGGACCTGGCAGGCAGGACTGGCCACCCCCGGACGCTCTAGGGGCTTTGTCTCCACCTTTAACGAGGTCTGAGGCCTCCTGGGATTTGGCCCGGGACCTCCCAGTTCCTTTTCCTGCAGGTTTCTTCTCTGGGAGTCAGGGTGGGAGGGGGGGGCGTTGTGGGAGAGGAGATTTGTGATAGAGCTTGGGACTCCAGTTGGCCACATTCATTCAACACCACCACTCCCCAGGCACTGGGGGTCCAGCCTCCCTGCCTTGCCTTATACAATCGGCTTAAGACAGAAACCCCCTGGAGCCCCAGCCTCTGTCAACTGCGTTGTGGCCACCCCTCTCGGGCTGGGACCCAATCAATGGGTTAGGGATTGGTTCTCACTTGCCAGGATAGTCATGTACATCCTCGGCCAGGGGAAGCCCCATACTTGCCCTTGCTGGCCAGGGTGATTCCGGGGCCACGTGGTTCTGAGGTCCATTGTCACACATGGTGTTGTGTTGTTACTAACTTGTCCAAAAGGGGCAGCTGGGCCCAAGCCCAGAAAGCTCGTAGCCCCTGGGACAGTTGTGCTCTTGTCCACAGGCTTGTGCTGTGGTCATGCCCCGGGGGCTACATGGGAGCCTTTTCTGAGGAGAGCTGTGACAGGTGAGGCCTGTGAAATGGGAATCCAGCAGGGAAATGCCAGCACACTGATGACCCGTGGGTGTGTGTGGACACAGCCTTCCTTATTATGATACTGAAATGCTTCCCATCTGGGTGGAAACAGTCGCTGCTCTGAGCTCACCCCGAGTCCCCACCCCATGATCGAGAACATGAGCGTGACCCCTGGCCTTTTGAACACCGCCCTCTGGAAACATTCTGTAAAAGATGAGTGGCTGGGCAATTCTGAGTTGTCCCCTTCATTTGAAGACTGCAAGTGTCATTCAAAAACACAGCAGAGGCTCTGCCTGCGAGGCCTTCTCTTTGTAGCCAGGGGCCAAGGATAAACTTTGATTCCTGACAGCCCAAGCCCTTCTGATTATGGCACAGCCCTGCAGGACCTTGATCTGTTAAGGAAATAGGTCAGTCTAAACCTCCAAAGAGGTAGACATATGCCAGATTCCAGGGCTGACCGGGGCTGGGGGTGGCGAGGGTGCCTAGGGCTTTCCACTGCAGGTCTAGACACTCCCGAGAACCGGTCCTGCACGTGGCAACAGTTTTAACTCTTGTGCCTGATGATGTAGCCAAGAGGGAACAACTTAGTATGTCTTTGGGCCTCCACTGGAGAGACCCACATTTGCAGTGAGGGTCACATGTCACTCCATCTGGTTTCTTACATTCTCCAGCTCCAAAATCTATTTGGTTCTTTTCATGGTTTTTACTTGTTCTGTCTCTGGTGGGCTTCTCCCTTTGTTCCTGCACTTTCCTTCGTGTTGCCGGATGGCTCATTTGTGTTCCCTGCTGCTCTCTGAGCAGCTGCAGACTATTGAGCCATCCACACTACACCAGACAGCCCATTTCAGAAACCGCTGGTTTCTGCCTTTCGGTCCATGTTAGAGGTTACCCACCGAGCAAGCTGTCAGAGCTCTTCGTACCCCTGAGATGTAGCTGTGCAGTGTCTGCATGACAAACTCCAAAGACTCATTGCACCTAATCCAACTGTGCATTCCTTCCGCCGTCATCCCAAACCCTTAATGTTCCATGGGCCTCGGTTTTCCTCCACTGCTGTCGTGTGAGCTGGAGGAGGGGTGTGACTAGTTTGGAGAGCTGCCAGTATCCTCAGAGGTGGCATTTTGTACTGCACATGTGGGACCTGCCGGGAACTAGTCTGCTAACAGCTCTGAGAAGCCAAGGGGGCCGGGAGTGCAGATACTGGGTGGGACTGTGGAGCAGGGCAAGGCGACTTCCAGGGGTGACCACAAGGGACCCAGAAGCAGCTGAGCTAAGATCCTCAGGTGGGGTGGCGCTTCCTTCTCTGGCAAAGCAGACTCTGCACAATTCTGGAGTTTTATGTCCTCTCTTAATTGGAAGCCACCCATGTGTATGTTCTCACTCTGATTAGCAGGACCTTTGTCTTCTGAACTAATGCCATCACTTTCACAGCCATGTGAATGGGACTTGATTGTGGTTGTGACTCAGCCACCCACAGAATGAGATTCTCTTAGGTTTCCAGGAATCTCAGCTCTGTAGCTATGCAGAAGTTTCCCAGCCATTAGATGATGCTTGTGTCTGGGACTGAACACCTTGAGCTCACCTTTTTCTTTCCTCACTTCATCAAGAGCAATTCTGAACAATAAGCTATTTACGTTGCATCAGTTAGTTTGTAAAACAAGATCTAAAATATCAAGTTCATGGTCAACTAGAACCTTTTCTTAAGTGAATATTTGATTAGGAGGATTAGGTGGTGATCCTTCTAGCATTTCTATTGCCACATTGTACCCTGGACTGTGATGCCTTCTTTAACACTGGAAATATGATCACTAAGGCCTTTGAATTTAATCAGATTAGAGAACCAATTCCAGAAGCCCCAAAACTATTTGATAAAACACATCTTTAAAATTCCGTTCCTCTGGAACCATCTTCTTTCCCATAATCTGCATCAGAGAGTTTTCTTGAGAGAAAAAAAAAAACACCATATATCTCTATAACACAAATATACATGTGCGTACATATATGCATGCATGCATGCATATGCATAAGCACATGCACAGAGAAACACATATGACAAGATTTGTTTCATGGGGTGATTTTTGTCCTCATGGGACTGGCAAGTCAGACATGTATAGGGCAGGTAAGCAGGCTAACCGCTCAGCCAGGTTTTATCCTGTGATGTGAGGATTATTTCTTCACCAAGAAACCTCAATTTTTTCTCTTAAGGGTTTTGGCTCAGTAACAGACACACCACCGTTTTGAGGGGTAAGAACCCACAAAGGCAACTGATTGCAGATTTGTTTGGTCACCTAACTGGGTGCTGTAGCCCAGCTGACCTTCACAGTGGGTGGCAGTATTCTCTGTGCAGTCGCCCACTTTGCCAACGTTTTCTGCCTTCCCTGGGTTGCCTTTCCCTCAAGATGGCATCTTTCAGTGCGCAGAAGTTCGGCATGTTTATGAATTCCAATGAACCTGCTGTGTCTGTGCTGTTGTGCTTTAGAGTCTGTTTCTTACCTGTGACCAAACCCATGATCCGAGGTGACTGCACCCCTTTGCTTCCTTTGTCAGAAAGGATTAGTTTTAGCTCCGACATTTCAGTTTGTTTCCCCAAAGGTGGCGCTAAAGCTCAAGTTACTTGAGGGAGGCCTGCTGTCCCCAGGCCTGAGCCCTCCCTAGGCCTGAGCTCAGTCTTGCTGCAGGGCAGGGGTGTGGGCCAAGCTGAGAGCCCTCAGGGTGCCGCCCTCCCAGGGTCCCACATGCTGCTCTCCAAGCACCCCTCATCCATCCATCCACATTCAGTCCTGGGGTTGGAGGACCAAGAGCGAAGTCCACCCCAGAGGTAAGGTCCTGCCTGGCCTGGGGCTTGTCCAGAGCCACTCCAGGGAAGGCCCTACCCAGGTCTGTTGGCCTGTTACCAACACACAGGGAGTCCAGGGTCTCCTGGTAAGTGTGCTGGATCCCACAGCCCCCAGTGACGCTTTCTTGCCCCAGCACGGGTGCTGGACTGTCCTTGTTCCCGCTGAACGGTCCTTGGGGATGAAGGGACAAGAACAGGCCTGTCTTATGCCACGATGCTGCTGCCCTTAGAAGTGTCCCTTTTTGATTTACTAACTTCCCAGATACAAATCCCTATTTCTGAGCCCCCTAATACATGTCACTGGTATTGTTTGTCTTGATCATCAGATACCACTCTTTTAATATGATAAACTTTTTGGCATGTTTTCAGAGCTGGTAGCACGTCCCTCATTGCTGCCTTTTGAAATATTCTTGAGGCTGTTTTTTGCAGATTTTCTCTTTCTTTTGGTCTTTAGAATCAGCTACACAAATGCTATAGCAAATACTTCAAATTTAGGCTGGCTGTGTATCAAATTTATACATTAATTTGGAGGAAAATGAATGTATATGCAATTGTGAGTTTTCCCATTTCCCTATCTGCTGTATCTTACCATTTACCCTTTATTCATTATTCTTTATTATTATGACATGTGTTCACAGATGTGATTGACATATTTACAATAAAATATATAAAATATATAAAATACATGTATAATAATGCAATATGTAATACATAGGGCTAATACATTTTTTGTCATTCTTAGCCCTGGGTAGTTGATAGAATTTGGGGCTACAGTAATGGAAAATTGTTTTCTCTGCCACACTTCCAAACTGGTTATTTCTGTTGCATACGAGGACAATTTCTTACACCGATCTTGATGTAGCTTGTTGGCTCCTGTGTCTGTGTTGGGTGATTCACTTTCACTTTTTAAGGTATGCGATCTTGTAATGGCAGCCTTGTGCCTTCTTCATTCTCTGTCCCTCACATTGCTTTCCTGTTACGGGTGGTTTTAGTGCTGGCCGTGGGCTTCCTTCTTTTACTTCTTTTCACCAGGAAAGCCACTGCTGTTTTACTCATCGTGTTTGTGGTGCATTTTCAGATCATGACCTTTATCTAACTATAAATATTTTCTTCCATTTCTAAATTGCTCAGAATTTTACCAGGATCTGGTGAGGTATTTATTTACCTCTATGGAAGGGCATACTCTTCCCTTGTCAACAGTGTAAATGTCATCAGCATTCAATATTTATTAATTGCTCATGGCTGTTTTTTGTAAAACTGCTGTAAGTTTGCAGTTATGATTTTTGCATCTATTTTAAATAAATTGACCTATAGTTTCCTTTGTGGTACAATCCTGGTTGAATTTTGAAATGTACGTAATGCAAAAAAGTATTTCTTATAGGAAGGGATGGAGAGAATGCATAGATAATGAATGGAGAGAGTCGATGAAGAAAGCTGAATGAGTAGATGAATGGATGAAGGAGAGGGAAGGAGAGAAGGAGTGGATGCACGAACAAAATGGAGAGATGCCCGGGATGGGGCCGATAGATGAACAGGTAGAATGGAGTACAGACAGTTGGCAAGACTAAAAAACTGGACAGAGAGAGAAAGAGGGGACTGAATAGGTAACACAACATCAGTGTCACCGTTGACTTTCAATATAGACTCAGGGACGACTCTATAAACTCTACCACAAATTACAAAATCACTGTGTACTTGGGGTTTATTTTTGTATCAAGTAATAGAAAAGCAAAGCAAACAGCTCTGCAGAAACAAATGCACACCGGCCCCTATAGGCTGTGATGTGTTCTGCACAAATCACAGAGTTTATTCTCCTCTGTTGACAAACTAGGTCACATGCTTTCCCCCCACCCCCGACCTGCTCACTGCACAAGATTCAAAAGAATCAGATTAAGCCAAAAGAATTTAGGCCCAGAGATAGGGTGGGGTCACATTGCCCCACACACAGTCACTCTCCTCTCGGAGAGCTGGGTATGGACACTGGAAAACAGCTGACAACAGTCCACCACGACTCCGCTGCTCAGTTTTAAAATCCAATCACAGTGTTGCCATCACATCAAACCCATGCTTAATGGATTCTGTTAGACTCTGCATGATTCACATCACATAGCCCAAGACAGCGGCCATGCTGTCATGTTCAGAGCAAACCCACCCATGCTGCAGCGAGAGCTAGGAACAGAGTGAAGGGCACTGCAAAGCACAGGAGGCCGAACACAGCCTAGGAGAAAACACTGGTAACACATGTACCTGACAAAGACTTGTGCAGCACAGGTAGCGATATCCTACAAGCGACACAGGTAAGAGATGGACAGTAGACTTGAACATCATATGAAAGATGATACGCAGATGGAATAAACACAGGAAATGTGAACGACATTTTCAAGGCCACGGTGAGATATGTCTTCTTACTCACTGGAATGGTGAACAAAGAATTCATTTTAAGGGTTTCAGACTTTATTCTAAGAGCAGGCATTGAAGAACTGACAGCAGAAGTGGAAACAGTTATTACAATGATCTCATTTACTGCATTTGCATTTTTCATGGACTTTATCCTCACGGAAAGCTTGCTCAGCTACAAAATCTCTCTTCAGGAAAATGCTTAGCTCTTGTTTACAAGTTTTTTTTAAATAAGGCAATATCAAACATTCTTTAATAAACACCCTACATTTAGCTGGTTGTGTGTACATGTCCAGAGAATGAGTACAAATATCGGGATTCTTTTGTTCTACATCTTTTGTGCTTGCTTGAGTGATAAGAAACTAGGAAGATAATAATGATGGAACTGAACCAGAAGCAAGTCCTTTGACATACACTACCCGGGAAGCAAGGACGGTTGGAAAACAAGGAAGGGTGGACTGCACTTGATGGTGTCAGGTAGCTGCATACAGGAGAGAGGAGGGAAGGAGAGAGAGAGAGAGAGAAGAAAGTGAAGAAATTAAGAAAACAATTGAAGTAAGGGAATAAAGGGAAGGTAGACGACTAAAAGAAGTAAAGGGAAAATTTAAAGTAAAATAAACTTAAATGGAGTAAAATGTTTAATACAATGAAACACTTTTAAGAATTGAAACATGATTTAGGAAGTTGTGACTTTGTATATGGCATTAAAACAGATTTTTTTTTCTTCAACACAATTTTAAAGAGAAGAAAAGCATGAAAAAAGAGGAAAAGGAATCACAAGGAATGAGAACTTGAAAATAAATTCAGCAGAGAGCAAGGCGATCGACAGTTATGTACAGAAACAAGAAGATATGTGGGGTTAAATAAGGGAACAAAACTGAGATGTTGGTGCGATTGTATTTTGCTGCCTTAATTTTCAGTAATAAAGAGGTCCACTTAGTTGAGTGAAGGGAGTGTCTTGCCACAATGCAATTTTATAGCTAAATATGGGGTAATTTTAGTGAGTACCATTTGGTTCAGAAAAAACTGCCAACTTTTCAGTAAAACCACAACTCGTCTTTCCAGGTGGTCAAATGGAACAACTGTCTTTATTTCCATCTTTAATACTTTAACACACACACACACACACACACACACACACACACACTGTATCTTGAGACCAATTTCTCCATCTGAGAAGAAATTTGACTAGATACTGTTTTTTTTTAAATAAGAATAGATTTTTTTCATGACAAAAATAATTCATGGGTATAGGTAGAAAAGGAAAAGGTTTAAAATAAGTGAAGATCACCCATATACTTAGTTGGAAGTAATTACACATATCTTTATATGTATTCTTTCAGATATGCTATGCATATATGTAAATATACACTTATCTATATTTTAAAAATCATTTTATGTTATATTTCCATTTATAATATTATTAAAAATATTTCTAAAAAATACCTTCCAGTATATTTTCTCTTGATACGCCATAAATTATATAACTAAGCTCTAATTAATGGAGTCAAAATTTATTTTGTTCTCTGCTTTGTGAATAATTCTATTATGGTCACCACTGTATGGGTACCTCTGTACATTTATTCAATTATTTTTTAAGAATTTCCTGCAAATAGAATTTCTGTTTAAAAAATACACATTCTAAGTTTTAGTACATATGAAATGAATCATGTGATCAAGTCCCTCCTCTACCCCAAAAATTCCCTTGGAATTCTGAATGGACTGAGGCTGGTTATGTCCTGGGATACACATAGATAACAGGAAACATATTACCCTGGGGTGAGCCCTCATTTTGGGCTCTGAAGAAAAAGAAAACATATGCTTAGCCACATTCTTTATAGAAGGGCGGACAAAGAACCCTGACCATGGTCTTTATAGACCCCTTGCCGTGAAATAACCTTTCACTTTGGTACGTATTCTTACTTTCCTGAGGTTGTACGCTCTTCCTGTAACAAACTGTAGGTTTTGGGTCTGGGGAGTGTTCTTCAGTGGTCAATCCCTGTTTAACTGGCACCTACTTATCAAGTGCAGTTTACTCCATGTTTGATTCTATATTCTGAATGGGTCACCTTACCTGTGACAGAGTCTCCAGGAGCCATCCTGCTGTCCTCCCTCTTAGTACGTGGTCCAGTACACAGATTAGACACCCCTCCACATACCCTCTGTGTTGCCAAGAAAACTACAATTGCTTGTGCTTCCCTTGTGATTTGGGGCATTTGAGTCAATTCACATATAAGCACAATCTGAGTCCCCAGCAAAGTGCCAGAAGCTGGCATTTGTGTTTGCATCATCATTCGCTCAACAAATGGAGGACAACGGGCAAGAGGCTGGGCATCAGTAATGTTGGAAGATCATATGTGGCACTGAAACCACCAGAATTATGACAAAGGTAGCATGCAGGGGTGACAGTGGTGCTAGTACAGAAATCGTGAGGGAACGAGAAGGAGAGAGCTGGGGGTCAGTGCGACTGGAGCAAGCAGGGCGAGGAGGTGTGTTTCAGAGCCAGAGCCCCTGGGGAGAGGAGGCAGAGAAGAGGTGTGAGCAGCAAGGCAAACTCTACCTCCAGGCTCAGGGGATTGTGAGAGCCAGGGCCCAGTACAGGGACTCCAGGCCACTGTGGGGGACTGTGGAATGGCTGCTGGGTGGCTGAGAGCCCAAGCAGTCCTGACCTTGACTGGCACCCGGGTCCCTGATGGAAGCACTACGCATTGGCCCAGCGCTTTGTCCCAGGTGTCGGTCTACTTCCTAGAATCAGCACATGCTCATTGAATCTCTGTGGATGGTCGGTGAATCTATGACCCTCCGCCACTGCCATTGCCACCAGGATGAAGCCTTTTCTCGGCATCCATAGAGCATCCTGGGACCACGCCCTGGATGTTGTCTGGATTTTGGGCAGTACTCGCTCAGTCACAGAAGACTGGCAGAAGCCAGTTCTGGTGGTGGGGGGGGTGTTCCACGTGGTACATTGGCGACAGAAAGGGAAAGTGAATTACAAGACACAGCTGGGGACAAGGCTGAAAGTGGGGGCAGGGGTAATAGAAGAACAAAGAGAGATAGGATATGGGTTTAGAACGGAGTCACTGAGGACTGACGGAGTCTTTACACATTTCATGTGTGGTCATGGGGCCTGCAAACGGAAGTCCTGTCACCTGTGTGTTCATCATGATGGATCGTGGTAACGATGCCACCTGATGTGGGGCACAGCCCTCTGCACCTGAATCTGTGCGTGCCGTCTTCCCAACCCGTGGGTGGCCGCTGCTGCAGGCCCTGACTGTCCCTCTTTTATTGTTAGGATAAGCAGTATTGCCCGGAGTCTCTGCAGACACGGGACAGGTGGCAGGACTTCAAGCCCAGGTTCTTGCGGGGGCATCACCTGCTGAACCTACACAAACGCAACCTTTGGGGCAGAGGTCCTGTAAGCATGGAAATTGTGTAACTCTGGGTCTGATTTTTCCTTTTTTTACTGCTCACATTTCTCGTCCCGCATTTTGTCACTCAAATAATTAAGACAATAAATCACAGAGTCATTTAGATGCATGTCAAATATGAAATTAATACAGTAGAGCTGATGCCTCACCTTTGGGCTACATTTTGGTGTTTGTGGAGTTTTACAACCTGGCTGCAAATTCTTTGACATGTCCATCATCCTGAGGTGGGGGCTCTGGCTCCCAGCTGGGAAAGTGAGTGGTGACTGCTCACACACCCACAGGGAAAGGCAAAGTGGAGCTTGGTGACCTGAGGCTGCTTCATAAAAGACTACATAGCATCTACCCTGCTCATTGGAATGGACTCCTGAGCTTGGCTCCCTGCATGAGCCACCACGCAGACTTCCAACTACACCGAGGCCGAGGACAAGCGCTGCTCTTGTTCTCAAGTCATCCATCCCAGCACAAGTGCCAGTAATGTGTGGGAAGGAGCCTGTAGACTGGGGTTGGCCACCTTTTTCTGTAAAGAGCGAGACTGTGCAGCTCTGCTGGCCATGTGAGCTCTGTCACAGCTACTCAACTGCCATCATCACACGAAAGCAGCTGTTGACAACAGGCACATAAGCAGCAGTATCCAAATATTTGCACAGACGGGAGAGGGTGGGGGTGAGGGCGGGGAGACCCACGGGCTGTACTTAGCTCACTCCTATTGTAGATGATTCTAGTCCCCAGCCACTTGAGCTCAAGAGGCCAGCAGAAATGGAAGAGCAAAGACAAACCATCTCCCATGGGCTTGTCCCAACCTCCCACCCACAGGGCCCATCCACTTAATGCGATGGTGACATTTTGTTCACCATGTCTGGCGTGGCTCATCCCATGGCAATGGACAATCAGCTCAGTTGTATACAAGGAGTGACCTCATCAAGAAAGTGAGATTTGAGCAGACTTGTGGAAGAAGAGTTGATGGGGTGGGTGTAAGACTGGCAGAACAGTATTCCAGGCCAAGGGAACAGTCAGCTGTGTGAAACCCTGTAGGGAGGGCTCTGCCAAGATGCCCTGGGGACCGTGCACCCCTGCACACAGGCACGTGGGCCAGGCTTGATGGCAACTTTCCCCCATCTGGGTAGACTGCCTGTGAGCCCTCCTGGAGAAAGATGGGCAGCCTGGTGAGTAGCAGCTGGAAGGCAGCCCATCACCCCCATCTGTGGGCGGTACTATCAGGCTGTTTTTCTTCCTCCTCCATTCTTTCAGTGGCCTGCCATGTCCTCCCCTCTGAACCTCCCGGTGGCCCCAAGGACACAGCTACAGGCTCTGTGTAGATCTGAAAAACTGCTTGGCTGTTGTTTCAAGTTGGGCAGCCAGCAGCAGCCCACTCACTACTCACCTGGCCACCAGGGTCTGCTGTCATACTGTGGGGCAGTGACCAAGGAGGTGAGCCCATGCTGGTTTTGCTTTTGTTGTCACTATAGGCACCAACCTGTCTAAAGCCATTTGGTCTGGGTGTCTCGTTGTAGCAAAATCTACTGCAAAAGACGAGGCAGCCTAGGGGACAGGGACAGTGTGACAAGAAAGCAGCACAAATGAAGTGGAGTAAGGGGGCAAGGTTAGAGAGGACCAGGGACCCGGTCGTCAGGACCTGGTGGCCGAGGGCAGGACGCTGGCTCTCATGCAGCAGACTGCAGGGGCCACTGCAGGGTCTGAGGGTTTTGAGCAGAAGAATGGCATGACCTGCTCATGCTGTCAAAAAAGGTCACATGAAAATGTCTCCTTTGAGACAGCAGCTTAGCATGCCAGTCACCGCCCCGATGGGATGTATCCAACATCCATTGCTTGGATTTCTTGTACGATTAACGTCGCGGTGGCTCTGCACACGTATCGCCTCCCTGCGCCCCTGCTCTGCAATTCTCCTTTAAGTTCTTCCCCGCGACTAGCGTCCCCTCTCCGTCTTGCCCTGGGGCGCACGGGACACTCGCTTCTCCTGGCCCGCGGGCCCTGCACCTCCCGCCGGTGCCGGGTTGCTCCGCCGGTCGCCGGGAGGCCGGGCCCCTCTCCCGCCCCGCCTCGACCTCGCCTCCCATGCGGGCCTCTCTCCGCCCTCGTTCTCCCTCCTTTCCTCCGGCGGGCCGGGTCCCTTCCTTCCCCGCGGCCCGCCCCCGGCCCGCCCCTTCCAGCGCGCGGCGCCTCCCGGCTCCACTCCGGCGCCTGCTGCCCGGCGCCGGACCCGCTGCTCCGCTGGCCCGGTCGCCCGTGCGCCTGTTGGGAAGTCTCCGGGCCCTCGGCCTCGCGATGGGGTGGTCCCCGCTGCTGCTGCTGCCGCTGCTGCCCTGGCTCTTCGTCCCCACGCTCCGGAGAGGGGGTGAGCGTGCGGGGCCTCGGCAGGGGCGATGGGGCAGGGGGCAAGGGCTCGGGGAACTTGGGAGGGGCGGAGCCAGGGGAAGAGGGCTGGGGTCGGAGCGGGGATCCTGGATGATTGGGCCAGGGGAGGGATCTCGGGGCTGGGGACTTGGGGGCTGGTGGCGCAGGTCGAGGATTGGGGGAGGCAGGGCCAGGGGAGGCGGGCCAGGGTCGATGTCAGTGCTGGGGGCGATGGAGCCGCGGCAGGAAGGCTAGAGTCTGGGCGCGGGTGGGGGCGCCCCACTGCAGGGCAGGTTTACCAACACCCCCCACCCCCGGCGGTACTGGGGGCGGGGAGCGCAGCGAGCTCACCAGCCCAGAGCGCCAGGACAGGCTGTGGGCGCGAACCCAGTGGAGCGGGCAGGGGTTCCCGAGGGCGCCCCTTCCCGCAGAGAGGAGGTGTAGCTCGGAGGGCTCGGCTGGCGAGCTTAGAGGCTCCAAGTTTTCGGCTGAGCGAGTGGACGTGGTCGCCGTCCTGGCCAGCAGTTCGCGTAAAGCTCTCCCAGGAAATGCCTGCGCGGCTGACCTGCTCCGGCCTTGGGGACCCGCCGATCCAGGGCCCCACGCCCTCAGACGCGCAGGCTACGGACTTGGGGTTCGGGTCTGGGCGCGCGATGGACCCAAGGCTGGAGCGGGACCCGGGCGGCGGCCTCACTGGGCCCTCTTGGGCAGTACCTGCGCCTCTTTGCCGGATACCCTGTGGAGGTTCTGGAGAGAGGGCGCATTCTGTATCCCTGTTGTGGGCAGGCCCTCCTGTGCCGGGACAGTGTCTAGGTATATCCTAGTGCTGCCAGGTGTGGTGACAGGCGTTCCCGGGTCAGACGCTGGCTGAGCGAGCGCAGGGCGGCCAGCATGGCGGGTCCTGCACCACAGCTGGGTCGCGGGTGAGGGGTGAACGGCTTAGAAGTCCGGGCGTCTGTGCACTCACTCCTCTAGGAAGCTGGAAGAAACTAAACCAGGCCTTAGCAAAACACCGAAAGGGGGAGAAAGGTATGCTAAATAAACACATCCCAGGCATTTTTACTTAGCTCCATAGTTTCCATCCAGCCTGTGATTTTTTGGGGTCTCTTTTTGACCATGAATATGGCCGAGTAGCTTTTGCCTGTTAGAGTCAAAAATGTTTTTTAAGAATACCTGAAAAGTTCAAGTTAAGCAATTCGCTTACAACTTTTTCTTTTGAGGCTGCCCTTTGAAAACTCATTTGCTAGAACAAAAATTCTTAAGTCCCTTCTTTTTGCGTATTAAATTACATAAACGATTTAGAATATGGGGCAGCATAGCAATTTGAAACAAACATCAGAAGGCAAAACCAATCAAAGAACTAAAACAATCCTGTTCTCTGCCTGCCCCCCGCATCCTCAAAAATTCTCTGCATTTCTGCCAGAATCATTTTTCTTAATCTGCAAATCTGTTATGTTTTTCTACTATTGAGGGCTGGCCATAAATTGTCTTGGAGATAATGAGTGTGGTAAAAAGTTATGGGAAAAGTAAGGGAAACAGTAGTTTTGTGTAAGATATTACAAATAGAGTGTTTTTCTTTTTCCAAATTTTTAAAAGCTGTAATAAAAAAACTTTTGTAGCTGATTATCAGCTTTGGTCGGATGATCTTGAAAGGTCTGTTACATGCACTCAGCAGGAAGAGTGAAGAATTTCTCCAGTTTTTCTTCATTTGCCTTTAAAAAAAAAAAATCTTGGGTTTACCTGGGGACATCTGGCAGTGTGATAGCCTGCCTTGTGAAAAGCTTCAAGAGTGTGATTCGCAGAATTAAAACAGAAGTCAGAGTGCTCTGGGAGATTACGAATGGAAATGAGACTTTTGTTCTAGTCTTAAGGTTTCTGTGTTACATATTGTGGGTCCACGTGGTTTGCTTACCAGACAGGGGAGGGAGTGTGAGAGACAGGGTGGAATGTGTGTGTGTAGACACGACCCAGGCACATGCAGCAGAACTGAAACTGCTGAACCAGGGACATTCAGCCCTCTTTCCCGCTCAGTCTCTGGTGAGCTGGCTGTGTGGTAGGGGGAGGATGGAGGAGGAGCATACATGTGGGTAAAGCGAGGGCATGGCGAGGCCTTAGCTGGTGCACACAGCTCAGCTCAACCCTGGGGGCAAACTGGGCTTTTAAAACTGTTGGATGTTAGTGTGTTCTACCTGCGATGCTGTGATGGACATTACAACATACCATAAACAGTTTCCTAGGGAGAGCTGTCATTTGTCCCAATGCTTGTGGGTTTTATAACCATGGCCTCAGATGCTTTTTGGAGGTAAGCAGGGCTTATGCCAAAAACACACAATTCTTGAAAATCTATTCTGGTCCGCTTCCTCAAGGTGCTGAATGGAACACAGTTATTTTTTATATTAATTTGAATGATGTTTTTCCATCTGACTTTTATAAGTAATTTCCAGATAATCCCAGAGGCAGAGATGGTTGGAGATGTTTCTGAACAGGTTGAATCTTTAGATGCCTGGGCATTGGGAACATGCAGCCAAGTGGACAGTCTGAGCCAGGACCTTGGGTTTAAATGGGCCTGCCTCACCCACCAATGAATACATGGGCAACAACCGCATCTCACATCATAGCCAGGAGGAGATCTGACTCCACCTGTGATGTTGTCTTAGAACCCTCCGGGGGCTTCCCATTCCAGGGTTTGCAGGGCCGCACGGGGCCTCCACTCTGACTCATTTCCAGTGACTCCAGCCACAGGGCCTCCTTCATCTGCAGTGGATGCGCCCCTGTCTGGATCTGGGCCCAGGGTCTCTGCTTGCTGTGCTTGTCTGAGTTTCCACTCACATGCTCTCAAAAGGCCTTCCCTCACAGCCTCCCCAGCCAGTCTCACACACACACTCTCTCCATCAACTTTAATTCCTGATGACAATTCTCACCACCCGATGGTGGACGTCACTGTGCCGAGCCCACCTCGGGCACTCAGTGGGAATCTGTGGACAGTGCCCATGACCAGTTGTCCACTGCTCCACCCATGCTCCTCTTTTTCCCCGCTACTGGCTTTTCCCAAAGCAGAATTACTGCAGCTCCTGGGCCCTATATGTGGCGCTTGGTTGATAGAAAACCATCTTCCGTTTTGCTGAGATGCCAAAGTGACTTCACTACTAGAGAAGTCAGGACACAGAGAGGAGATAGACTCTGGGACTGTGTTAACGTGAGATAGCAATGCTAACATCGTTTATATTCTCTGAAATATTCCAGCTAGAAAAAAAGTCAAATGCCGATTTTTCACATTAAAAACACAGATTTAGCCGCAACTCATGGGTGTGGAGCAGGTTGTCCAGTGCTTCAGGTGGTCACCCTGAGCGCCTTGACTTGGGGCCATTGTCACTAGTTTAATCATAAGCCGAGCACAAGCACATGGCTTTGGTTGCCGGGCATCTCAGCAGGAGATTAATTATTACAGAGATGGAACAAAGCATTTCAGCTGGAATGAAGTCCTCAGCAGGGATCTGAGTAGCCAGCAAGCCAGCTCCTGTCCCGCTTGACCGGCCTCAGTTTCCTCCTCTGGTCAGTGGGACCCATCTAGTCATAGAGTGGCGGAAGGATGAAATGAGCTAACGAGTGCTTCAGAAATACTTGTCTTTGTCACCGATGATTCTTGCCTCTGCTGAGCTCTGATGTGCGGGTAGTTGTTTTCCTAGATGAAGGGAGGTTCTCCTTGTGTCTTTGAAATGTGTCCTAAAGTGCATCTTGGGCCGCCTTCCCTGTTCCCTGTGGCCAAAGCTGTCGGTGTCCATCCTGGCTCTGTTCTTTGGGATTTTGTTTCCTGGTGGCTCCCTGGCAGACCTGGCTTGTCTGCAGGGCCACCCTGCCCTCCCACCGCTGCCCTGCCCTGGCCACCCTGCCTGCCCACCCCTTACCTTCGGCCGCTGGACTCAGACTAACTGGTCCAGGAATATCTTCCTGTCATGTGCCTCTCAGGAAGGTCAGAGCCCTCTCCACTCTCTCCCACATAACTGCACCAGTGTGGGTGTAGTTTCTGTTTTGTTTTGGATGTGAGTGTAAACACCCAGATAGTTCCTTTTCTTTTGACCAGCTAAAACCAGGTTTTCCAAGTGAAGCCTTCTGGCAGTTGGAAAACGTGGCTTCCTTTCTTAGATTAGGATCCCCATACCTGCCCAATGTGCATGTGCCGGTTGGCATCCCACAGGGAGGCCAGGTGCCCTCCTGACCCCATACATCCTATTAGTGGCAGGTATGAGCTGCCCAATGCCCAAGGGAAGCCCTGATCCTGCCTCTGTCTCTGGGGGCATATGCTTGATCCTCTCTTGTTCTGGCCCCTTTGCCCCCAGCTGAGATACAGGCCTGCAGTCCTGCCTCCCATGCCTGAGTCTTAGTTTGCTTTGTCTCAACAGTGGCCTGACCTTGACTTCGGCCAGGGCCCAAGTCTTCCCTCGTTTTGTGAGACCACGGCTGGGCAGCCATTCTTCTTGGTAGCTGCGTCATCCAGCTTTCTGGGCCTCTGTTAGCAACTGGACCCAGTGGGCACAGCCTCATGACCTTGAATTTAAAGTGGTAGAGGAAGAAAGGATGACTGTGTCTTCTACGTTTCACTGGGAAACCTACACTCAGTTCTAGAGCATTTTATTTCACTCTTTACCTACGTTTCCCTTGTCAGTGCTTCTTCCTTAACGCTAATGTGGATTTTTTATGAGTCTTAGGGTAGCAAGGGGTGGAGGAAGAAGCAGGGTTTGGGGGGAGAGAGGGAGGGGGAGAGAAACAGAGGTAGATTTTATGTTTCAACCAAGGTCACCAAAGAGAAGTTTTACACCAAGAGACTCATGCTTAGAGAAAACCCACTTCTTGTCATATCTACATGTACACGGTTGTTTATGCTCACGTGTTTGTCCCTGTGCTCAGTCATCAGTGGTGTCTTCTGGGCATTTCTCAGCTGGTCTCTTCAAGGTGCTGCCCAGCTCTGTGTGGCAGCTAAGGCCTCAGCCAGACCCACTCGGAGTATGCCTCCCTCAAAGCTGAGGTCTCAGGCTGGCACCCGGCAGTGGGCAAAGGGACAGATCTCTTCTTTGTGTAATCTGCTTTTTTGTGGGGGGGTGGCTGCCCAGTTCCCTCAGTATTCAGGAATGGTAAACATCTTAGAATTTGCCTTCGCTGTGGTCTTGCCTCCACCCGAGACATGTGAAGGAAAGCCTTGTTTATTGGGGAGAAAGGACCGTTTTGCTATTTTAAGCCTTCAGGCTTGTTAAAGCTGTGATAGGCTGGCCTGATTATGGTCTTGGAGAACGACTGTGTTCACAAGTCAGAACAGGTTGTTCCAGTGCAGAATTTTAGAGCCAGGACTTAGACCTGCTAAACGTGGCTTTGTCCCGGGCCTGACCATCGACTGAACACACAGCCAGCCAATCTAGCTGGTCCGTGCTCATGGAGGCCAAGGGTACAGGCTCTGTGAGTGGGTTTCCACTTGTTGCTGGCTGGCTGCCCCCACGCAGGAAGTGGAACCAGGCTGTCAGCGTTTTTTTTACAGCCCTGGCATGTGATTTGTGGATGAAAACAATGTTCTTTGAAAGTTTTGGAGCAAAGGAAAAAGGGAAGCTGATTAGGTTTAGCATTAAATCTGAAGTGTTAATTAAAAAAAAAAAAACATTTTAAGAGTCCAGAGATGTACATTCTCATCTCAGTTTTGATGTTAGCATTCAAGGACGCGTTGGAGCGGGGAGGGTGTCATGTGTCACTTCTCTGAAGCTCTGAAACCCCACTGTTCCAATGGCAGGGCGTGGGGGCGGGGTGAGTGTTCTGGGGTCCCCTCTAGGCAGGAAATGGATTCCGTCAGAAGAGAAAAGGTGGGCTGGGCCACTTGCTCACAGGGCTGGTTCCAGGTCATGCCAGCAGGAGCGTGAGCCCTCGGCCACAGCCTGACTCTGGTGTCAGTATCCTTAGGCATCAGCTGGAGGTGTGGGGTGTTTCTTTAAAATGAGCCCCACCAGTGGGTTCTTTACTACAGGCAGCTGCCACTCCCTGCCCCTGCGAAGCAGCCCTGGCAGCTCTCTCTGGGGCAGTAGAACAGTCGAAATGCACAAATGTATTTCTGAGAATGCTGAACTTATCCAAACTTTGACCTCAGATCTGGGGGAGCATGGATTGGGGGTTTCGGAGAGTCAGGGCTACATGCGGCATGTCTCCTGGGGGTGCAGGGCAAGTGACATTGTTTTAAAAAGTCTGTTTAATACTAGGATGCAATTTTATATTTTGAAAGTTAAAAATATATTTCGATACAAGCCATAGAACATAAACCTCCTCAGTGTTCTAGCTAGGAGGACAAGGGAAAGTCAACTAGGAAGCTTTCCTGTGAAGCTTTTTTTCGGAAGCCTGGGCCCCACCCAGGACCTGTAGACTCCATCGTGGGGTGGGCTGTGTCATGGGGTGCGCTCCCACTCAGCCTCACACCCTGCTCCCTTAGAACATGGCACTGAGGGCAGGAATCGGAGCGATGGGTCCATCCAGGGAAGGAAGCCAGTCTCGCATCGGGGTGAGAACTGCAGAGCTGGATGTTCCCGGTGTCTGGCGCCCTAGGATTTAGGATCAAAGGTGGAGGGAAGGCTCAGGCCTCTCCTGCGGGCCATCACAGAGGGTCCCGCCACCATCATCAGGGGCCAGCCGGGAAGCATATAGGCCTAATTTTACCGCTACACTTTTTTCTTTTCTCACGTACACCTTTTCTTTATAGTCAAATATTGTTATAAAATATTTAGAACACACACAAAGGGTAGTAACATTCACCTCCGTGCTCACCACCCAGCTTAAGAAAGCAGGAGTCAGCAGCACAGATGAGGACCCCCTCCCCTTTCTGTCTCACCCCCACTCTCCCTCCCCCAGAGAAACCACTGCTCCACATTTAATTACCTGGCATCCTTTCGTCGTCATCAAACCACACGCAGTCATGCAGGCAGCACTCTGCAGTGTCCTTCTACACCATGCCAGTGAGTGTCCTTCTACACCACGCAGCAGAAAACCTTGCCTCAGTTCTGAGAGTTCTTTAACATTCTAGATGCAAGTCCTTTGTTGGATGTGTGGTTTGCGAATAACGTCTTCCAGTTCATGGTTGTTTTTCATCCTCTTAACAGGGGCTTTTGCAGAGTAAACACGTGCACTATTGGTGAAATCCAATTTACCACATTTTCTCCTTATGAATCATACTCTTGGTGCCAGTTGTAAAAACTCTTGCCTAGCTTTAGATCCTGAAGTTTTTCTTGTCTTTTTTTCTCCCTAAAAGTTTTATGTTTTATATTTAAATCTGTGACCTATTTTGAGTTAATTTTTGAATATGCTGTAAGACTTAAGTCAAAGTTCTTTCTTTTGCCCGGTGATGTCCACTTACTCCAGTGGCGTCCTTTGAGAAAGCTGTCTTTCCTCCCTTGAACTGCTTTGACCTTGGCCGAAGAGCAAACTGGTAAATCATGTGCATCTGTTTCTGGTCTGCGCTCCTACCTTGTTGACTTGTGCATCTCCCCCTCTGCTAATGCTGCACACTTTAGTTGTGACAGCTGTATAATTAGTTCTGGATTTGGGTAGACTCATTCCTCCCACTTTATCCTTCTTTTTCAAAATCATTTTGGCTATTCTGTTTCCTTTGCCTTTCCACAAAAATTTTAGAAACATGTGGTCTATGTCTCCAAAACAATCTTCCTGAAGTTTGTTAAGAAGGATTGGGGTGTGTGTGTGTGTGTGTGCGCGCGCGCGTGTGTGTTTTCTGACATTAAATATGGTGTTTCGACAACAACCAGTTCTCTAGTTTCCTGACACCATCTGGTGTCCTCCATTGCCATTCAATTCCAACAGTAAAAACCTCTAGTTAGTGGAGACTCCACAGGTTAAGAACTCAATTCCATAAAACCTCCCCACCCCCCACTGTGGACACCAGCTTGAATGGAGTGTCTAGCTACCCATATGACCGCATATTCAGGGGTCCCCATCCATCCCCCTCAGGTTCAGTGAGTCACTAGGATGACTTACGGAACTTGGGAAAGCACTTGTGATTAGTTTTATTAGATAGGATACAACGCAGGAGCAGCCAAAGGGAAGCAATGCACAGAGCAAGGCTTGGGGAAGGGCTGATGTTGATTTGTTTCTTTCTCCTTCCATTTCTGTCACTTTCTGTGTCACATGTTTTGCATCTCTTTGCTTTGGGACATGTGGTTACCCCTCAGTATCCACGGAGGGTCGGTTCCAAGACTGCCCCCTGCACCCCCATTCTAGGTTACTAAAATCCACAGATGCTCAAGCCCCTTATGTGAGGTGGGTAGCATGTGCACATCCTCCCATCTACTTTGAATCATGTCTAGGTTACTTCCTGTACCTAACAGTGCAAGTGCTACGTAGATACTTGTTCTGCGGTATAGTTTAGGGAATAAGATGAGAAAAAAAGTCTGGATACGTTCCGTACAGATTCGACTATCGTAGGCCTAACTGCCTAGTATGGATGTCAGCATCAATGTACCTTTCTTTTCCCTGAATAGTTCCAATCCACAATGGCCTACTGTGCTCATGCAAGGCTGCTGTGTCTGCTTGGTAGAGTGACTTTTCTGTTGTTACAGAATGTGCCTTTCTGTCTCCAGTGATCTCCTTGCTTTGAAATCTACTTTATCTGATATTGTAGCTATCCTACTTTCTTTTTATTCCTGGTTACATGATATATCTTTTTCTATGCTTTAGTGTTTAACTTGCCTCTACAGTTATATTTGGAGTGAATTTTTCCTAAACAGCAATCAGTTGGGTCATGTTTTTCACTCTATTATGCCAGTCTCTGTCTTTTAACAGATATATTTAGGTCATTTACATTTAATGCAATTACTGCTATGTTAGGTGTCGAACTACAGAATCCCAGCTCTTTTTAAGTCCTGTTACCTCCCCCATGGAAAACGTTATTACCTCAAATGTTTCCTCTTCATGTGTAGAACCACACCAGACTGTGTCACATTTTTTTCTTCAACCACCAGACAGAATTTTGAAAACTCAAGAAGAAGGGGAAAATTACTGTATCGACTACTATTTTTGCTTTTCCTGTTTTTTCCTCCCTCTTGATGATTCAGCTTTCCTTCTTTTGTTTCCTTTCTGTTCAGAGAATTCCCTGTGGCTGCTCTATTAAGGTAGGTCTCCTGGTGACAGATCTTCATAGCTTTCCTTCTCTCTCTGTGCTTTCAAAATGTTTTCTTTGTCTTTAGTATTTAGAAGTTTGACTATGATGTATCTTGGCATGGACATTTTGGGAGTTTATCCTATTTTGGGTTTGCTCAGAGATTTGATTTTGTAGGTTTACATCTTTTGCCAGATTTGGGAAGTTCTCAGGCACCATTTCTTCGACTGCTTTTTCAGCCTTGCCATCTCTGTCTTCTCTTGCCAGGATTGACAATACACATGTTGGATCTTTGGTGATAGCCTTGTAGGCCCTGGGGACTCTGTTCATTATGTTTCTAGTTTCTTTTCGCTGTTGTTCAGACTAAATTATTTTCTGTTGTCCTGTCTCCCAGTTCACCAATTCTTTCTTCTGCCCCTCCATTCTGTGCTGTGGTTCAGTGCATCTATTCATTTTTTTAAATTTTGGCTATTGAATTTTTTCCATTAAAAAAAAATTCAGTTTGGTTCTTTTTTATACCTTCTATTTCATGTGTTCACTGCTCACAATTGCTCATTGGAGTTATTTTTATCATTTCTTTAAAAGTGTCTCAGATAATTCTGTCATCTCGGTATTGGTATCTCATTTAGTTTGAGACAGTTTTCATTGAAATGTAGACATCTTTGGTATTATATTATGAGACTGGCTCTTATTTAAATCTTTTGTTTTACATGATTTTCTCTGCGGGGAGAAGAGTACATGGCCTCTTAGTGCCTGAAGGGGGTGGAATTCTAGGTCCCCACTCTCCCTCCACTGACACCTGAGCATGGGAGAGTCCTCGTCACAATAGGTTGCAGTTAGTGGAGTTCTGAGTGCCCACCAGACCTACACAGAGAGCTCCCTGGCTAGGAAGGGGCAGGGAGCCTTGTGACACTCTGAGTGTTCCCTGCCCTACCTCCACCAACACTTGGGGTGGGAGGAATGCCCCCTCGAGACAGTGGTGAAAGTCTTGACTCCCCACTAGGCCTCCTCTGATAACCCCAGTGGGGACGAGGAGGGATGCCTCGTTAACTCCAGGTATGAGTGGAAGTCCAGCTCCCCATGTGGGCTTCCACTAACACCAGTCAGTGGCCAGCAGAGATGAGTCCAAGCTCTCTACTCGGCCCTCTCTGATATCACAGGAGAAACAGCTGTTACCTCTTTTGGGAAGGGTGGCATCATGGTATTTTCTAGATTGTTTACCTGGAGGAGAGCAATTTATTGTCTAAAAGTCTTCAGTCTTGCTGAACTGGCCCTCTCCTGGTCCCCTGACTGGAGAGAACAAGCCTTAGACTTAGCCTTTCCAAACTCGGACAGTGAGGCAAAAGGAGAACCCAGGAATTCACCACCATGGTGACCTCAAGTCCCAAGGTCCCTAGTCAGTCTGCCTTTTCTTTACTTTTCAGGGTCTTTTAAAAATGTCTATTTTATATGTAATTCCCAAGGAAGAATGTAGGAAGAATATGGAATGGAAAAGTACATCTGTTTGTGGAGGGAATTCTTTGCCCTCTGTTCCTTAGAAAGGCAAATTATTCTTTGCTTTTCCAGAGATAGTCATGTTTTAAAAGAAAATAATTTTTCTTTTGGAAGAATGGCTTTTTATGAAAGGAGTTCAGGTGTGGGTGGGCTTGGGGGGTACATGTCGGGGTGGTATGTTGGGGGAGCCACACCTGGAGCCTGGGAGTGTCTCCTGGTCTTGGAAAAGCCACATCTGGCCCCCAGGAGAACCCATCCCAGGCTCCAATGTGGGCTCTGCTGTAGGAACATGGCCATAAAGTGTTCCCTTGGCATCTTTCTTTTGCACGTGGTGTGCTGCCAAAGGGGTAAGGGAAGAAAAAGTCCTGGTAAAGTAAATGTGTATTTCTGCCTCCCTGAAGAGGCTGCATGGGCTGGCAGCATAGCTGTTTTCTGTCAGCATAACTAGCTGCGCTTTCGAGAGAAGACAGAATGGACATTTCATGTTATGGGAATAATGGCTGCCATTTGCTGCCTGTCCGTGCACACCGAGCTCAGTGCATGATCGTGGGCAGTCTCCTGCTCTCACCTCTGAGGCTGTTGGTTTCACCTGTCTGACTCGGCGATGAGGAGACTGAGTCTCAGAGGGACAGGTGGCTTGCACATGGTCCTCTGGTTGAACTTTTGCCTTGCCCCTTGGGTCCCAGAGTTCCTAAGCTCAGCAGCACCCTCCCAAGCCAGTGCATTCACACCCGGGCTCTCTTCCTGGGGATTCTCTGGCTGGACCCGTGGGAGCCCCCCTGCCAAGGTGATCTGGGCCACTGTCTTCATTCCCTAGGGCAAGCGTCTGGTCCTGGTGGTGCGTTGGAATCACTAGGAGGGTGTCCCCAAAATCCTACCTGCTGCCGCCCCCATGTACTCCGGCTGTCAGGGAAGCTGGGCATTGGAGCTCAGAACCCCCTTGGAGATGCTGATGTTCTCCTGGATTGTGGATGAGGACAGAGGTGGCGGGACATTGGAATTAGGTTCTGGTGGCATTAGTGCCCTGAAACGGGGTCTGCAGCTCCCTGGGAAATTTGTTTTGCAAAGCATTTCTACCAAGAAAAAGTCAAGTGCCCATATGAAAAGTGGGGTTCAGGCTGAAGGAGACAGTGAGGATCTGCACAGAGCCCTTGGGACCTTGGGGCTCCCGCTGCTGATGCGTGTGCAGGGGGTGGGGAGCCCTGCCTTTCTGGGGGCCTGTGGGGAGGGACCTGGGAACTGGGGGTCACCTGATAATCATTTATTGCCTCTACCCAGAGGCCTGAGACCTTTGCTCTTCCTCTGCAAGGGCTCACAGGGGTGGCTCGCTGAGAGTGCTGGGGTCCCAGTGCCCCCGACCCACCCTTTGCCCAGCCTGTGGGGGTGACATCGAACTCCCTGGGGCCCGGCTACAGCTGGGGTCTGCAAAATGATACTTGGTTAGGTTGATCTGATTAAAGTACTGTCAGGCACAGTCAGTCCGTGTGTTTCTTGTGTATCTGGAGTACAAGTGTAACTGGGGCATCCTGTTTGTATGTGGCAGCCCTGTGTCCCAGAGCCTGTGGAAAGTCTGACACCAGCGCCATGTCTCACCCCTGACTTCACTGTCTTCACTGAGCAGGCCTTCACCCCCTGCATCCCCACTACCACCCGGCAGCTGTGACCCCCCAGCACATGCAGGTCACCACGCACCCTCCTTTCCAGCGAGGCCCCTCCCAGATTGTCTCCAGTGGCTGGGTACATTTATTCCAATTAATGTGGCATGTTTTCGACTTGCAACTTGGGGACAGTCAGACTATGTGACCTCAGAAGAAGGGTTTTTTTTTTTTTTTTAAAGGTTTCTAGTGTTGTTGCTGCTCTTTCTCAGTGGAGGATACTTAACTTTTGCATAAAGTAGAAAATTTCTTTTTATTTGGAATCTGGCCTCAGCCAGTGGAGGTGAGGGACAAGTCCTTAAACCAGGTGACAGGGGAGCAGTCTTGTTAGGCCTTTCTCCCAGGACAACAGGGCCATGTGCACACATGGGACTCCAGAGGCCACAAGCCTTTCTGTGAAGCACAGAACCTGCCACCGCAGGGGCCGCTGAACAGCAAAGCCAGGCAGGCGGCAGGCCAAGGGCACTGGGCAGCGCCCACCCCGGGCGTGTCTGCTTCCTGCCCGCACATGCTCTGTGGTAGAAGCAGGGACCCCTGGGAGTTCAAGGACATTGCTCGGCCCTGCGGCTTCCCCGAGGCTCTGAACTTCAGAGAGCAAGGGTGGCCCATGGGCTGGCCTCCAATCCAGCTCTGACCCCATCACTGCTTCTGGACTGTAAGCAAGCTCATGGCACAGGACACCCGGAGCGGGAGAGATTAAACAGGCCTTGCCCCCTGTACCCTCTCCTGCCCAGCCTTTCTGTATCCTCATCGGCTGTGATCCGAGGGTTCTGGAGAATCCGGGACTTGAGCTAGAGGAGAATGTGTATGCCAGCCCTGGGGAAGTCCCTCAGAGCCCTGGGCCATTGGCAGCACAGGCTACAGTGTGCTTTTCCCTCTCAGTTGTGGCTGCATTCACCCTGTTCCAGAGCCATGTGCCCTGTGCCTTGCCTCAGGCACACCACCTTGGTGATCTCACATGCCCCAGTGAGGCCCAGAAATTCCTACGTTAGGCAGCCGACAGCCCAATTCAGGTGCAGGCAATACAGCATCAGCCAGCATTTGCGCAGTGCTCTGGGGCACCTGTGTACCTGACCATACCCACATCCCTGTCTAGCCCGGCTCCCTGGAGGCTGTGTCACAGTGCAAGGGACTAGGGCCCCTGAGCAGCACCACCCCAACACGTCTGCTGCTGTGCAGCAGACATTCATGAATTTACAGGTGGGTATGTGAGCTGGTCACACGAAAAACAGCTTCAGCACGAGTGGCCCGTAAATGACCACTTCTGAGTTGGAGAGACTAAGGCCCTCTGACGTCTCTATGACTGTGTGGTTAGGGCAGGGCGGCTGCCTTCAAGGCAAGTCCCACCGTGGTCCCACCCCCAGCCACAGCAGTGTCCCTATCCAGACCACCTCTCTTCCCTGCCTGCCCTTCAAAACACTGTATCATACACATTTATTCCAGTGATGTTCTCTGCATGTCAGCTCCATCTCATGCTACACTGGGTGCAAAGGATGCCATCCCCAGCCTTCAAAAAAGCTAAAGACAAATTTGTTTAGAAGGATAAGGCGAAGCCACCTGAGACAGTGGGCCGTGTCCCTGACCAGGCCTGTCCCTGTGCTGCGCACTGGAGGGAGATGGTGGAGGCACAATCTGTCTTTAAGAAGCTGACACTGGAATAGGTCAAGGCGAGTAGTGATTGGTGACACATGGGCGCAGAGCAGGGGCACGTCACCACGTCATTCCAGGACTGGAGCAGTGTGGCTCCTGGAGTTGGCAAGTGCAGTTGCTGGAACACCTGTCAGCCACTTTTGGGCCCAAGCCAGAGGCCACTTACCCGGGGTTGCCTGTGAGGTCGAACTTCCCACTTGCTGCTGTCCAGGCCGCACATGGAAATGACTTTGAAAGCATGTGGGAGGGGCAGGGAAGGGGAAGGTGTCTTGTGAATCCCAGAGGCAGCCCCGCTTGCTTCTCCGTGCGTGCTTTGGAGACAGGACCAAGTCCTTGCTCTGTCTCTGATTGCAGGTGTTATACACCTCGCTCTCTAATTAAACATCATCTCCACAGTGGCCGTTGTCAGGCCAGCACGTTCCCTGTTGTCACTTTGAAGGAGAGTTCAAGGAACAGGTTAACAAAAATGAAATGCTGCAAATTTTTAGTCTGACCTCATCCCACTGTCACGCCCCCCAAAATAACATTAAAGTTTTCCATTTCTGGGAGGAAAAAGCAGGGGAGGAGCACCAGACAACTGAAGCAGTCAGAACAGTGAAAAATTGGCAGCTTAAGGTATAATTTCTAAATGATCATTGCCCTTGGGTCCAAAAACTTGGAATGATTTTCATTTTGCCTTTTTTTACATTTTCCATACTCATGACTGTGGCAATGGCAACACCCCCTTGCCCCCCAAAAAAGTGCAGTGTGGACCTCACCAGCAGTCTCAGGCCTGCATGTCATCAGTTCTCACGTTCTCTGCGGCAGCTCTCCACTAACTCAGCACAAAATGAAGAAACAATACAAAGAGCAGTAGCTGACACTGCCAGAGTGCTTACTGTGACCCAGTCCTAGCCATCCCACCTGTACCCCTAGCAGCAATCCTGGGGGCACAGCTGTCCCACCCCCACTTTCCTCATGGGACGCTGGACACGGCCTGCGTTCTAATGACCACTGCTGAGAGCTCCCGGGCTCTGAGACTGTGTCTTACACGTCGGGTCGGGCTGACTGTTCCCATGTGAGATGGTGGTGAGGTGAGGATGTGGACGTGCTGGCCCCTCTCCTGTCTCTGGTGGCCCACCACGCCCCGCTGCTTCTTCACTGGTGCCCTCCACACAGCTGTGGTCTCCTCCTTGGCCCACTCAGAAACCTTCCTGACATCCCACTGCCCCCACCAGGTTGGGGGCTCATGGGACTGCCGGCCCAGTTTCCAGATTACTAGGGTCCCAGCTCTCCATATCCCACCACCACTGCCCTAGAGAGCCTGTCCACTCTCCTCTCATTCACTCATTCATGCTTTTACTTATTTCTTCAACATACGGATTTTGAGCGCCTCCTCGGACTGGCCATAGTGTGTCTATGAGGCCTGGAGGGTCTCTCTGTGTGTCCAGCGGGGAAAGGGACATGGAATGAGTGATAGTAACTGTTACAAAGGGGGTGGAGCAGCACATATCTGGAAGGGCTGGCCATCAAGGGTGGGGAGAGATCAGTGAAAGCATCTCCTACTCCCAGTTAGCCATGTCTCCCCTTCAATCTTGGGGCCCTCTGCTGACCCTCTCTGGGGAAGTGCCTTTCTGTGACCCGTTTGACTGTAACAGCAGATCTGAGACCAGCAAGGGCTATGTAAATATCTGTTGGCAATTAAATCATTCTGCCAACTTCTGGCAAATCATATCGTGGATATGTAAACTTTTAAACCACACATAGTGATTACAGGGTGGGTGTGGCTACTCCCTGGCTTCGGTGACACCACCTGAGTGGGGGCCTCACCGTTAGTAGGTTCAGTTGGCAGCTCCGCTCAGAAAACTGAAGGGTAAACCCCAAACCGTAATCAGAAGTTAACCTGCAGGGCTGAGATTACAAAACAGGTTTCCAATTTACACTTTCTAAACTTGTATAAATATTTGAATTTTTCTTTTCTTAAGTTATTCACAACAGGTATTTGTTACCTTTATAATTAAAAAGATCAAGTGTTTTTAAGTAAATTAAACAAACCAAAGGAAGTATTGTTTGCTTCCTCCCTCCAGTTTTTGCCTTCTATGAAAGGAATGTACATGGAAAGAAAAAAAAGACAGTGATTTGGCCCAGACCCAGCTCCAGCACATAGGAAGGAGCAGAGTTAAGTTTGCCAAAGGAGGAGGCCAGGCGGACCGGGAGTACTCGCAGGCCCATAGAGAGAGTGGGCACAGACATAGGCAAACAGCCCGGCTGTCACCACAGCAGGAAGCACCCCAAGCCAGAGGAAGGTGGGGGCTGCGTGAGGCCCAGGCACCAGCCCACCCACTGCCCCGTCCTGCACTCATGCATGAGGCCCACCCAGCGTTCAGAACCATCCTTCACCTGGCTGCAGCACACCATCTGTCTAGACGGATGGTCCAGGCTAGCCCGAGCCTGCCCCATAGAGCAACCACCCCCCAAAGCACACAGAGCCACCACCTAAAGCATACAGAGACACTGAGACCTGGGGCTGGGACAAGCAATGGGCTTTCCCTGGTTCCTTCCAGTGAAATCTCTTATCTTCCACCCTGGCACTCACGCTGAGGTGTCCTCATAATCCACAGCCGGAGAGTGGGCCTGGCATGGTCAACAGTTGCATGGAGAGGACTCACTGGCCAGAGCTGTGGCCTTCCATCCAGAATGATGTGGTGGAGTCGGGGCAGAGGGACACATTCTCAGGCTCTCCCTCTGCGTCCAGATCTTCTGCTTGTAGCTCCACTCGCCAAATAAGTGCTTAGCTGGACATTTATGCTTAGAACTTTTTGATGATGATCTGAAATTTGAAATTTAACTGGGTGTCATGTGTTTTGTTTCCTAAATCTAGCACAACCCTGAGCAGAGACCACCCTACTCCTGCATGCACACACACAAGAGCCCAGGAGAGTGTGACATCTCAAGCGTGACAGGAGGCACAGCCCTCTCGCAGGGATGGGGCGCCTCAGTGTGCCCCAGCCACCAACTCCAAAGTACCAGGCCTGTGTCCTTCCAACTGCAGTCTCACCAGCTCACGGTCAATGTGTTTGAATAGCAGCAACCAGCATGGACTGGATGCTTCAAAAACACCATTAAAAAAACGACAAGTCCACTTGTAGTGAGCCTGTAGTTTAGGAATGTCATGGGCCACTGGAAAGAGAAACATTTCTAGGTCCCTTCCAGCAGCAAGTATTTTGCTAGAAACTCCAAGTTGTCTGCAGCTGCTGACACATGTGCACTTGGATCCCTCATACTGAGGGATGGTTCTCTTTGTGACAAGAAGATGCCTTCACAAGACTACTGGCCAGGTCTGTGACACAATCTTGTGACTGGGCAGACGTGAGAAGGTGGACTCTAGAGCTGTCACCTGCTTGCCATGCCACTGAGTTGTGTATGAAGGAGTTGGAACGAGTCACAATTAGAAAAGTCTTTTTGATGGTGCTGTGGGGGTTCAGAACGAGTCACCCCAAGGCATGCCTCTGGTACACAGGTTGTTTGGGGTTAAGGGCACACTTATCTTCAGGCTCAGCAGAAACTGCTGCCCCTCCCCCCACTCCTAGAGGAACTTGAATGAGGGCCATGCTCACAGCAAATATCATCAGAGACCGTCACCTCTCCTGACCCATCCACAGGGCAGGAAAACTTCCTTTTACTAAACTGCCATTCTTCTTGTCATCTCGCAATGACCCTCTAAAGGCCCCAAGCCCCTACCCCAACCCCAACTTGGGATGTCTTACATATCCATATTCCTTCCGTCATTCAGGGTCTCTGACTCTCGTTTGCGGGGTTCCCATACACGTGTCTATTAAATTGGTAATTTTCTCTTGCTATCTGCCTCACATCTGTCTGGTTGTGAGACCAGCCGGAAGAACTCCGAGGGTCCAGGACACATCCTTCTTGCCCTACAGGGGAACAAACCTTTCTTAAACTTTCTTGAGATGGTGCTGAGTGAACATGTGCACGAGCCTGTGGGTGAGACGTGTGCTAAACTCCTCTCTTGTGTCCTTGGGACCCCAAGGGTGCCCTGTTGCTCCCTCACCATAGCCTCATAAATTGAGAACCCCCTTGGAGAAGATGCCAGTATTTAAAAGGCTAAAGACTGATCGTGTTCTGTTTTGCAGCTGTCGCTGAGGTGAGGGAAGGAATCACGCCCACTCTGCCACCCCCAGGAGGCCTGGCTGAGCCCCTGCTGGCTGCCCACTCGCCATCCTCCTCTCCTCCCAGCCATGGGGCCTTGTCCTCCGTGCTGTTGTCACCTACAGGAAGTGCAGTCCCACTCAAGGCCACCGCTGCCCGGTCCAGGCTCCTCCCGCCTCTTGCATTTAATCACACAGTTGGTCACATAATACTTTCTGAACACAAGGGCGTCAAGTTTAACTGCTCCATCAGTGTCCCCAACGCTTACCAGGATGCCCATATTTCCTGGTGGAAGGATGGCAAAGAGTTGCTGGGGGCACACCATGCTGTCACCCACTTCTACCCAGATGACGAGGTCACGGCGGTGATTGCTTCCTTCAGGTACGTAATCTTCCTTCCTTCCTTCCTTTTTAAATGTTGCGCTGTTGATGGTTTCAAAGCAAAGCCCTCATCCACGAAAAGCAGCCAATGTGGATGAGCAGCGGATGGCTGGGGCAGTGAGTCTCTTCAGCCAATCTTGGCCCCATGGGAACTGTTGCCTGTCAGGTGCTCAGGGCCCAGGGTCTCTCCCAAGTCCTACCAGTTCTGTCATGTCCTGCTGGAGCCCAAGACTCTGCAGTGAGAGGGGACACCATTTCTACTGGGCATGAGGTCACATCAAAAGCATCTGTGTGGTTTTAAAAACGATGCAGTCCGTCCATCACTTTCATCCACCCTGTTCCCCCTCCCATTCACTCCCCACCCCCAAACTCTGCTGCAGATCACGGCTGTGACGTGGCCCGTAGGTGAACTGGGGTAGGGAAGGTGCACAGTCCAAAGTCTGCAGCAATGAGACCTTCAAAGAGCCACTTGAGTCACCGTCTCATTCTGCTTTCTCTTACCCAGGGCAAGCCAATGACTTAGAGAGGTGACAAGGATGAGCCAAGCCAGGACGTGTACCTGGAACAATCCATTGTCAATGGGATTGAGTCACTCAGCTTCAGAAAACTGTGACCATGAGAGAGTGGCTACTCTTTCCACCGCCCCATTTTATTCTCCGCTCTTTCCTGTTTAGCCAGGGGAGTTCTGCCTGTCTGTTTGTTTTTACATAGAGACCTTTGTGCATGTCTGGTGTCAGAATCTGGTGGACCTGTGGTCACTGCAAGTTCAGAATGAGGTCGGTCATGCATGGTTGAAGTGAGAGCCTTTGCCTGGGGTCTCCACCTTGACCCAGGGGCTTCATTCATCTATCACCTCCACTTTCTCTGGCCTGACCCCTGAGGCCATCCCAGGCTGTGTCTTGTCCCTTGGTGGATAAGTTCATGCTTCCTAGTGTGTTGTGTCAGTACTCCCACACAAAGTGCCCTGTTTTGCATTTTTTCCCCAAGTTACTGGCCTGGTCAGCATCTGGGCACAGACCACACACCCTCCAGGTTTAAATACCAGCTGGAGTCAGGCTGCCTTTCTCCCCAGTGGCTGTGACCCACGGGCGATCTGGCTGCATTTTTTCTGCATTGGCCATGGAACATGGAGGCTTCATCTTTACGCAGATACAGCGTCTGATGGGAGAAGTGGCATTGCCATTTAATAAGAAATAAGGAGCAGTTGAGAGGCTTAAAGAAACAAGAAGCGGGGTCGTTGGTCTCGTCTGGTGTCCCTTGCAGGGAGTGCTGCCCTGCTGTATCCCTGGGCTGGGGTCCTGAATGGGGTCCAGCCATGAGGCCCTAGTCTTCTTGTCAAAGAGGTGGGCCCAGGCCACATGACAAGCAGCTTGGGTGAGCTGTCAGGTGCTGAGCAAGGGTCAGAGGACTCATGGGGAGTTTTAGAGTGGACAGTGTTCCCTTTTGGACTTACGTCTTTAGGCGTCAGGAGGTAACCTGGTGATAATTATGAGAACTTTAGAGGAAAACAATACATTTGCACAGGTTCAGCTTACTTCTCATGAGCTCATCCTGCAGGAAAGACATCTTATTTGGCCTCCAAACTGAGCCTCGACGCAAACTTGCAAGAGTGACCAGAACTCTTGCAAATGATGGACACTCGGCTGAACTGAGTAGCACTTGGGACAGTACTAAGTCACCATTACTATATTCTGCTTTGTTGAAGTCATGTTCAGGTGTCACAGTGCCCGCAAAGTGATTTGGTGAGGTAAATAATAGTGACTTAATCAAGATTGTAAATATTTATGTGATTTTTTTTTTTTTTTTGGCAAGAGAGAAGGATGTCAGTGGCTTTAAACTTGCTGTCTGAGGTCCCGTCAAGTAGAGTGACTTGCCCAGGGTCACTAGATAATGAGTGAGCTGGTCGCCTGTGACAGGGAGCTGGCTTGCACACCTGTACTGTCCTCACCTGTTACATCTCACAGGCTCCAAGGAAGTCACCATGATTTTAGCAATGGGGAAGAGTTAAGAGCTAGTTCTCAGCTTTCAGCAAACACAGTTCTATCAGGAATTCATCAGCCTGCAATTTTGTGGGGGTTGCCATTGACAATACCATGTGGACCACCTTTATTTATGGGACCATACAAAAGATGGACTTCAGTGTGTTGACCAGGGTCACAGGCACTATGAAGGGAAAGATGGGTGTTTTGAGTTAAGTTGTGGAGCCATTTCTTTTTAAGTTGTCCTGATAAGAAAGGGCAGAATTTATGTAGAACTTGAAAATGAGGAGGGCCCCACAGCTTGCACCTGCATTCACCCTTTGCACATGGGACAGTGGGAGCTGCTGGAGATGGACAGACATTATCAAACTTTCTCAGCCTGATGTTGGTTCCATTTTCTCTTCCATGTCCTGCCCACCCCACACTTAAGCTCCCACATGCCTCATTCTGCAAAGGTTAGTTAAGTATCTGGTCTTTGATTCACCTGTCCAAGCTGAAGGTATAGCTGAGGAGGCGTGTGTGTTGAATACCTTTTTCAAGTACGGCTGTCACCACCATCACCTCCAGAGCTTTCTCAGTGTCCCAAACAGAAACTCCGTGCCCGTGAAACACTAACCCCAGCCCTGTCCCCAGGCCCTGGTAGCTCATTCCACATTCTTTTTCTATGAACTTGCCCACCCTTGGTACCTACTAGAAGGGGCTCCCTACAGTGTTTGTCCTATTTTGTATTTCTTCTAAGAAAGCTTAGCTAATGCTCAAGAGACATTTCTGGGCAGTCTAGCCCCATGGGGACTGGTCCCAGGCACAGAGAGGTGCTGCGCATTCCAGCAGGAAGTCCCGGGGCCAGCCCTGCCCGGGCTGCCCTGGTGTGAGGGGCTGTGTAGCTGCTGGCTCTGTGGCCTGTCCAGGTGCTTCCTGTCCAGACACTGCGGCTAGTCTGCACAGCTTCTTTGGTTCTACCTGGTTCTTATATTATTTGAGCAACATCACATGGGATTTTTTATACCTTTTATAAAGCAGCGTGTATACGTGGTAGACTATTTCAACTCTTCAAAATTTCCATCTCCCACTCCAGCCCCCAGCTCTTTCCCAATGGTTCTTGAGGTGGCCCATCTTCGAGCGTCTTTCCAGAAAGGACTATGTGTGCATGTGTGCACATTTGTGTGTGCATGTACAGTGTGTATGGGTGTGTGCATTTGTGCAAATGTGTGTGCATGTGTGCAGTGTGTGTTTGTGTGCGTGCAGGCTTGCATGTGTGTGTAAGCATGTAAGCATGCACATGTGTGGTGTGCACACACTTGTGAGCACTTATGTGCACACATGCATACAATGCATGTTTGCAAGCACTCGTGTGTGCATGCATATGTGTATGTACACTTATGTGCAAGCATTCATATGTGTGTATGTATGCAAGCACATATGTGTGTGCACATGTATATATGTGTGCGCACATTGTGTACATAAGTCGTGTGTGTGCACGTGTGTAGGGTGTACATGTGTGCATGTGTTTATCATGCATATGTGTGTGATGTGTGTGCACACACCTGTGCATGTGTGCGAGCATTAATGTGTATGCATGTGTGCATGCAGGCAAGCATTCATATGTCTGCATGTGTGTACAAGCATTCGTATGTGTGTATGTGTGTATGTGCATGTGTGCTCACATGTGTGCACATATGCAACAGATGCATTTATGTATTCATGTGTGTGCATGTTTGTGTATGTGTGCAAGCTTTCATATGTGTGTCTGTACATGTGTGTGCATATTGCACATGTGTGTTTGCACGTACCCGGTTCCAGTGTGGAATATTAATCTAAGAGAGTGTCACTCACAGGCCCACATTTTAGGACATGTCAATGCTTTTTCAACTGAATCAAATTGTGGACGATGATCACATTTTGTTTCTTTTTTTATTTTTGTTTATTTCCCTGATGTTGTCTCCTTGCTTGTTGGTTTGCCTAATTTTCTAAGTAGCAATCACTCATTCTTCTCTAAACTCTGCAGGAAAAGATGGGTTTTCTGTCAAAGTGATGAATTGCCAGGTCTGACTTTTTCCTTGGCTATTCTGGTTGACAGCATCCCTTGTCCTCCGGGGTCTAGGTCTTTTGTGCATGAGGCCTTTCCTAGCAGCCATGGCCCCCATGCCACAGAGGGCCATCTGCTCGCTGAGCCCATGGACGTACACATTCATCTCCCTGGGGCGGCAGTCACCAGCCCTGTGCACGATGACCAAGCCACTTCTGGACATGAGGTTAACCATCCCAGCACGTGACAGGGAAGCCACAGGATGTGCTGCTTCTGTGGGAGGTGCTGGGCAGGTGGTCCCCCTAAACACGTCCCTATGCTTTCCCCAAAGCATAACCAGTGTGCGGCGCTCAGACAATGGGTCCTACATCTGCAAGACGAAGATAGAGAATGATGAGATCGTGTCTGACCCCATCTACATCGAGGTGCAAGGTGGGTGCAGCGGTCATACCTAGGCCTTGGATAATGGTAAAGTGAATTTATTTCTTAAGGGTTCAGTGCTATCCTAGGCACTAGACCATGGCTTCCTTGTCCAGAGGTTACAATGAAAAAGCTGATGACTCCTTTTAGAGAGCAAAAGTTCTCAGTGCTGGCACGAGGTACCTCCCACCTGATCAGGTGATGATCTGCTTTGTACTCAGCACCTTTCCCTGTCTTGTGTGTGGGGACAGTGGCAGCAGGGAATGGGTGGGGTCACAGCTGGCCTGGATCTCCATTTTGGAGCCATGGAATTCGTCACATGTGGGGTTCAGTATAGCTCCATTACAGGATGTGAGAGGGCTCATTAGGTGAGAAGTGGGATGTGTGACAGGGGGAGGCTGCCTCCTCTCGGGAGGACCTTGAGGTCATTGCAGACGTGAGCTGATGCCTATCAGGAAAGCCCTCAGGGAGAAATCACCATGTGGTCACTCCCCTCCCCCTGGGGACTGCTGTCCAGATCTCTGAGGTGCCCATCAGCCAACCATCAGCATGCCTTCCTATCCAGTTTCTCCTGGCCCTCCCCATCATGGGCTATAGGGCAGGTAATTAGCTTTTCAGAGAAATTCAGCTAGAAGCATCTTCCACTAAGAGGCCCCTCTGCTCCCCACTATTTGCAAACATAACCCTGACACCTGCTAAGGTGGCAGGAGGCCTAAGGGAGGGCTGGACAGACAGTGCCTCAGGTTTATGTCGGCATGGGGAGCATCTACATTTGCTGTTTATCTGGGAAAAATATTTAGAGGACATTTTATTTGTCAGAACCCCAGAAAAAATGCACAAGACAGGAACATGATAGGTCTAAATGGAGTTTTGCAAAACTTGGAAGCAGGAAAAGCATTGTTTATCACTTTCACGTCACTTCCCATTGGGGTCAGATCTGTGACTTCCCAGCCCCAAAGGAACATGGTTTATATGAGGACAGTTAGCTTCACCTGTTAAAGTGCGGCACAAGCCCCAAATGAAAGAGCTATTGAGTTTTCTCTAAGACGTTCCTGAGGTCCCCTTCCTGTGGCCTTGATCCTGGAATTAGATTCAGAGATCTTAGGACTGTGGCTGTTTCACTGTGTCTGCAGTGTTCTCCTAAGACTGCGCTTTGAAAGGCATTCACACATGCACAGATTTTAAAGTCCACCGTCACCCATCTGAAAGCCTCACATGCCATAGCTTGTCCTCAAAAGCAGGCAGACCTGTTGTGCGGCTTGGTTGTTTGTGTTTATTTTGGTGAGGAACACTGAAACCCTGCCAAACCACCCCAGGAGTTGGCATAAGTGAGGCCTGATCTTGAAATGGCCAGGCCTTCCCCTAGTGAAACCAGTCCTGAATCCCCATGACAACCCCTCTGGGAAGGTGTCCTAGAAAGTCCTCCAGAGCCAAGCTAGTGGGAATGAGCGCGTTACCGTGGGAAGTGAGAACTGGCAGGGGAGGTACAGAAAGAAATCTGTAGCAGGCCCATGTTCTGGTCATTCCATGCCTTTGGGCTTTTGGGTCTGAAACCTTCTTCCCTTAACTCTTTCTCTGTAGGACTTCCTCACTTCACTAGGCAGCCCGAGAGCCTGAACGTCACCAAAAACACCCCCTTTAACCTCACCTGCCAAGCCGTAGGCCCACCTGAGCCTGTCAGCATCTTCTGGGTTCAGAACAGCAGCCGGGTCAATGAGCAGCCTGAAAAGTCCCCGTCCATGCTGACTGTTCCTGGTGAGTCTGAGCTGTGGACTGGTCTCTTTATTTTCTCTCTGGTCCTGGAAGGGATGGGAATTTGCTGGGCACTGCTGGGTATCAGGAGGATGTAGACACAGGTGTGGCAGCCCAGGTGAGGGGCCGGTAGGTAGGCAGGCAGGCAGAAGTCTGGGATGAGAGTCCCCAAGCCAGGGAGTGCCAACGGCATCCATGGGTCAGCTGGGGCAGCGACTAGGATTCTGAGCTCATGTCCTCCATTGCCGCTATGGCCTTGCTAGCCCGGCAGGCCTGGTGCTTCTGGGACCACTGCTGTGAAGTCACCAGTAAGATATAACAGCGAGGCACAGGCATGGGTCTGGGGTTGCTGTGGGTAGACCAAGTCATCGTGGGACTGTGGCCTCATGGTTATCTTGGTTTCCATCCAAGTGAAGGCACCCCAGTCAGTCCCCATCATTGCATGTCAGCTCCATTGGGCTCCTCTCTGCTCCCTTCATTGTGACTTTCAGCAACATCTAGCCAGGGTGCCACCCCTGTGGGGGAGGAAGTTTCTGTCCTATACTTTCAGGGTTCTTCCAGCTGGTCTCACAACCAAATAGATGTGAGGCAGAGCAGTGAGAGAAAATGACCAATTTAAAACACACGTGTGTGAGAACCACGCACACGAGAGTCAGAGACCCTACATGACAGAAAGGGGACATGGGTAGGGGACTGGGGCCTTCAGAGGGTCATCACGGGATGACAAGAAGGGCAGCGGTTTAGTAAAAGGAAGTTTGCCTGCCCTGTGGATGGGTCAGGAGAGGTGACGGTCTCTGATGATATTTGCTGTGAGCATGGCCCTCATTCAAGTTCCTCTAGGAGTGGGGGGAGGGGCAGCAGTTTCTGCTGAGCCTGAAGATAAGTGTTCCCTTAACCCCAAACAACCTGTGTACCAGAGGCACGCCTTGGGGTGACTCGTTCTGAACCCCCACACTCAGCCCTTCCTTCCCCTACGTGGTCAGTGTTATGCGTGGATGTCTGTGTGCAGGGGGTGTTTGTTTATTTCTGGCTCTGAGAACGCCATGGTGGCTCCGGGCCCCTGGCTTCCAACTTCTCCCCACCTCAGCATCCCCCTCTGCCCTTAGTGTGGGCTCTGAGTGTGTGGCGCCCTCAGCTCAGCTGGACGCACTTCTGTTCCATCCTCACCTGCCCCCAGAGAGTCCCTCTGGGCCCCGGCTTCAGCACTGTCTGTGACTTCAAACTTTGCTCCTCCAGCCAGCCTCCCTCCTGAGCTTCAGGCTCATGTATCCCACAGCTCCTCCTTGGCATTTCCTGGCTAGTTTTGTCGGTGTCTTAAAACGAAACCCATGACCTTCCTGACTTTCTGCCCAGAACCCACCCCCCGCTTAGTAAATGATGTCACCATCTGCCGTTCTTCCTTTTCCTTATTTTTCGTGCGATGCCTCGGCCAGTTCTGTCAGCTGTGCTCTTGCCATGCATCCGAAATCTGTCTTCTCTGCCTCTGCAGCAGTGTCCTGATTCTTGTCACCACCAGCTCTTGCCGCCACCACTGCAGTCACTTCCTAGCTGGCCCCGGTGCTTTCAGCCTTGTGCCATTGTAATCCTTCATGGCAGCTCTCAGGCGCTCTTCATCAATGAAACCATCGATCACCTACTGGCTGATTATGTCACCTGCCGCTGAAAACACCTCCAGGCCCGATAGTGACTTCCTGCTTGTTTTAGACTGTCACCCAGAGTCCTTCCTGCCTCTATCCGATGTGCTTTCCTCCCTGCTCACTCAGCACCATGTTTCATGTCCTCAGACACATCGCCCTCCTGGCCACAGGGCCTTTGCATTCTCTTGTCTTCCTGCAGTGTTCTTCTGTCTGCCCTTTGTCCCATGACGGCACAAATGTCACTTCAGAGAGGCCTTCCCTGGTCACTGTTAACTCTTTTACATTCTCTGTGTCCCTTTACTGACTCCCAGCCACGTATTCTTGGGGACTTCATTATTGTACTTGTCTGTCTACATGTTTAGTCTCCTCCCCGGCCTTCTTAGAGAATACCTTCCTAGTGGAGACAGGGACTTTGTATCTCCCAAAGCAGTGGCAACCTGCAGGCGTGCTCACTAACCACTTATGGTGTGAATGACCAGCAGGTGCACGCCAGCCCCTTGTGCAAGTCTTTTGGAGGACACATGTTTTTGTTTCCCTTGGATACATAGCTGGGAGGTGTTCACATGATAGGCATATGTTTAACTTTTAAAGAAACCAGGGGACTCCAAAGGGGTGGCATTGTGTTGCGTCCCCCACCACGTGGAGCACACCCTGGCCAGCACGCATATGGTGGGTCTTTGTAATTTCAGACACATTAATGGGCATGAAATGGTTGGTTATTGTGGTTTTAATTTGCACTTCATTTCCCTGGCATCTGATTTTAGATTAGATTTAGAAAAGACGTCTTGTGCTTGCTGACCAATTCTAAATCCTTTCCCAATTCATCATATTAATAAATAGAAAATGAATGGATTTTTGTATATTGATCTCATATTACCACTTTGCTACGTTCACGTATTAGGTCTGAGTTTTTGTTGTAGATTCTGTGGCTTTTCTATGTGGACACTGGTGTCACCTAGAACTAGAGGGAATCTTGCTTGCACCTTTCCAACCCCGATCCTCATATCTCTGTAGTTTGCATTCTATTTCTCTGGCTAGTACCTCCAGCACACACTGTATGGAAGTGATGACAGTGGCTGTGTGGGCACCTGATCAGCCGGTGTGACGTTAACTGGTTTTTGTAGATGCCCTTCATTGGGTTGAAGGTGATTCCTCCTTGTCCCAGTTGGCGGAAATTTTATTTGTTTTTTATCACTATGAGTTTAAAATCCTGTCATATTTTGTTTCTCGCATCTACTGAGATGTTCACATGGTTTTTCTCCATTATTCTCTTAATGTGGTACATTATACTGGTTTTATTTTCAAATGTTCAGTTGGTTTGATTATACAGGATGCAGATAGGGTAAGGTCTGGAGGGACCCTCGCAGGCATGGAGCCTCCGTGCTTTGCCCTCAGAGTCAGGCTGTGTCAACCTCCTGGCTCATCGGTGTGTTCACCGAGCAGGAAACCACACTGGCCTTTGGAGTCTAGAGTTTTTGTTGGGGTTTTGTCACATTGGCATAACTGATGACATCATTCACTCTGTCTCTGAGCACAGTCCCCAGGACCCCCTCCCCAGAGGCTGGAGGTTGGGCTGAGATCCAACCCCTTCATCATGTCTGTCGTTCTGGTGACCAGTACCTGTCCTAAAGGTGTCTTGGGGCCCACCCTGAGTCGCCATGTTAGCTTAAAGAAGCCACTCCTGTCACTCAGGAAATTGTAAGGGACAGACAAAAGCCAGTCAATACTTAATTATACAACAGGGCTCTTGAGGGAAATTGGTTGATAATTTGTTTTTTAATGTCAGCTTTGGTGTCTGGGTATTGCTGACCTTGGAAACCCAATTGGGAGGTGAACCCACCTCCTGTTTTCTGAAAGAGTTGAGTAGCGCTGATGTTACTTTAGAAAGACGCACGTCAAGTGCAGTGGAGGCTGCACCCCCATGTTTCAGACCCTGTTTCTTCCATGCAGACCCTTTTGATAAAGGTCGACGCACTGGTTAATGTTGAGTTAGAGGCTGATTGAAATCCCCGGGTCTTTTTTCCTGTCAAAATGCTGCAAGCCAAAGCGCTCTGGCTTCTTGTATTTATTTTATTTTATTTTTTTGAAATCTCAGCCTACCATGTGACATTTATCCTTATAAAAATATAATCCACTGTTCTAGCCTCCCAAACCCATTTTGAACCTCAACTCATTGGATCGGCAGATTTTCCCCCTGCTGTGCGCTAGCTACTGTTTTGGTCTGTTTCAGGTTCTCGAGGGTGTAGTTCCCATCTGACCCTGTGGGGACCTGCTGACAAAGGCAGCTTCTGAGTTGGCCTCAGCCCATTAAGTCAGCTCTCTGGGCTGCTGTTCTCGCCTCTGTGTCCGCTTACGTTTATAGTTTCCACCATTTATTTCTCCATCTCGTCTTCTGAGATGAGATGTTCTTGGTACACTGGACTGGGAACCATCATGGTGAGACTGGAAATGAGTCTGGGATCTGGTCTGAAATCAGCTGGTGAGCTGAGCTCTTGGACGTGGTGGATTTCCACTCCCTCCTAGGCACCAATCCGATATCCCCTCTTCAGTTTTGCTGTAACTTCCATCTCTTGGTGAGCCTGTACTTACCAGAGTCTGTGTAATTTTCTTTATGGAAACAGGGATACAGTCTGTCCACCTCTGCTGGACATTTTCTCAGAAATTACAAGCATGCTTCTGTAATAAGATCTGCACGTTCTTTTGACACTTGAGGTTCCATGTAATTTGTCTAAGCTCAGAGACCTGCTTGGCTTCTAACTGGCCAGGTGCCACCCTTACGACTGCCACCTACTTAGGGTTTTAACTTCTTTACGATCTTCATTTCACTTTGTCTCATTCAAAGATGGGGCCGTGCAGAGAAGGAAGATGCAAAATAGCAGATTTTTATTTTTTTAATATTTGCTTTGATATCTGGGTATTACTGACCTCGGAAAAGTATGAGGAGTTTATAATCTAAGTGTGCTTTTAAAAACAATCTCAATGTGCTCCTGTGGTTGCAGGAAAGCTACGCATGTGATAGACTTCTGTAGAGCCGCACACACACAAACACACACGCACGGATTCATGGGTAACTGGTGAAATCTTGACCTGCCCTGCAGCTGGTGCCAGTGTTAGTGTCCTGGTTTTGACAATAGTTATGCAAGACTGGGAACTTCAGGGGGAGGGTACATGGAACATCCCTGTACCTTCCTTTACATCTTTCCATGAATCTGTAGTAAGTTCAAAATAAGTTTTTAATAAATTTTAATTATTAAATGATTTTATGTTAAAAATGTAGAAAATGCAGAAGAGTATTTTTACAGTTTATTACACATTTGCAATTACAGTGAAGACACTGCTGTGTCTCCTTCCTAATTTTTTCTTAAGTTTGTGTGTGTGTATGTGAGAGTGACTTTCCTTCAAGTTAGCATGATACTTAGGCAGACTAATTGGAGCCTTTTTAGTACACAGATAACATGTGAACACATGTTCATGGTAAAGCATTCAAACTATAGACATAACGAAGCAAAATGTGACTGTCTCCCTTTTTTTTACACATCCTCGCTGCCCCGTGCAGAGGGACCACTGTTACCGTTGGTCCATGTCCTTCCAGATTTCTCCCAGTCCTTGCCTGCTCATCACAGACGTGCATGTGTACGTGTGTGCTCACATGCACATCAGCAGGATACGCAGCTCTCTCCATTGGTGCTCGTGGGCCTGTGCGTGGATAGACCATGATTTATTTGACCATTCCCTTCCTGATGTTTTAACTTTTTTTCTGTTGCTCATATAGACATCTTTGTAGCTATATATGTCTCTTCCAAAAGTTGTGCACCTCCTCACCACAGGAAGCCCCTCATTATTAATCAGCATGGTTATTATGTATTGAATATTAGTTAGTTAAGCCCCATCACCCAACACAGTGCCTGGCACATGAGAACTGTGTGAATGACTGAGTGAACTAATGAACAAACAATTGCGTGTAAATGGTCTCACGCCCTTCACTGGGACAAAGAGACACAGTGATAGTAAAGTAACTTGTGTTTGCATAATTATTTTTGCATTTAAACTCTGATCTCTTTTCTCATTTATATGTCTCACCAGTTCTGTAGAATTAACAGAATGAGATTTTTCACACCCATTTTGCAGACTCAGAGGGGGAAAGGCCCAGAGGTCAGGCTTCTGACACCAGGCTGGTGCTAGGCACAGCCATCACACCTGGTCAGCCACTGTGGCTGTGTCTATGTACCTGGACCTTGTGACATCAAGAAGAATGACATAAACAGCACTCTTGCACACACCTGTTGTTAATTCTGAGGACCTTTGGTGTGGCACCTGATTCTCCAGTGGTTCAGATTTGAGGGACTAGGTGGAAAGCCCATTCTGACCCAGGATGCCTTTGAGGGGGTAGGAGCTGGTGAAAAGCAGGGTATTTTCAGGGGGCGCCCCTCTGTCTTGAAATGGCCCCCCAGTAAACCTTTCTGATTCCTCTCCCAAGAGAATGTGGTATGGGGAAGGGATTAGGGAGCTCTGACTGGAACAGGAAGGTCACACCCTTTGTCCCTTGGACACTGGTTCTCCCCTCAGTGTCTTTTAGAGACACGAGCAGAGAGGTGCATTGTCCAAAGGATGTTGTTCAGAATCAACAAGCCAACTTAAAAGGCTCCACACTTTAAGGTTCCATTTATGTCACAGCCTTGAGTGGCACGGTGACAATGGCAGTGGGCAGACCAGCTCTAGCTGGTGTTAGATTGGGGGAGGAAGACCCTAAAAGGGCTGGCAGGTGATGGGACAGTTCCGTGTCTGTGCACAGCCAGCACCTGTAATAGAGTCTTTCAGAATGACACACTCCTCCCTCCCAAATCCAATGAAACAGAAACTGGTGAAATCTGAATCAGGTCTGTGTTTAGTTAATAGTATTGCACCAAAACGCCTTCCTGGTTTTGGTCAGTGTCCTGTGCTTACATAAGACCTTATTGGCAGGGGAAGCTGAGTGAAGGGTGGACAGGAACTCTGCACTATTTCTGCAATTTCTTGTGAATCGAAAATTATTTCAAAACAAAGCATTTTGTTGTTGTTGTTGTTGTTGTTGTTTTAAAGAACCACTTTGTCATGAGCAAAACCCAGTCTTTCCAGAGAGAAGAACCACAGAAAGCATTTGCTGTGTGATGTTCAGCAGTGGGATGCATCCATTATAGGAGCCATTAAGATGTGACCTAGAGACGAATGCTACTTCACCATCGTGGGTCCCTAGGAGAGGGTGTCAACTTATTTATATAAAATAGGGATGGTGACAGTGTCCACTTGATGGAACATTTATGAGGATTCAGTGAAACAGTGGACTTGAAACCCTTGGTACAGAAATTTATAGCAGGTAACATATGCGTCATTCCTGCAGTAGCTCACTGTCATTTTGAGCTACCTTCCTGTGAAGAGTGGTAGACTTTTGCTGATCTTTCTGGTTTTTATTTTTTAAAAAGATAAAAGGCAATACTCATTTTATATTAAAATCCACATTTAGAAAGCAGCCAAGCCAGTTTGGGTTAGTTGGAGGTACTTATTCATACCCATCGTAGTAACAACAGCAATGTAACTTAGATTTATATAAATAAGGTCATAATCCTCACAGTGCCTTTTACAAAGATTTGCCTTGAACCTCAGAGCATACTGTGATGTAGTTAGGCATTGTTATACCCATTTTACAGATGAGGAGAAAATTTGGTGTGATTTAGGGCCCTCCGGGCCAAGGTCTACTCTTTACATGGCAGCCGGCATGATCTCAATAAAACACAAGCTCCATCCTGTTGGTCTTCTGCTCAGATCCCCAGGTTTCACACCCCACTTAGCGGACAAAGCAAAGGACATTTCTCAGGGAGCCCTCTCTGACCCTCTGATCTTCTATTTTTTCATAGTACAAGTCACCTCCTGAGAGAGCCTGCAGCTCATTTTTTTATAAGATTATTATTTCTCACTCATGTCTGTCATGAGAATGTGACTCTGTATGGGCAGGATCTTTGTTTTATTCACAGACAGACCCTGCGCACCTGGGCTAATGCTGAGCACATAGTAAGCACTCAGTATGTGGGTGAGTTCAGGGCAGACAGTGTATTCTAGTTAGTGGTCATGTGCTCCTTTATTTCTATGTCATATTCTTCTACGCCTTGCTCTGTGGGTAGAAAAATAGATGCCACGGGAAAAATGAAAGAGCTGGATTGCTTAATCTAGAACACAAAGAATTGGCTAAGTGTGCTCTTAGAAGTTGCTTCCCCAGCAGTTCTGAATGTCCTATCTTGAGGGGATGCCCTGTTCCTTAAAATATCTTCTAGGCTTTGTTTCAGAGGCCATCTCTTTCAACCAGCAGAGAGGACCAAGCTGGAGGGGCCTGATCCATCCCGGGGCAGGGTGGGTGGCAGGGTGGAGACCCAGGAAGCCCCACAGTGTGGGTATAAGATACACAGGTCTATTCCAGTCTGGGGGTTACCGTCCAGCCCAAGGGATAACGGGACAGTGAGACGGAGCTGTCCGCCTTTCACAGCAGGGGCTATGTCCGACCCAGGCTGATCTTCATGGCTGGTGCCAGAAGACGTGTCACTGAGTCCATCAAGCACAGGAAGCCGTGTTCAGCCCTAGTGTCCACCTGCCTGGAGGGATTTGCCGGCTTGAACCAGCTTCTACCACTCTGTGCCAGCAACTGTGTGGCCCATACGGACAGCCGTTATCATTTGGTGTTTTGGCTCCTGGGCAGCCTGAGAGGGTGTTGGTGGCCAGTACCGGAGTTGGCCACAGATGGACTTCCTGGCTGTGTGTGCTCTGAAAAGAAACAGAGGAAAACTAACTTCCTGCCTGAAGTCACAGCCCACCATAGCAGTTTCACTTTCTGCAGGACTCAGGAACCATGGGCAACAGAGCTCAGTGAGACGCATCCATCCCCTGACTCACAGGCGGGCCGGTTCTCCCCTCACGACCAAAACCTGTACTTTGCTTGTACTTTGCCCTCAGGTATCTCCCAACAGAGCTAGCAACACTGCTTGAATGCAAATGGCTGGTTCTGGCTTGCAATTGTCTGCTCGGATATAGAAAACATAATGTGCAGCCACTCGCTGTGCCTTCTAATTGAGCCAAAGCTGATTTTTCTAAATGTAAATCCAGTTTTGCACGTTCATGGTGCCTGGTGATGATACAACATCTCGTATGGGAGCTTACGACCCGGAAGGTTGAAAGTAACACTTCAGCATGAGACCAACGTGTCACAGGCTATGAAATAGTGATTGGCAGTGGGTGGCCCCAGGAGGTGGCTCAGAGGGGTCAGTGTTTCAGGACATCTGCTTTATTGAAACTTAAGCTGGACACAGTGCCCAGAGTCCAGATGCTGCGCCGGCTCTTCTATCCCACCTCCTACTCCCCTATCGTCTCCTTCTACTCTATGAAAGAAAAAAAAGACATCTCACAGACTCACCTCGAGTCGCCCTGGGGCCTTGGTTCCTGAATGCTTACATCTCAAAATCTCCTTAAAACCTAAGTCTTAAAATTATTGAGAACCCAAGAATTCTATCCACTGATAGGTACCAAATTAGGGATTAAAAGCGCAGCCTTTTAAAACCCAAGCATACCTGAGTACATATTCCAGTAGCAAACAGAGCAAACACCATCATCACGCTCTATGCAGCCTCTGGAAAATTCCATCATACATCCCTGAGGGGATGGGTGTGAAAAGGGCAAAGAGGAGCCCATTATTATTACAGAACTTGTTTTCACCTCAAGGACCCCTGAAAGATCTGTAGATACCCAGGATGCTCTGGGCCAGTCTTACAGGATGCTCGTGGTGCATTGGCTCCAGGTTGTGCAATTTCCAGAAGACCATATAGAAAATCTCAGATTTCATTCAGCCACGGACCCACCTTCCGTGAAAGTTTCACTTTTCACATTTAAGAATCATACATATTGTTTCAGTCGCTAGTGCCTTAGTAATAATTGTAAGGACAATTAATCTAGAGAAATTTTTTTTCCCAGTCCCACTGTCATTTTACTATTCCAGGATTTCATTCAGGATGTAGCTGTCATGTCCCCTCAGGTTTCTCTTGGCTGTGACATTTGTTGCTAATGACCTGGATGGTTTCATTTGGTAGAATATCCCACAATTTGGACCTGTCCGGTGTTTTCCTCTCCCTTGTCCCGAGTAGATCTGGGTTATGTATTTGGGTTATGTGTTTGGGGCATCGGAGGGGAAGGGCCATTTGCATCACATCAGGTGGAGGGTGCGTTCTACCAAGGTGACTTCTTGTTGCTGGCGTCAACCTCCATCACTCAGCAGCCGTGTCTGTCGGCTTCCCCTCTCTAAAGTTTTTCTTTTCTTTTCCTTCCACACTGTCCTCTTTGAAGGGAAGTCGCTGTGCCAGCCCGTGCTAAGGAGGGTGAGTTGCATTCCTTCCTGAAGGCAGAGCGTCCACATTAATTATTGGGGATTCTTGTGAGGGAGATGTGTCTGTTGTTCCCCTTTTATTTAACCATTTGCTTACATCAGTGTAGACTTGTGGCTATTTATTTTATACTTCAGATTGCAGTCCCATGGTACATCATTTATTTTCTTGTTCAAATTGTTCTACTTTTGGCCACCCGTGCCTCTGCCATGCCCCCATCTGTGCATGCATGTGTGTGTGCATGCGCATGTGTGTGATGCTGTGTTTGTGTTATATTTTGCCCCAGGCCCATCTTGTATTTCCCATCTTTATCTGAGAATCAGCCATTTCTCTGAGGAGCCCGGGTTCCTTTATTGGAAAATGGAGTTAGAACCCAAGACCTGGGTTACATCTCTTTTTTTTTATTTAAAATTAATGAACCAGGGTCCTCCTGCCTCTGAAATGATAGCATTTTTCTCACCAGAATCTTCTCTTTGAGTAATGATAATGCCTCCTGTTTGCATAATATTTTCTATAAACTGACTGACTTTTACTATTAAAACAGGATTCATTGCAGCAGATCATGCAAAACCTTTAAAACTGTGGCTTTTATCCTGCTGCTTCTAGGTTCTGAAGTATCAATGGTGACACTGTACTGGGCGGCTAAGTCGTGGGGGACGACTGTCTGGAGGCCTCAGAAACCACTTTTCTTGATACTGGGGCCAGTGAGTCCCACACCTCCTTACAGAAATTTGAAAATCTAAACACATGATACTGCTTTGTTACTCAACGTCTTAGCATCAGGGAAAAAGAAGGGGTTTGAATGGAAAACAGCTGCCCATCAGGCCCCCAGTTGCCTGGCTCCTGGCACCTAGGGCTTAACACCAGGTGTGTTTTCAAACACCAGCACACTTCTCAAATTAACTTGGAGCTGGTGGCTCAAGGCAGTAAACCAGGCTGCATCAGCAGGCTCAGACACCTGCCCACACATCCCACTCTGCCTGGGCTCACGGGCTCCTTCTGCTCCAGGTCTGGCGGAGACAGCAATCTTCAGCTGCGAGGCCCACAACGACAAAGGGCTGACCGTGTCCAGAGGTGTACAGGTCAACATCAAAGGTGAGTGCTGGGCCAGGCCCCGCACGTCTGGGGGCTGGGGGGTAGGGCATGGTGCAAGCTCTACAGCCAGCTGCCCTGTTGGAGCCCAAGTGTCCCCACAGACGGCCCCATGACCTTGGACAAGTCTCCTAACTCTCTGGCTGCAGCGTTCCCCTCTGTAAAATGGGGGTGACCACAGAACCTGCCTGTCCTTGAGGCATAAGTGGGATTATGCCAGTAGAAGCTATCGCAGTTGTGCCTGGCACACATGTTTGGTGGACATCAGCCAGCTTAGAGGAGAGCTGACGGAAACGCCACCTGGAGCATCTCAGCCCTTTTCTGCTCCCCCAGCCTGACCAGCCCCATTATCCCTGAAGAGCCCCGGCTGGGGGCCCTGGTCTGGGATGGGCTCCGGTCTCCCCAGGCCAGCAGAGCTAAAGCTAGTCCAGCAACGGCTGCTCCGGGAGGGGGCAAGACAGGGTCACTACCCTTTTGGGCATTGGTCCTCAGCTCCCTGTCCTTCTTTCTTCCTCTGAGCTGGGACATGACCTAACAAGAGGTCCCCCAGCAAATGGTGATGTTCCAACTCAAGCATCTGTCTTTTCCTCCTCCTCAAAACCCTAAACCGAGAAGGAAGAAAAACCCACATGGAAATATCATCTTTTTATTCCTTTTCAAATCATCTTCCTCACCTGCTCTTGCAGAAACTCAAGCAGATTTTATGTTTCAGTATTCAATCTTAATTTAATTACTGGGAAATGATCCACCTTTCAGGCTTGTCCTTGGAGATAACACAGGAGAAGCAGCAAAACTTTAATGATGAGTTAGAGGGTGAGAAACACAGTGCAGGGGACTCCCAGTGACAAAAGAAGTGAACTTTACAAAGGAGCTGATGTTTAGATTCAGCTTGGCATCTAGGCAACAGGAGGGCGTTTTCTAAAAGGGCTTCTGGAGGAAAAAGTGAGCGCACCGCTCCTTACCGTGAGAGGAAGCATACAACTTCCTTCCTGCATCTGTCCGGAGTGCCGCTTATTACTGTTTTCAAAAGAAATGCTGGGAATTTCAGGAATTTTATGAGTAAATTTGTAAAGACATCGTCATCAAGTGTAATCAGCGTGAAATTTAAAAACCCATAAACGTGAAGTGTTTTTTTCATTTTATGCTCCCCACAGAATCTCAGCTAACATTTTTAAAAAATAGTAATAATAAACCCTATTTACAAAATTTATGTTTTGGGCTTTCCTTTATTTAAAACTTTATGTCAAAACAACCAAGTCTCCCTTCTTCTAGTCTGTTATTAACAGCTGTATCTGTGGCCACATTTTGATGTGGAAAGGCAGGCATTTTAGGGCAGTTTGACAACTGATCCCTTTGGGAAAGCGAGTTAGCTTGCTGATCCTTTGCCCATCCCCAAGCTGCGTGTGAAACCGGTAAAATGAACTCCTGAACGTGGCCCAGCCCTCCTGCCACCCTGTCATTGCTTCTCCACCTCCACACCACCCCCAGGCCTGTGCATGTCACCTCAGTGAGTCCCCACTGCAGCTCTGTGGGGCAGCATGGTTACTGTCCCATCTGTAGGAGAAGGGACTGAGTATAGGGAGGGCATTCAGCTGTTCCCTGGGCCACACAGCCAACCAAGTGGTGACCAGATGCCCAGTGCCTGCCAAGACTCATGCTGGTCTGCTCCCTGCCCCCTGGTCCAGCCTCCCGTGTCCTGTGCAGGGACACAAGCTTTGGGGTCAGGTAGATCTGAGGTCAGGTCCTCAGGCTACTGCTTATGAGCTTTGTGGCCTTTGCCAGTTTTAACTGCTTTGACCCTCAGTCTCTTCATCTGTAAGTGGGGTAACACGACCTCTCACGAGGTTCTAGTGGTGATTCAGGAAGTGGAGGCCGGAAGGTCAGGCACACATTAGTCATCGCTTTTGTTGTAAGTGTGATTATTACTGTTGGCTAAGAATTAGATTGAGCACAAGAAAATGAAATCCCCAAGCTTCAGCTCCTTAGGTAACAACAGAAATGTCCACCCACACGCCACGTGTGGTAAGGTTGTCACACACTCATCGCGATGCCCCTAGCAGAGGCAGCAGGTGCTTTTGCTTGAACTCTCACCTGCTTCCTTGGCCTGGAAAGCTTCTTCTCCCCCTATGCACACACTCACATGCACACAGACATGCACAAACATGCATACACATGCACTCACACATGTACAAACATGCACACAAGTGCACAAACATGTACATACAGACATGCGCACATATGCAGACACATACCAGCACATGTGCATATGCATCCACACACATATACACATGCTCCCATGACACCTCTCTTCTCAGCACGGGACACTCTTGTCCTCACATGGGCCCCCCACTCAGTCTAGGGCTCCACCAGGGCACTGCCAGAGCTCTCCATCCCCACTTGGTGCCCAGCGAGGTGCCTGCGCACAGCAGGCCTGTGGACATAAGCTCAGTGAAGGAGATGCACGTCACCGCCTTTTCCAGCTTGAAGCTCTCCCTCCATCCCTGGGCAGGAAAGCAAGCCTGTGTCCTCTTCTGTGACCCAGGCAGAGCCACCTGTTTGTGGCAGGCCTGTTGTAAGTGAGCAGTCACCCTCAGGCATAGGGTGACATGGGCTTAGTTTCCCTAATCTTAAGCAGAAACAGGCATTGTGTCACTGCATCTGTCTGGTAGCTGTGGCCCCTATGGTTTGTAACTGTGTGTGTGTCTCTCTCATAGCGCTCCCTGCCCCACCAGCTGAAGTCAGCATCTACAACCAGAGCACGCATGCTGTCTTCATCTCCTGGGTCCCGGGCTTTGATGGCTACTCCCCGCTCAGCATTTGCAGAGTTCAGGTAAACGGCCTCCAAGGCACAGGGGGAGGTGGCGGCTTGGTGCCCTGTGCTCACCCCAACTGTGGCCCCCCAAAATGGCACTGAGGGCATCTCAGCACCTCCTCAGAGTCCTTGACCTCCTGCCACTCAGTGTACACCTGCATGCACTGCCCCCTGAAGTTCCGCCCCAGGACGCTGCCTCCCTGCCATGCATGTCCAGGGAGGGACCCACGAGGTGAGGGAAGATTCACTGGTAAGGTATAAAAACACATTCCTAAGTTAGGACTGGCTCGTGACCAGGAGTTCAGGAATCCAGGTCACCTTGGCTCTTCCTGGGCTGGTGGCCATGTGGGACAGACATGCAGGCCCAAGCTGGGTCGCCTTTGCTGCCAAATGTGGACCTCAGCCCATGGCTCCCAGGAAACCTGGCCTTATGGGCCTTGCAAAGTCCTCATCTGTGTTTGGCCACTACCTAAAATGTGTATGAATTAGTGCATGAGAAATGGAAGTTAGCACCCTGCAGGGACTCCATGCCATGATGTCATAGGCTCCGCTCTGAGTGTCACTTTCATAGGCACGGAAGGGGCGGCAGGAACCCTCCTGTTTGCTGAGTGGCTCCAACGGCCCAGGGCTTTGCAGACACTACCCCATAGACACCTGCATCAGCACCGCAGGCTAGAACTGGAGCCCGGGCAGTGGGCACCATGCGTGCTCAGACCACCCACCACACATGTGTTGGGAGACACTGCATGCAGAGCAGGGTGTGAATGCATGTGGGTGACCCATCGAAAACACAGTGCACTCTGCTTTGCATTTTATCATACAGCAAGGTAGGAACTCATCTTGGTTTCATAAATAATCTGCTCGTATTAGTTAGAAGTATGGCAACCTGACACAGGCCACTCGGCTTACAGAAGTGACATCCACAGAATTTTGTCTTGACAACCAGATGTATTTAATACCAAATGGAATTTATTTCCCTGCTGTTGTCTAACAACTGCTTCTTCTCCGGAGAGTAAAGATGCGCATTATCCCCAAAACAGCCTCCCCCTCACCCCGCCATCCCCAGCCTTGCTTAATTCTCTCCCTCCTATATTGCAAACCTCCCTAGTGTCTGGTAAGTGTCAGGAATTCAGTTGTGTCCATCAAGTTCTCATCAGGGATAGACTTTTTTTTTTTAAACAGCTTTCCTGGAGATGTATTTCACATACCGTCATAGTCACCCATTTGAAGTGTACAATTCAGTGGTTTTTAGCATGTGCACAGACAGAGCTGCTCAAACACCAGCACCCTCTACCATGTCTGTACCCATTGGGGTGCCAACTGTCGTTTTCTCATGTTGGCTCTTTCTGATTAGGATCAGGGTGATACTGGCCTCACAGAACAAACTGGGAAGTGTTCCCTCCTCTTCTGTTTCTTGAAAGAGTGTGTGGAAGATTGGTTAATTCTTCCTCAGATATTTGCTAGAAATCACCAGAGAAGCCAGCTATCTAGTCACAAGCTTTTCTTTGTGGGAAGATTTTTTTTTTTTTTTTTTTGATTACTGACTCAATCTCTTTACTTGTTTGAGGTCTATTCAGATTTTCTATTTCTTGTTGAGTCACTTTTGGTAGTTTGTGTGTTTTTAGGAATTTCTCTAGTTCCTCCTGGGTATCTAATTGGTTGGTACACAGTTGTTCCTACTATTCAATTATAATCCTTTTTTTTTTTTCTTTGAGGTTACTAGTAATGTCCCCTCTTTCATTCCTGATTTTAATAATTTGAGTCTTCTCTCATATTTTCTTTTGGTCAGTATAACTGAAGATTTGTCAATTTTATTGATCTGTTTGAAGAACCAACTTTTGGTTTTGTGAATTTTTCTGTTCTCTATGTTATTCATTTCTATCCTAATCTTTATTTCCTTTCTTCTGTTTACTTTGGCTTAGTTTGCTTTTTTGTTGTCGTTCCTTAAGGCAGAAGGTGAGGTGATTGATTTTAAATTTCTCCTTTTTCAATATAGACATTTATACTATCCATTTCCCTCTGAGATTGCCTTAGCTGCATCCCATAAGTTTTGGTATTTAGGGTTTTTTTCCTGTTCACCTCAATGTGTTGTTGTTTTCCTCGTGATTTCTTCTTTGTCGTATTACTTAGGAGTGTGTTAATTTTCATGTAGTTGTGCATTTCTCCAGAGTTCTTTCTTTGTTGATTTCTAGAGCTACTCAGTTGTGTCCGGAGGACACATGGGAATGGTGTCCATCTTTTTAAGTTAATCAAGGCTTGTTTATAGCCAAGCATACATTCCATCCTGGACAGTGCCTGTGTGTACTCAAGGTGAGTACGTTCGGTGGGGGCCAGGTGAGGTATCCATGTCTGTCAGGTCGAGTTAGTCTGTAGTTTCATTCAGTTCTTCGTTTTCTTGTTGCCTAGTGGTTCTATCAGTTTTGGAAAATGGGGAATTGAGGTCTCAACTATTATTGTTAAATTATCTGTTTTCCTTTTAATTCTTTCAGTTTTGTGTATTTCAGGGCTCTCTTGTTGGGAACTACGAGGGCCTATCTTCCTATATAGGGACAATCCCTATATAGGGACATTCCCTATATAGAGACATGACTGAAGCACAGGCCAGCCTCTTGAAAAAACTGTTACCTGGTTGCTGAGCTATTTGAAGAGTCTAAGAGGGCACGAAGCTCCTTCTACAGGAAGATGGAGGCCCTTGGGGGGACACTGAGGAAAAGCCGCCCACCTCAAGAGGTGGCTCGGGGAAAATGTGAGGTAGAATGGGGTGGTTGGAAGGCCTGAAAACACCAGGTCACCCTGAAGGTGAAAGATGACGCACAATCATCACCCACTTTCTCTCTCTGCCTTGGCTTTGGGTGGCTGTGGACTGAGTGGACCCCATTGTGAGTGCCAGCCCACAGGCGTCCCTCACCTACCTCAGACTCTGTGTCGCCGACATAGTTTTTCTGCCTTTGCCCCACCAGCTAGCTCAGCCTCCTTTCAGCCATTCTTCTTTCCATCTTTCGTCAGGTGACCAGATTTAGCAAATGAGAAGGAAGTTATTTTCAAGTCAAGTTCAATGAGTAATTCTGAGACATAACTATGGCTATCATTGTTTGTCACAGACCTGCCATTCAGACGTAGCTGGTCTGAGTGCCCTGGGCAGTCCCAGTAGACCAGCTAGCACTGCTCCAGGAGGTACACTTGCAATTCTGCTGACTGACAGCCTACCCTATTTCTGAGCGAAGCAAGGATAGCTATGTGGCAGGTCCCGGTCCACTATAGTTGTAAGCTCTGACTTGGTAACAAAAGAATGTTCTGGCTGAGATTCAGACCCATGCTGGGGTAGGACACATACTCCCACTTCCTTTGGTCTTGATGTGAGTTCCTTCCTTCACCCATTTTTGGGCTACATCCTCCCTGGCTATGATTAACTCTCCCATGTGCCCCTTGCCGTGTCATACCCTGTCTCCCCAGGGCCCACCGAGACAGACTGTTATAGAAACACCGTCTTTTCCCAGGAATATGCTGTCAGTGTCCTCGGTCTGGAAATACACACACAGCTCCCGACAGGGTGGGTGGAGACTGCGGCTTTCGTCCACTCCGTCCCCATGTTTGGTCACTGGGAAGGAGGTGCATACCTAAAGCAGGAAGCAAAAAGTGGTTTCTGCCAACAACCAGCACTGAGATAAGCACGTAGCTTGTGCCCCTGCAGTGGCTCCTCAGGCCCACTGTGGCTTCTTATCCCCAGCAGAGTCACAAGGATGTGGCCCCAGCACTGCCCTTGAGGTCTCACTAGCAGCTCTGGAATGCCAAAATGTTGATGTGTGTCCTCTTGACCTAAATTTCAACACATATGTCCTGAAATAACAGCACTGTGTACCCACGCCCTACAACTGCAAGCCCATTAGTATCAGGAATAAATACAAGGTTTAAGATTTTTTCCCCCAAAATAGCTTTTGGTTATTTTTGTTTTATTTAGTACTGTTTTGTCCTTTCTGACTTTATAAATACTCCATATTATAGAAAATTTGAAAAACGTATAGTGAAAAAGAACAGCAAACCCGTTTCCCACGTCCCTATCCCCAGATGGGAGGTATACTGAGGGAAAGAGGTGGGAGCCTGGCCAAGGGCTAGACTTTTGCTGGGAATCCCCTCTTCTGCCTATATACTCAGAGGATGAGGAGAGCCTGGCAGGGTTTATAGCGAGAAAGAAGAAAAAGAAACTCAGGAAAGAGCTGATGTACTTTAAAGAGATTTGGGGAAGAGCTATAAACTCTGCATTATCTGTGTCTGCTATGGGAGTTGAATTTCTCCTGGGGTGGACTGGGTGGGGAAGAACACAAGACACGCCTCAAGGAAGAGCAGAGGTCTTCAGGCTACATGATAAAAAGAAACACAGATTAACCAAAAATCCAGTATCCCACCTTCTAATGTAGGATTTCGAAAATGTTTTCTTTGCAAGTCCAGGTGGTAGGTAGGTATTTTAGCCTTTGCCATCCTGTTCTATGTCTTTCGCCTTAACTGCACACTCTTTGAAACAGCTGTGAGAAATCGAACCTGCTCTGAGAGAGGAAGGGCTGCTCTGCTCTACATTGTAGTGCAAGTTGTAACACAGGAAATTATAGTGTTATAATGGTGTTTATCTGCTCTGTTACCTACCACAATGAGAACACTTACTTTAGGCGTTTTCCTCAGGTCCTCAATTGTTGCTCCAGTGCCATGAGTAATGCTCAGCAGTGCCGGTGGGGACACTGTGGGGCGGCCTGGAAGGAAGCAGTCACTTCCCCTCTGTGTAGGGGGGCCTAGTGCAGTGAGGCCAGGAGCCTAAGTCTGACATTCCCGCCACATCACTAGCACCTGGTCTGCATGTGCCCTCTCAGGTTGCGGAAGCTGACCCACTGAGCAACGGCTCCATCATGATCTTCAACACCTCTGCTTCGCCACCTCGGTATCAAGTTGAGCAGCTGCGGGCCCTGGCCAACTACAGCATCAGTGTCTCCTGCAGGAATGAGATCGGCTGGTCAGCGCCCAGCCCTTGGGTCCGGGCCAGCACGACCGAAAGAGGTAGGAAATGCCTGAAGCTGGGAACGTGGCCCCTAATGCACGCAACGAAGCAACCCTACCCAGGGGCTGGATTTACAGTTTAGATTTTGCTTTGTTTGGTCTCTGTCTCTGGAGGAGAATGTTATCGAGGTGGCCAATGAAAATAGGAAAGAAGACATGTCCTTCTACGCTTTCAAACAGTTAGTGATAAAACCTAACTCCATATAGGTAATATTTTCTTTCATGTGGGACGATATGAATAGCAGTACACTGTTCATAGTATATTATTTTTAACTAAAATCATACAAAATTCATTACGCATAGTGCCAAACTCAAGAAAGCCAACTAATGTGAAGAGGCCTAACGTCCACCGAATGTTTACTTTGTGCCAAGGCCATAGTAGGCGCTTTATGTGCATTATTTCATGAGACCCTCACAGTGGCCCCACACAATAGGGCCTTTCGTCTCTGTACCATCTCACTCACAGCAAGCTTTATTTCCATCTTTAAACTTTAAAGAATTTTCTGTGTGCTGTTTTGAATTTTTGAATCTGAGATTTTCCCTTTTTCGACAACTATTGCTAAACTCCAGTTCTTTCTCAGTTTAGAGTTCTAGACTCCTCAGTGCCTCACGCTGTTGGTGCCCTGCCCCTCACAGACAGTGAGACAGGCCTTGGTCAGACACTCTTATTTAATCCGAGCACAAATAGAACCCTAGTTCCAAAGCTGGGAAGTACCTCCTTTTCTCAAAGGAGAAAGAGAAACCTTGGAGGGCAATTTTTATGTGCTGCACTGTGCTTTCATTTGGTTCAGAATACTTTCGATTTCTTCTCTGACCATTCGTCGTTGAATGTGTAACTTGGTTTTCAAATATTTGGGGCTTTCTGGAGCTTTTTGTCTTGATTTCTAAGCAAACAAATCCTCTTAAATGTATTGAGAATCATTGTATGGCCCAGAGCATGACTTACCTTGATAAATGGTGTACATGTGAAGAGAGCATATTAGAGCAAGTAGTCTATATATGTCATCTTGGTTAAGTTGGTTGATCGTATTTTTCAAATCATTTTTATTGATTTTTCTTCCTACTTCTATCAGTTATTCAGAAAGGACATCGAAATCTAGTTATGATTATGGATTTGTCTATTTCTATTTGCAGTTCCAGCAGGTTTTGCTTTAAATATTTTTAAGCTCTGTTATTTTGTGCATAAATGTTTACTATTACTATGCTCTCCTACTAAATTCACTGCTTCATCATTATGAAATTATTTTCTTTATTCTTGGTAATATTATTTTCTGCGAAATATACTTTGATACTCTAATAGCCATTTTAACTTTCTTTTGATTACATGGCATATCTTTGATTCATTCTTCTTTTTTTACTTACTTATATCTTTATAGTCAATGTGTTTCATTTAAGCAGTATGTACTTTAGTCTTGCTTTTTAACCCATTCACAATTTTGACCTTTAAGTTGGGGTATTTAATCCATTAAACTGTGACTATTCATATGGGTAGGTTGAGATCTATCACATTTTCTATTTGTCCTGTCTATAATTTGTTCCCCTTTTCTTCTTTTTCTTCCTTCTTTGGGGTTAAATATTTTTTATTCTATTTTATCTCCTTTTCTAATTAGCTATAACCTGTTTTCTGTCCTTTTTAGGGTTTCCTAGGGTAAATACTATAATGTTTAAGTTATCACCATTTACCTTCAAGTGATGTTACAGCACTTCAAGTGTCATGTAAGAACCTTAAGATAGTATACTTCCATTTTCTCCTCCCAATATTTGTGCAGTTGTGGACATCCATTTTGCTTTGATATATGTTGCAAATCCATATTATATTGTTATTATTTTTGTGCGGTCAATAATCTTTTAAAGTTATTTATACAATTAGAAAAAAGCATGTATTAACCCATGGAGTTATCATTTGTAATGTTATCTGTTTCTTGGTATACACTCACTATTTTCTTGTGGTGTCATTTTCCTTTTTAAAGGGATCTTCATCATTTCTTGTGCTACAGATCTGGGGAAGAATGGAGCTTCTGTATGTCTGAGAAAAACCTTTCTTTTGCCTTTGATATATTTCTTTTGCTTTTATTTTTGAGAGATATTTTTACCAGATATAGAATCTAGGTTCACATTGTTTTTCCTGTTACTACTCTAAAAATGTTGTTCCATGGCCTTCTTGCTTGAATTATTTCTGCTAAGAAATCTACAGTAATCTTTCATTGATCCTCTCTGTATAATATGTATGTACGTATTTTGTCTCTGGTTTTCCCTTTACTATTGATTTTGAGCAATTTAATTATGATGTGCTTTGGAGCAGTTTTCTTTATTTTCCTGTGCTTGGGGCTCATTGAATTTTTGGATCTGTGTGTTTGTGGTCTGCATCAAATGTGGAAGGAAATCTTTCAGCCATTATTTCTCTCTGTTCCCAGTTTTCCTGTTCTTTAAGGACTCAATTACACATACATTTGATCACTTGAAGTTGCCTCATAATTCACTGATGCTCTTAATTTTTCCCCTGCGTTTTCGTGTCTTATTTCGTGTCTTATTAATTAACACAATTTTTCATTGTGTTTTAAAATTTGCTGATCTTTTCTTGTGCAGTATCTGATCTGCCATTGAGTCTACCTAGTATATGTTTCATCTCTCCCATTGTAATTTTTGTATCTTCTTTGTATCTTTCATGTTTTTACTTCATATTTAGACCATATGGAATACAATTTTAATAGTTATTTTAATCTCCCAGTTCTAATATCTGTGTTATTTCTGGGGCAGTTTTGATTGATTCATCTATATTCCAGTTACATAGAGTACTTTCCAGTTTTTTATCGTACCCGGCAATCTTTCATTGGATTCTTGACATTGTAAATTTAACCCTGTGGGAGTCTAGGTATTTTTATATTTCTGTAAGTATTGGGCTTAATGTTGGGACACCATTAACCAATTGGAAAAAGTTTGATTCTTTTGGATCTTGCTTTTAAAGCTTTGTGAGGCAGGACCAGGGCAGTGCTCAGCCTAGCGTCAATTATTACCTGCCATTGAGACAAGACTATTATTCATGCTCTGCCCAGTGCTGCTTGAATCATTAGGTTTTCCAGTCTGATTGCTGAGAATAGCCTGTCCACAGCCCCAAGGGAGGCCCAGGCATTGTTATCTTTAATTCATTCCTATGGTTCTTTCCCTGTCTCCCTCCAGAATCATCCCACTGACTCCACCTCCTTCTCCTGGCACTTGTCTTTCTTGGTGTATTCCCTCATTTTCATGGAGCATATTCTCAATTAGCTCAGGGAGAGCATGTATAAAAAATAAAAACTGGGAATTTGCATGTCTTTCTGTCCTACTAGGTTGATCATTTTTTTCTGATATAGAACTTTTTGGTGGACATTATTTTCCCAAAAACTTTTAAAAGTATTTTTTGCGTTGTTTTTTAGTTTCATGGGTTGCTGTGATGAACTCTGATACTTGAGTTTTCTAGGAGAACTGTTATTTCATTTCAGTGTTTAATAACACCTTTTCTCGTTAGTTAATTGTGGTTCTGCGATGAGCTGTGATATGAGATGTTTTAGTCATCATCACAGGCATTCCATGGGTCTTTTGATCTAGAAATGCAAGTGCTTTGGTTTTGAGACTTTTTCATATACATTTTTTTTCTTTGAAAATGTTCTTCTATTTTTCTTTCTAGAAATTGTATTAGTTTTTGAGCCTCTCCAATTGTTTCCTCAATTTTCTTTTCTCAGATTGATCTCTTTCATTTTTATTCTACTTTTTTAAGAGCTTTACTTGATTCATCTCCTAATTCTTCTATTGAATATTTTATTTTTCTTCTCAGATTGCTAATTTTAAGTTTTCTATTTTAGCAACAATCTTTTCCTGTTCTCAAGTATGAGAACATTTGCTTACCTTTAAGCTAATTAATTATCAGTTTGATACCAGACATTCATGAAGGAGACTGCCCAACCTTGGCTGACCTTTCACTATTTGCTCCTACTGAGGAGTGAAGACCCAGCAATTTGATCGGATGCTCTGTGAGTGTGCACAGGCCTTGTAGACGGCACTGTCAGGTGACTGGGCGATGACATATGTGTTTTGGTTTGGATACCCTAAAGTGTCAATATTGGTTTTATTTCCTCCGGGACCTCTCACTTCCTCTGGAAAGCAATTCTCCTGTCCGCTACCACAGGAATAGAGAAATGGCTGCCGATGTTTTAGGAGCCAGGTGACAAGGACAGGTGAGGCAGAGTTCCCCTCACTCAGGACACAAACTTTCCCTTATTTCTCTACTTGTCACACTGTCCCCTCAATGTGCCTTTGTTCTGCTGGTGTCCTGAACCCAGAGGCTATTTAGTTCAGAGAATAAAGCATCCTGTCTCCTGTGGGAATTTGAGGGAGTACCTGCCAGGCATGTGGGAATAGGTGAGAAGGATCTCAGGGTTTAACTATTCCCTGACCCAATGTTCAGTCTTCCGGGTTTTGTGCCAGGGCCCACGGCGTCTGAGCCTCTCCAAGTTTGTTGGCGGAGTATCGGTTTGCTGCCTTAATTGTATCTTTTTCATCTCTTTTTCAGCTTTCAAATTTATGCTAAAATGTCTTTTCCACTGTTGAGCCCTCTGCCTTTTGAGTTTATACCATTTTAAATTCCTTTCTGTCATTAAAAGGGCATCTTAGGAGGGAGCAGACATCAAGACATGTTGAGATAGCCACGTTTGTTCATAAATTCTATGACCTACTAGAAAGTATGTGATTCATTTCATACGCACAGCCTTAGCTCTACAGCACGTTGTCAACTGAAATTCATCTGACCACTTCTGGAATCAGCAGAGCTGAAGAGAATTATGATTTGTTCCTGTTTTCCTTTTAGGCATATCAGAAATATATCATTTAAGGTCCCCTAAATACAACTGCGGGCAATGGTTTGGTATACATTATTCCAATTGTCTTTATTCTTTCTATATATATCTATATATGAAATACTTTTTTATTTCTAAAATGGATCATTGACACTTTTTTTAGCAATTTGATCTTTCCTTCTATTAGATATTTTTTCATTTTAAATACACATGATCCACCTAATTTTTCCAGTACCAATAGTAAGTATTCCATTGGAAAACAGATCAAAATTTATTATATCACAATTATCGACTAAGCTTTACACATATGCTTTTTTGTCACTATTATGTTTCAGTGATGGTAATGCCACCCACAGAATTTTTCTAGATTAAATTCCTGGAAATAAAATACTTGGTCGAAGGGCATAGTTTTTGCAGTTTTAATAGAGTCAAGCTCTTCCTTCTCAAAAAACAATGTGGCAATGACCCTGTCCTATTTCCATAATTCCTTTCTACATATATATGTATTTACACAGTTTTTCTCCAAAATGCTTTGCCTTTTGCCATTCCTGTGTCCTTGTGTGAAATAACGGCCATTCAAAGATAAAGCGGCATGTGACTGAAGCAGAATTTCCTGTAAACCAGAGGATGGAAACCAGAGTGGAAAGCAACGTTTAGACGTCTGGCCCAGGAATTGCCATTTGTCCCTCTGAACTTTGACAGTGACTGTCTTCTTACACATAAATATAAACTTGTATGTTGGCCGATGGGCTCTGTCCAGACCACTGGCTCCTGCCTATGGACATCTTTCTGTGCTGTGTAGAGGTCTTGCCTTGCACATCTTGCATGACACGGCTTGGCCTCCAGTCAGTCTGCTGGGCCGCCTACCCGAAAGCCCTACCAGCGTGTCCGTGCCACCTCCCGGGGAGGCCCTGAGCGCCACCACCAGCCTCCCCGCCACCTCTTCTTGTCCTTTTATTGGAAAGGGCTTGTTTTTTAAAAATTTATATACTGTCTTAGCAATTCACTGAAGAGAGTGAAAACTCGCTGTTCGCTTTGCTCCTGGTAGAAGGCTTTTTGCAGGATATCTGAAAAGCAGGAAGATGGGGTCTTGGTGCTTTTCTTGGCTCCCCCTCACCCTTCTCTCCTTTATCTTTTCAGCCCCATCGGCAGCTCCCTTGAATGTCACTGTCCTTCTGAATGAATCTGGTGACAAGGTGGAAGTCCAGTGGGTCCCGCCCCCAATCGAGCGGCAAGAGGGGACCCTGGTGGGCTACCGGCTCTCTCACATGTGGCAGAGCACCTACATTTCCGTAAGTCCCCGCACCTGCACGCGCTTCGGTTCTGAGCTGGTTTCTGCTGTTTCAGAGGCGTTTGCTCTGTTGCCAGGAAACCAGTTGTTACTGGCTTGAGTAACGGAGTGTCGTAAGAATGAGAGGCGACCAAGTGATTGTAAAGGTCCGAGGATTCACTGGGGCCTCACTCACTCAACCAGCCGTTCATTATTGATGCCATACCCACGTGTGGGATGCACCTCTGTTGTCACCCAATTCTTGTGTCCAGAGAACTTGGGCTCTTGCAGGAAGATGCTGTGAAGGGCAGGGCTCTAGGGCTTAGCAGACTGGTAAGTCATGGCCTCTCAGAGATTCCAGAAGACATTTTTCTGAGCAAGACTTTCAGGAAAGTACCCAGCCATGTGGAGACTGGTGAGAGATGACAAGAGGGCTCAGTGAGCAGCAGGACGCCTTCACAGGTCTCCATAGGAGCCAAAATTAGACACGAGGCTCAGTGGAACTGAGCAGGCACTTGTCACACATGGCACAGCACACAACAGGAGCATCGGCCTGGTGGTGTAGATTCCCTGTCCTCAGGCTGCATGGGGCCGAGCATCCTTGGGGAAGAGCTGGCACTCTGTGCGGCGAGAAGCACATGGCCGTGTTCTGTGCAGCTAAATGGCTGTCTTGCTGCTGCCACCCTGACTGACTTCACTGCCTCCCTGGTGACCCCAGGCCGCTTGGGCCGTGCAGTGTGGCTCGCTCAGCAAGGCTGTGGAGGGTGCTCGGGGCCCGACTGACTTCCTTTCCAGCTAAGGTGCCACTTGATCTGGGCTTGGGGTAATTTTGGCAGGTGAAGAAGAAGCCTAACGTGGCAGCTGTGGGGGTTATTTTTCGTTGAGAGTCCAGAACATGACTGATTGGAGAGGTGTGGCATGAGGGAGCTGGGCTGCAGACTTGTGGCCCACTCTGTGACACACTGGCCGAGGTGTCAGAGTTGGCAGATGACCTGGGAGCCCAGGAGAGTCTCCAGCCCAGGATATGACCTGAGACTTGTATGTGGTGAAGATGGCCAATGTAACTGTTACCCTTTTACAAGTAAAAAAGTTGAGTTTACCAGTAAAAGTAACCTTCACACCTGCCCGCTTTTCACCGGAGTGTAATATTGTGCACGGCACAGTAGCCAACAAGAAGTGGAGGGTTCCGTGTAAAATTTAGCTGCCCCTCTTGTACAGCCAGTGCTCTTCCAAAGGGTGTGACATTTTAGATGTGACCCCCATCAAGCCTGGAGGGACCCTATCCTGACTGCTGTGAGGTCTAAAGATCAGCTGGCCCAAGACAGGAGTGGGGGATGCAGCTGAGTGATGATGCCTGACTGTGGGGAGCAGCTCCCGATGGGCCCCTTCCCACTTGAGACAGGCAATGCTGACATCTTTGTGGCAGGGTGATGCCTGGTTTTATCATCAGGACTGTCTACCTACCAGTGCCGTGAAGAACCTGCTTCTTTTGTGTCTTATGTTCCCATTGCATCTGACCCCGGAGATAGAATGGATTTTGACACCCTCGTGGCATTGGTCCAGGCAGGCGTCATACGAAAGTAACAACCTCTTGGTGAGACAGAGGGACAGGGGAATAGCGGCACCTGCTAGTGAACATCCAAGCTTTGTTTTTATCATTTTCAACCTCACACCATTCAGCTTTCACCAAAACCACTGTTTTCCAGTAGGACAATTGGGGTACAGTCTTTTCTTTTTCTTGCCTCTATTTACCTGCCAGGAAGCAGGCTGATGGGGTGGAGAAAGAAGAGGCCTCAGCAGGCTGTGGCCTCGCACTCACGGTGAATCACGGCAGGAGTTACTTGTGCCGGTCGGACCCTACAACGTAGGAGACTTACAGCCACAGGGAGGGCCCCCGTTTCCTAGTCTTTCATATCCAGGCATTGTGTGGATCCCCTGGACTAACTGCATGTGCACCTTGGCTGGGTCAGGGGAATCGAATCTCAAAGAACTCAGCACTTTTCATAGTGCTGAGTTCTTAGGATGGTCCACGAAGGCCAGTTATGTCATATTCAGTAGGAATTCTATGTCTCTCTGGTTGGCCCTGGATAGTAACGGTCAGCCGACACCTTACAGGCCACACATTGTCCTTTTCTGGTGTAGGTGAGAGCCCCTTCTTCAGATGGGCCTCGAGCTGAAAGACAGAAGTGATGAAAGCCCCAAGAGTGAGGCAGCAGGGAGCCTGGAGCAGTAACTGCCACTAACACTCAGCCGCGTTGTGCATTTTTGTTGCCTTTGTCCAGACAGACCCCTAAACAGCGAGAGCAGTGCTTTCACAGTTAGGCCTGTGACCTTTCCGGCATTTCCACCTTGGAGATGCTGAGTCATTCCAGCATCTTGAAATCATGCTATACTTTGTGCATCAGGACAGTCTTGTTATAATAGAGGACTCGGTAGCCCGCTTTACTTTCAATGACGTCCTGACATCCGGGGGAATCAAACACACAGGATGGCTCCCCCACATGTCAGGTTTGAAAGAATTTCTCTATCAGCTTTCAAAATCAAAATTAAAATAATATTTGAGAATATGGGTATGGTCATGCCTCTCTTTACACATCTGGCCTCAAAATAGAATTGATAAATTACGTCAGTTTTTAAAAATTGTGATCTTCTCTAAACTGCATTGAAGGTTGTTGCCATTTAAGCATATTCTTAAGAGAAAATTGTTAAACCACCACTTTTTAACCACTACTTCAACACTTATTATAATTCTACCCCTAAAGTGAGATAATTCCTTATGTATTTCCAAAAAGTATGACCAGGAAGCAATGCCTCCATTCTTCAGAGCTCAGCTGTGACGTGGCCATCAGTACAGTCGGGTGACGTTTGATACAGGCCAGTGCTGTCCACAGCCCTTTCTACGGATTAGCACTGTACTCACCTAGGGAGCAGGAGGCGGAAACAAGAAGCGACTTCTCTGGGTTGTCCCAGTGAGTCAGAGGCCCTAAACCAATAGGTGTTGTGAATGACCTTTATGTTTATTTCTAAGCAGTTACTTCTGTTTTGTGAGGGTTTGTCTTCTGGGCATATAGTTCTTCCACAATCATGCATTTCCTGTCATTAAATTCTCGCATAAATGCATCTGAGTCTTTGTCAACAAAAGGTACGGAGTCAGAAGCAGGCCCTGGCCAGACATGGAGCCATGTGCACTGCTAGTGGGGAGGTGTGAGGTGCACATGTCATTCCTTAGCTGCCCACCTGGCTTGCGGTGAGGCTGCAGGACCGGGGCGTGGACCAGAGAGTTGCCTGCTGGGTGATTTTCTGTCTCCCAAAATTAGAGAATGGCCCACTAACCCATAATCCAAGCTGGGTTGGGTACAAGCTCACAACGGGGGGTAACTGAGTTCTACAGATCTTGCTCGTGGCACAGTGCACCTAGACAGTGATGTGTCATAGCCATCACATCTGCCAAGAGACTAATCTTCATTTTCCAGCTGCTGAAAAGACACAATAACTGTATGACCTGGTGGAGGTGTGCAGTGCATGCAGTGGCCATCACACCATGATACACGAATGTATCACATCAACACGTTGTGAGCCTTAAATCTGTATAGTGCTATGTGCCAAGTGTATTTTAACTGAGAAAACTGGATTCGCCAAAAACAAAGTACTCTATTTCTAAAACAGATATTGCCTGAATGTACCAAAAATTGTTAATTATTAAATTGTTTGCTTAGTTAACAAATTTAAAAAACCTAGGTTATGTCTCTTTGCAACAACAGAGTCCAATGGGATAGAAAAACCAAAAAATTTTAAGGCCATATTTTCCCTTTAATCCCTTGTCTGCAGGCATTTCTTGGTCATGACAGTCATTGCCTGTCAGATTTAGAAACAGACCCTGGGTGGCTGACCCAGCTGTCCCCTTGGTCATGAGTGATGGAACTGCCCTCTCCTTAAGGTCCAGCTGGCTCCACCCTGCACCACGGTCAGTAGTGATCAGCATGAGACTGAGTGGCTGGGGGACAAAGTTACCCTCAAACCAGGCCCTCACTATTCATCGGCAATCTGTGACATCCGTTCCCACATAACGTAGCAGTCCTCTCTCTGTGTACAGTGTCCATCCACACACAGATGTAAGCTGGGCTCTCCATAATGCAGAGATAAAAATATATGTGGTCACCCCGCAGCTCCCACTTGAGAAGCCAGCGCCAGACTCACAACTGGCCCTCTCACAGAGAACACTGCTACCAGAAGTCTGGAAATAGAGTCCTACATGTTGTACAAAACTTCAGTCCTAGTTCTTTTTTCAACAATCAGTTTCCCTATGTTTTCACTGCTTGTGTTACATGGCAGTGGCTTTAAAACGAAGTAAAAGTAAAACCAGATTTCTGAAAATTGGACAGATTGTGCATTTGTCACACGGGAGCTAAAAACAGCAGCTGTGCTGTCCTAATGGCGATCTTAGAATCTGTCCCATCAAAGGAGCGGGTGCCCACCGTGCTGGCTGGGTCAGTGGCAGGTGCAGGAGGCTCCTGGTCAGTGTCCTTTCTGGCTCTAAGGGATCTCGAGGTGTCATCTTCACTGGCACTCTAAGTGCTGTGCCCTTACGGCCCTGGATGCTGCCAACCTGTTTTGCATCCCTGCCAAAGGGAGGAGGGGACACTGTGGAAACTCAGCTGCTGCCCCTATGACAGGGGAGAGACAATGTCCCTTGGGAGGCACTGAGGCTGAGCAGGCAGTGTGCCCCAGGCACCTCGTTGTTTCATGTTCTTTCCTGTCTTCTCCATCCCCAGAAAGAGCTATCTGAGGACATCGGCCAGCATGGCAGCCGTGCCGAGCTCCCTGTCCAAGACCGCAACGCCACCTGCACAGTGAAGGTTGCTGCCATCACCAGCGGAGGAGTTGGGCCTTTCAGCGCCCCAGTGAAAGTCTTTGTCCCTAAAGCTGGTGAGAGTGGGCTCCCGTGGTTGACAGTGCATCTGCCAGGCAGCGCTGACGGTCCCAGAGCGCCTGTGAGCTGGGTGGCTATGTTAAGGCTGAAAAGTGTGTTTGCAGTCAGTCGTCAGGGTCAACAGGTGACATGCCAGGCTAACACTGGTGTCCTCCGCTGGTGCCATGTTGAATAAAGCTGCCTTATAGGGGAACCCACTTGGGACCAAGTTGGGTGAGGCCTGCGGGGTATACTTGAGTGATGTGTGGGGGTGGTGAGGCATGGCTCGCCGAGCACTCTGCAGCCTCATCACTCGTTCACCTGCTAGTGTGCGTTTTGCCATCTCAATCTGTGTGCATGCCGCATTACTGCTTATTGTGGCCTCAGACAGCATGCTTCATGGTTGGTCAGCACAGAACGTGCAATGTCCCCGAGAAGCTGCCCCTCGTCGGCCCTGGGCTCCTTGAGCTACATGCCCAGCCCTGCACACTGGCTTCTGCAGGTCGTTGGGGTGTTTTTCGGCACAGTGCAGCCCTGGTGACCCAAACATGGTGCTTGTTTCCATAGTCCTGGGGGGGCCACCTTGGTTCTGACTCTGCCCCACCCTGAGTTGTTTGATATTAAACTGCTGTCATCAAAGCCATGCACAGGCATTGCTGGGGGTGTGAACTGTGCATGCATGTATACATCTTTGCAGACATGCCTTTGTGGGTAGACAGAGCTGGTGAGCAGAGCACTGAGTTCCCGTTCAGCTCCTCCAGGAACCCTCAAATGCGCACTCCCTTTAGTGTGTCATGGGAAAAACAGCCAGGGGCTCTAAACACATGGCCAGGGGCTCGGAGAAGGTGAACTTAGCTACCTGATGGAAGTGGTCGCACCGAAGGACGGACAGAGAAGGTACCCTGGCACTGTGCCCCAGGCACCTCGTTGTTTCAGACTGGGCTGTGACAGTTCGCAGGCACAGACAGTAGCTGCTGTCCATGCCAGACGTGCTAAGACTGGAAGCAGGCCAGCCCTGTCCACACTGCTCTTGAGAAGCATATACAAAGAAATAAAATGTTTTCATTCTTACTGTGTTTTAATTGCAGCATCCCAGATAAATGTTAGTTTTGCCATTTGTCACCTTATTGCCTGTGTAGCTGACATGAAGGGTGTTTGCCCACTGGCTTCTGACACCCTCCGCCCAGCCTCAGCTTGGGCAATGTCAGCCAGGAACCCCGCCCCTACAGACTGTGGGATAGAAAAGGACTTGGTTCTAAAGCCTCTGACTGCCTTACTTCCATTTACAGGCCAGTGCTTCCTAGGGGTTTTGGACCGCATGAGGACTCTCTGAGTGACTTCCATTGGTCTCTCTCCAGGCTGGGTAGATTATGCCCCTACACTGACCCCAGCACTTGGCAATGCAGACCCCGTGCTCATCATCCTTGGCTGCTTCTGCGGATTTGTCCTGATCGGGCTGGTGTTATATGTTTCTCTGGCCATCAGAAAGAGGGTCCGGGAGACAAGATTTGGGTAAGTGTCCCAGTCAAAGATGTTCTGCTGTGACATTGATGTGGTCATTATGCCAGTGGGTGACGCCTGTCCCTCCGGGCCGGCATCCTGTGTTCGAGCTGGGTGCCCAGTCTTATGGGTGCCCCAGGATAACCAGCCTGGGGCGGGGCTCATTCCCAGAGAGAGTTTTTATGAGAAACCTTTAAAATTATTCTAATTATTAAAAAATAAATAAATAAAACATAACAGTGCTAGGAGGAAGTTCGCCAAAGCCTTAGCGATTACCGGTGGCATCGTGGGTGATTCTGCATTTTCCTCTTTTCCTGTATTTTACAGATTTTCTATAATAATTATTATTTTCTAATGAAGAAAAACTTCATATTTTCATATTCAAATTTTAAAGAAGAGGCTTTATCTTATTATACATGTGACTTTTATAACCAAATAGTAATTGAATATCAGGAAAAATGAGAAGCCATGTTAAAATGGCCCAGGAAAAGAAGGCCGTGTGTGTAATTGTTATTTCTGGAATGGTGTTCTATTCTAGTGCTTGGGCAGTGGTTTCAGACTTTCATGAAGTCCCATTTGCCACTCGCAGGGTGGAAGAGGTCTTTCGTAAAATAGGCAAGTTGTTGATAAGGAGGGGGGTGGATGTGATTTGGAGGTGGCTGTGCAGTCTCTCATGGCCATGCAATAAGCATGTGGTGGTTCATCCAAAACCTGGGGTCCGGCATTCATTCTGTCACCAAAATGGGTCTCTTTACTTTCCCAGGCTTCCTTTGTGGCCCCTCACTCTAAATGCTCTGCAAGGTCATTACTGGTTCTAAGTGCTGTGATTCTGAATGGAAACTTTCAGAATCAGTCAGTAATGCAAAGGAGCTGCATCTAAGACAATGGTGTTCTCAAGAACCAGTGGCAGCATGCAACTTTTGTCATTGAGTGGGAATCCGTGGTTACCGCTATGGAAACAATAATTGATACAAAAGGATGCATAGACAGATTTGAGGCCACCTTTCACTTAGGCTCACCCAATTTACACAGGCTCAGTAAAGCCAGAAACAAGGTGATGGCCAAAGCTCTGGGCTGCCCCGAACTCCTGGGGCCCCTAGCCAGAAGCTGAGGGACTCTGGAGTGCTGGGTGCAGAGGAGAGGGTGCTGCTTTGCCTCTGGAAGCTTGATCAAGCACCTGGAAACAGTATGCCACAAAGCTGTCCTTACCAGTCTCTGGAAATTCAGTACCGTTTGCTTCTTCCAAAGTCTTCCCTTGGCACCTTCCTTCTTTGCTTTCCTTTAGAAAAAAATGTAATATTTTTTAGGACATTATATATTATGAATATATTTTGGTTCTGGTTTTAAAACACATGAAAGGCGAAGTGCCAGAATGAGATACCACCTGCAATAGAGGGAAAGCTTAGTAGACTTTACCGATAACACAGGAGAAAACATAAGTAAATGGGGAAATAAATGTACTCCACACTCATAGCTGGGAAGGCTCAGTTTAGTGGCAAGGTTGTTTTCCCCAGCTAGCCACAGATCCGATATAATCACCCTCTCAAGTGCTGCAGAGTTGTTGATAGAACTTGGCGGGCCACTGTGAACATGCACGTGGAGAAGGCTGTGAGCAGGACAATGGAACGGGTACCTGCTGTCTGGGTGCATGCTGATATCTGTCTCTCTTCTCACAGGAACGCCTTCCCTGGGGAGCATCTGGAACTAGTCGTCAACTACACAGCGAAGAGGTCCTTCTGTCGGCATGCCGTCGACCTCACCCGTAAGTCGCCTTTCCTTTCCCTTTCTCAGCGAAAGTTAAAATAATTGAGAGCAGAGAAAACAAAAGTGAGTTGGCAGGTTTCTCACAAAAGCCAAGGCCATCGAAGAATGGCTATTTCGTAGCATGCGAGGCATGTTCAGCCAGCAGTGAGCGGGTGGGCAAATACCTCCCTGTGCCTCCCTGCTGCCTGGGACCAAAAACCACCAATGCCACGAGACCTGGGGTGAAGAACTTGGGGTGATGGAGAAGATGTGGGTGCAGGTCAGGGATTGGAAGGCAACAGCAAAACAGCTGACAGTCTCGGAGCTCTTTCCCTGTTTCTTCCTGGCAGCCAGTTCAGAACAATTTGCTCACACACATGAAGTGTGTGATAATGATGGTTCAGAGTGGGGATAAAAGGTAGCTGTGTTCTTGAATAACTTCAGAAACAGAGTTGAAAGTATGTGCAAACATCAAATGCAAGCTTCTGGATATTTGCCAAAAAAACAAAAACCACGACAATAGCCAAACATAACAATGATGGAATACAGGTCGCTGTGAAATAAAAGCTCTCGTGATGTGGAATGTTACTAATTTCCTTTTCTGATTTAGCAGTTTTTACTTTCAGAGGTTTATTCCCGCATTTCCTTAAAGAAAAAAAAAAAAAACAATTTAGACCAATTTCTTTCCTTTATTAGAGGACCAGCTGGGTAAAATTTTTTTCCCTGAGAGCTAACGTTTCCTTTCTGATTACCCAGTTTTTTCTTTCAAAGCCTTGCTCATTCCCTAACTGCGCACAAACAGTCATTTGCCAGGAGAGCACTGACTGGGTCTCCCTAACCTGGTCACGCTCTTACAGGTGGCACTTACTGCCAGCGCTGCATATTGATGCCTGAGCTATTACAGACATCTTATCCTCCAGCCCCTGCCAAGCACTCAGAACCGCACTTTCCATGTCAGATTGAGGCTCATCATGCCACGCATGAATAGTGCCTTGTGCTCTCAGGGTTTCCCATCATTTCTGCACCCCCTTCCCTGGCATGGTGAATGGAGGTGCCAGTGGCACCTTTGTCTCCCACCCTTATGGATAAAACAGGAAACACGCCTTGGAAAGAACCTGCTGACCACTCTCCACAACTTATAGCCAGGGCGGACCTCCCAAACGGGAATGTGATCACTGGCCACTGCCACACCATCTGGGGAGAAATGTGGTTCTGAGTTTGATTCAGATCTGACATGGCCCCGAAGGATTCATTTTCCTCACTTTAATCACAGTAGAATTAAGTGGGATGTTTTACTACTGGAGTTTTGTGGGGAGAGCTATAGGTATAAAATGAAAAAAAAAAATAGTTTAACTATTTGATGGGACTTTATATATAATTTTTATCGTATTCCAATGAAAGGAAGCACCCTGACAACTCACATTTCCCCTGTCACTCTTGGTACAGTGCATGGCTTAGGGGTCAGTGAAGACCTGCAGAGGAAGCTGGAAGATGTTGTGATTGACAGGAAACTTCTGACCCTTGGGAAAATCCTGGGCGAAGGTGAGCTATGTACTTTCTTTCAAAATACAGGGTGAGGAAGTAGGCAGTTCACAGTCATTTCTTAAAATATGTGTTTATTAAATAAAATAACCATTTTTGTGACTCTAAGTGATAATACGCATCATTCTATTTCATCATTTAAAATGAAAAAGTGAATAGTGATTTTTGAAATGCAGATCTGGCACATGAAGGGGCCATGCACACACAGTCGGCTTGAAAATAGGAATTTTCTTCCTTCCTTGAAAAGCATGCAGTTCATTGGCTGGTTTCCTACATCGTTCAAATTGATTCTTCCAGTTCTCAAGTTTATTGTCTGTTCCCAGTAACTTGCTACTTAAGTGGGAACAAGGCTAAAAATACGTGTTTATAGTTTATCAAACCGATCTTAGGATGAATGATAATGGTATTCAGAGTATCTATTTTATGAATTTCTTTATTATTATTATTATTATTTATTATCATTTATGCCTACAGCACCTGATCTTCCTAGGGGTCTCCCATCCAAGTACTAACCAGGCCCGACCCTGCTTAGCTTCCGAGATCAGACATCGGGCTTGTTCAGGGTGGCATGGCCGTAGACCATGGATTGTAGCTCCACAGGGGCATGAACGCAGGACCTTCTGCGTATAAAGCAGATGTTTTAACCGCTACACTATGGGATCACATCGTTTTTTTTATGAATCTCAAAAACATTTTCCATGCAGTCCAAATTTGCCATGCTGGTGACAAGCAGGAGGCTGGTACCTGGCCTGTGCCCTGGTGTGCAGCTGGGTGCCAGCTGCCACACACGGGCCTCTCTGAAAACAGCAGCTCTGATACCATGGTGCCTGTGGGAGGTGGAGAGGACCACACAGAGGTCATTTTGCTTCACAGGAGAGTTTGGGTCTGTCATGGAAGGAGACCTTGGTCAGCAAGATGGGACCTCGCAGAAAGTGGCCGTGAAGACCATGAAGTGTGAGTAGTTACCAGCTAAACCCGTTCTTCTGGGGTCAGTGTTTGGTGCTTCCTGAGACCAGGGTGGAGATCAGGTGTTGCGATGCCGGTCACTGATGGCTCGGAATGACACACGTCAAGAACACGTGTGTCTTCTCTTTCTCGCTCACGTGTCATTAATGACTCCAAGTAAAGCATGAATTTCTGGGCAGGGCTGATTCAGTGGCAGCATGTGGCCCCACAGCTGTTACCGTTTGAGTCTTTGGGTATCCAGCTGGGCTCTCATAAAATAGGCCACGATCGCATGACTTGTCCCCTGCAGCCATCTTCCCAGTATACTCAGAGGGACAGGTTTGGCACTTAGTATAGTACCATCCTTCATATTGCTTCCTCATTAAGCCTTCTATAAATTCAATATGATTTTTCATCAAGTAGTAAAGTGAAATTGGTCTCCTTCTAAAATTTAAATCCAGTGTTTACAGGGCATTAAAGCGTAAGTTAGGTTAGAAGCATGGCTTGAGACTTTTTTATAGATTCAGAGGCTGAAGTTTCAATTTTTTTATGAAAAAGAACCATGATAACTAGCCAGTCATGTGGGCTGGTGTTTCTTGCCATTCCCAGTAAAGGGCAACTCACCTGGGACACTGCAGCTGGTCCTATTCTATCAGCCCAGCAGCACCCTGAAGTTAGATGCTCGCTGAGCCTGAACCCCACATGGACTCCCATTCTTTTATTGAACCTCACAGTGTGTTGGGGCAAGGCTCCTCCTCTCATCCCCATTCACTGAGTAGGAGTTTCAGGGGCCCTGGTCATGGGAGCCGGGACTGGGTCCTGCTGCCCTTCAACGTATGTGGAATGACTTGCATAGAAATTGACTACACTAATCACCAAAGGCTGAAGGGTGGCCGCCTATCCCTGCATCTCCCTGGTCACTAGTCCCTTGAGGGATAGGTTTGCAGGCTGACTCCCACTCCTTCTGCTCCACCAACCCACCTGCTTCTTTGCAGCAAAGTGGCGGACGTTTGCAGGTCTACAGAATTATCTTTAACTTTTTTTTAACTTGCTTTAATGTGAAGATTAATATGTACTCAACCCAGAGGATGGACAGGCTCTATGCCAGGTGCTGTCGGGTGATGTCTGTCCGTCCTTGTGACCTATTAAAGCAGGTCCTCTGAGGCATGCCTGGCTTTGTGTGCACTTCTGTTGGTTTAGTTTCAATTGTGGTAAAACGCACATGACATAAAATCCACCCTCCTCACCATTTTAAAATCCCATGGTAATAAACACATTCACGTGGCTGTGCAACCATCACCACCACCTTCTCCTGAAATGTTTCATCTTGCAAAGCTGACATTCTGTCTGTTAAACAACTTCCCTGCCCACTAAGCACCCACCCTTCTACTTCTGTCTCTGAATTCACCTCCTCCAAGGAAGCACCATAGAAGTGAGGTCACACAGTATGTGTCCTCTTGTTGCTGCCTATGCCACTTAGCATCGTCTAGAGTTTTAAATGCCTCTCTCAAGCTGGTTTAATTCCAGAAACTTGGTGAAAGTGTGTCTGGCTCACAGACAGGATTGAGCAACCAGACTCCCGGGTGTGCTGACTGCAGAAGCATGTGTTCTTTCTTTTTTTTTTAAAAGCAGAACTGATTGCAACAGATCAGTTCGATTTGATTAGGTGTTTTGTTTTGTTTTTAACTCACATGCTTTAATTTTTAGAGCAGTATTAGGTTTATAGAAAAATTGGCCAGAAAGTACAGTTCCCGTGCCCTTGCCCGACACAGCTGCCCCTGTTAGCAAGCGTCTCATGAGGCAGGTGAACTCATAGTGACACTTTCTTGACTAAGGTCCATGGGCACATCAGAGTTCGCCCGATGTTGTACATTCTGTGGGTGTCGATCCTGTGGCAGCATGTGACTCCCATCATGTGTCCACCGTCACCATGTCCTACAGAAGTCCCACCTCCCTAAAGGCACCTGCACACCACCTGCTCACCCTGACCCAGCCCCTGACCACCACTCATCTGTGCACTGCCACCACAGTCTTGCTTATGCCTGATTTACTCTTGGAGAACAAAATACCTGTCCCCATCCCAAAGGACATTACCCAGGCAAATGTCTTCCGTCTCTCCTTTCAGTGGACAGCTTTTCCCAGCGAGAGATTGAGGAGTTCCTCAGCGAGGCCGCATGCATGAAAGACTTCAGGCACCCGAACGTCATCCGACTGCTAGGTACCAGGATGTGGGGCTGGCCAGAGGGTGGTCTCGGGGGCGGAGATACATGCCGGATCCAACCCCAAAGCTCTGTATGATGTAGGGTTTTCACCCAAAGAGCTCATCCCTATGGCTTCATTTTCTGAGGTTGATGGTAAAAACGAGACACGGGTTAAGGTCAGAATTTGGCTCTTTCGCTCCATTAGCTATGAAACGGAAAAAGGGAGGTCAGGTTCCAGCAGTTGCTGTGTAAGTGATCCTGTTACGGGAGGAAGAACAGCCTGCGAATAAGCACTTATCCTGCGGACCATTTCCCACTGTCCTGTGACTGGATAGATGCTAAATTCTTTGGGGAGCTTTCAGAGTGTGTTTAACGCTTCGGGAAGAAGTGAAAACTAATGTTTGTATAAGAGAGGCTGTGACTAATTTGCGGTTATTGACTTGGGCAGACAGAACAATCTTGCTTTGTGACTGCACTGTGAGGTGCAAGAGCTTGCCAAGCCTGGTGTCAGGTGACACACAGGCGCTGGTCCTAGAATTCCACGATAAATGCACTTTTCCTGTGTGTAACCCTTAAAACTTAGGGGTGTGGATTTTACCTGGCAGCTTCTGAATCTTGTTTGCATTTCAAGCATTGGGTTCTGGTGGACATCTTCCTGTGACTCAATATTTAACTCTCACAGAAGACCAGTTCGCCCTGGATGGCGATGTGGCCGCCACCCCTCACTTAGATCCGGTATTGCAGAACTGCCGAGTCTGTAGACAGCCACGCTTGCCGTAGATTAACTTTTAAGTGCCCTCATGCCCAGGTGAGCACAGATCTGAAAGGAAAGGACACACTGAGCAGTGGACATGGTGTGTCTAGACCCAGGAGGAGGTTGGCATGTGGGTTATGAGTGTCTGTCTTTAACTGTCCACTCGGGAGCATGTGCCTTCAGTCTGGCCAGCATTGCCACACTGCTTTTCTGTTCTCTGTTCACAGGGGCTCCTTGTGACTCACCCCACTCTTCCTTTCAGGTGTCTGCATAGAGATGGGCTCCCAGGGAACGCCGAAGCCCATGGTGGTCTTACCCTTCATGAAATACGGGGACCTGCACACCTACTTACTTTACTCCCGGCTGGACACAGGACCAAAGGTAGTGACCCTGGCATCACCTTCAGACTCCCTTCAGGGCTTACGTGACAGGCCTAGACAGGCCCAGTGTCTGACCTGGGATGTAGAGGGGGACGGCGAGAGCATTGGCCTTTGTCCAGTGCTCACTGTGCGTCTGGGGTGACACGTGCTCTGGACCTGGTGGTTCCTGTTCTGTGGGGGGAGGAAGTGGCTGGGAGCAGAGTCCAGAGTCCTAGCCTCATGGCAGTGGGGCCGGGGCCTCAGGCTATCAGAGCTTCCTCCTCCCCCTTCTCAGTGGCCTCTCTTTAGCTGTTCACTCTGAACTCTCAGTCCCCAGAGGGCAGGTGCCTTGAGCTGTTTTGCTGACTGAGTGTGAATTCATTGCATTCTTCTCCATCTCTTCTCCATCCCCCTCCTTGTGGAATCAGAAGAACGCTGGCTGCTGGAACTTGACTATGAGTCTTAACATGGGGACTTGGGTTCCTTCAGCGGCACCCTGCTTTCCAGAATCATTTTAGGGCCCCCATTCCTGTGGCCCTTCCATATGTTTTAGAATCCACTTGTCCATGTCAGCCAGAAGTACTGCAGCTGTCTTGCATTTCTTCAAGCAAAATAACAAATAAGAGAAGCAAGTCCCCAGCATTTTCCCAGCAAATGCACAGTTTCCACTCACAAAAGCACCAGGATATCACCCATGGTGCAAACAAACTCCCAGGTTTTGTAAATAGGAAAAAGGAATATATTTTCACATTTTGACACTTTGCAGCCACAGATAAAGCTAGCTGTCACAAAATGCATAGAGAAGCTGAAAAAAATCGAAGTTTTATTCAAATTTTCTCTTTGCTATCTGTTCAGCCAGTCCCCTGGGTGTCTGTGTCACTGCAGGAGTGGGCCAGGACTGGGTCTACGATCCACAGACAGAGGGCATCATTCCATTTTTGGAGTCTTCAATTTCTTGAATGTTGTAGTTGTCAGAGTATAAGTTTGGCAATTATTTTGTTAATTTATCCCTAAGTATTTTATTTTTTATTCTTTTACAGATAAAATTGTTTTCTTTTTTTACTTAAATTTTTTGGGGTGACTTGGTTAATAACATCGTGTAAGTTTCAGCTGTACAATTCTGTAGTACCGCATCTGTCTATTGCATTGTATGCCCACCACCCAAAGTCTAATCTTCCTCCATTGCCATATATTTGACCCCTTTTACACTCCTCAACCATGCCCACTCCCATTTTGGAAGTATCTTGAGAAGAGAAATAAGCCAGACAGAAAGGACGAGCCCCATATGATTTTACTCCTATGTGGGATGTAAAACAGGAAGCAACAAACAAACAAAGAAATGCATGGAGGCAGACAACAGTATAGCAGTTCAAATTGTGTTCTTAATTTCATTTTCAGATTGTTCATTGCTGGCAGATAGAAATACAGTTGACTTTCATGTATCAGTCTAGCATCCTGCCACCTTGTTGAACTCATTTATTAGTTCTGCTACACAACCGTCTTTTAAATGACTTTTGGTCACTATAAGAATAATATCCTTGTTCTAGGAAAAAATAATACAAAGGATTAGCACCTGATACCTACTCTGCCTTCTTGAATGTCAGCAGATTCAATATATCTTAGCACCCAAATGCTTTTGGGGCTTGGGACAAATGGAAAGATGGAGGAAGATGCAGTGAATTCATACTCAGTGTCAGAAATTAGCATCCAGAAAGTCAAATGGCCAGATGAACAGACAGGGGCATGAGACCCACCTGCATGATCTGTCTCCGTGCTCTCACAAAGAATAAAAGCATTTTGTTGTTTACATACTGTGTGATTAACACAGGCCTTTGCTGGGAAATAGAAATCATTACAAGTGCAGTGTCTTCGTGAGCGCCACATTGGAAAACAGGTATGCCTTGTAAAACATGTGGCAAGCCCAAAGTCCTGGGGACAAGGCGCTGTGGACGGCCCTGCTCATGGCTGGCAGGAAGTTAACCTCATCTCTAGGCTTTGGCTGTAATCAAGCATGTAGCTACTGCAGAGAAGGCGTCCGCTGGCAACATCCTTGGGTTTGGCTCCATCCAGGCAGGTTTCTAGCCCAGCAGCCTGGTGTAACTTCACAACACAGAGAACTCACTAGGCTGCCGAAACTTACAGGAGGGCCCCAGCGAAACAAAAATGGAAATTCTCGTGATCGGGCAAAGACCATTCTCGTTTCTGTGTTCAAGGGCAGTATCTTTCAAAACATTTCAGAGTAAAGTGACAACCAATGTGGGTGCATGATTGGAAAGAGCTCCTTCTACATGGGCTTTTATCCTCAAAACATTAGACGCCCCCCCCGCCACATGCACACCCCTCCTCCACAGAAGCCAGGTCACCCTCGTGTCCGCTCTTCATGGCACAGGTGCTTGGTCCCACTGCCACTCAGGACATGGAGGGTCATACTTCACCTCATAACATGAGGAGAGAATGTTATTCATCATCAGTGCTTTTAAAGATGGGGAGAAGAGAATGTCATATCTACCACACAGTATTGGGTTTACTGTTATTCTTTTGTTGTTATTGTGATGTTGGTGATGCAGAAATGAAAGGTCTGTTTCCTTGTTTCAAAGCCACACACTTACAGGTAAAAACACCATTTCCACCCACAGATAAAACTAGTTAATAGGTTTTCCTTTAAAAAAAAAAATCTTGGTTCTCACTTTATCCCCAGCACATTCCCACGCAGACACTGCTGAAGTTCATGGTGGACATTGCCAAGGGGATGGAGTATCTGAGCAACAGGAACTTCCTTCATCGCGACTTAGCCGCTCGAAACTGCATGTAAGGGACCTGGCACGTCCTGCAGGGTTAGACTCATGGTGTTGGGTTCGTTTCTCCCCCTCTTCCTCCTCGTCTAGGATCCATTTTAAAAGTCTGGGCTATAAATGCAGTTGCATCCCTTCAGTTTTCTAACTCATTCCTCAAGTACCTGACTGTCTCCGCAGGAAGCCCCGGGTCTCCTCCCACGGCCCCCAAGCTGTCCTCAGAGCCTGCGTGCTTCCAGACATCAGGGATGTCTGTGGCTCTCCGTGCAGCACCAGTGGTCCCGGGTTTGAGCTGGGCTCCTGCTCTTCCTGTGAGGTTTCCCTGTCCTCTCCAGATGTTTCTGTCCTTGCACACAGGTAGCCTTGCTGGCCCAGACCCCTCACATACCAGAGGGGTGCAAGGCTATAATGCTCCTACCCTCTCCCCTTCACTGTTAGTCCCTGGGAAGGACCCTCTAGGCTGCCGGGTCTGCGTCTTTGGGTCACTTGCCATGAACATCAGACCCAGGAGTCAGGGCTTGGCCTGCGACCAGCTGAGGATGAGCACTTGCTGTATGCAGGCTGCGGGATGACATGGCTGTGTGTGTCGCGGACTTTGGCCTCTCTAAGAAGATCTACAGTGGTGACTACTACCGCCAGGGCCGCATCGCCAAGATGCCTGTCAAGTGGATCGCCATCGAGAGCCTGGCGGACCGAGTCTATACGAGCAAAAGCGATGTGGTGCGTGCCACGGTGACCCGCGCCAACTGGGGCGAAGTGGCTGGCGTTGCCACACGTTCACTCCCTGACAGACAGGGCGTGGGAGGTGGTGGTTTGGAAGCATGTTCACACCCCTCTTGTTGGCCACCAGACCCCGTAGTTCAGGTGGAGCCAGGTGAGGCCCTGATGTTCTAGGTGGTCTTCTTATGGATCCCTTGTTTGGCCCCATTTGTCTTTGCCACAGTACAGTGGCTTCTGGCCCACAGCTAAGATGCTTTATGCTCATGTTAAATTCAGTGAGCTCAGCGAGTGGCCTTGGGGACAGGACATGTCTGAAAGGCCATGTGTTAAGACCCTCTAGCAAACCCAATGACAGCATTGACGTGACAGGCTATGTGTGCCTTAGTCAGACTTCCCAGGACAGCATTAGTAGAATGGGGACCATGACTCTCAGACCCCAAGCCATAACCATCGGGCTTTGAGGGAGTGACCTTTCCCAATGAAAAGGCCATTCAGCCTTTCTGCAAAGAGTCGCATCCCAACCTCTCATTGCTTTGTTCTCAGTGGGCATTTGGCGTGACCATGTGGGAAATAGCCACTCGGGGGATGACGCCTTACCCTGGGGTCCAGAACCACGAGATATACGAGTACCTTCTCCATGGGCACAGGCTGAAGCAGCCGGAGGACTGCCTGGATGAACTGTAAGTGAGCTTCCCTGTCACTGGGCACCTGCATGGGCCAGCTCTGGCTCTGCAGAGTCCTGGGGATACACAGCTGCAGGGGCAGGGGACACTCTTAGCCAGGCAGGTGTGTGCAGGCATGTGCAGATGTGGCATGAGCAGACACTCAGGCCAGAGCCTTTACTGGTGTGGGAGGTGGTGCATGCATGTGTGCAACAGGCCCCCACACATCTTCAGGTGCAGGCACCTCTAGGAAATGCAGGTGACCTTGCTGTGCACCGGGCACCTGAGTGATGCTTGCCCTCTTGTGCCACGTCACCCTTCTCTTTCTGGACAGCATTTCAGATAAAGCAGCCACAGTGGTGTCCTTCACTAGGATACTGAGAGAGCTCAGCCTGAGACTCTGGAGTTGGGCTGGTCATCAAATTGTGTAGGGGCTGATGTGACAGCACGGGTCCTCGGCCATGCCAGGATAGGGTGGGCCCAGAAGTACATGTTTCACAAGACCCATGAGGTTGGGTGCTGAGTCCAGCATGAGGGCCCAGCACTGGGAGTACACGACAAGGGTGCACATCAGTCCTTGCCAGGGCAGGCAGCATGGGGACTGGCCCGGGGCTGTGAGTCACACAGACCAGCTCTGCTTCCCACTAACCATGTGGGAAGTTGTCACAGCTGATGTGACCTCTCCAATGCCTCATTATCAGCCACAGGAAAAGTCTGGCCACAAGTTCTTCTGGAGGTGCTAGGAGGGTTCGAGAAAGTGTGTAGAGCACTTGCCTGTCAGAGACACCAAACGAGTGTCACATCATGGTGCCGGTTAATGGCACTGGCCGCTGTGCCCAAACACCTTGCTGACCTTCTTGAAAGGATTTCTGTGGCGCTGCCTGTAGCTTGTGATGTGAGCCCCGGGTACCAAGTCTCTTCCCCGCATAATGGGTCACCAGCTTGGAGAGGGACATGTTCCCCGTGCCCGGCCAGGCTACAGGCCTATAGGCTCCAGTGTTAAGGCCAGCAGGCGCTGAGCAGGGACATGTGCAGGCCCCCCCACAGGCGCCCAACACTGGCACTGTACCCTCCCCTGGGGAGGCCCGGTACAGGGCCATGCTGGTTCCCTGGAACCCGTCCACACCAGACAGGGGCCTCCACTGACCATGGCCTTGGCCTGCTCAGTGGCCTTTTCAGTCACTGAGGCTATAAGCTCTAACAGTCAGAACACAAATGAAAGATACAAGTTCTTCAAAATCACCCTGAAATGCTAACTAAACTGGAACTGGGGTTTCATGGTGGTTTGTAGAAGGGCCACCTGAAGTGCTGCTGCTGAGAAGGAGGAAGGTGTCTCAGCCAAACACTGCTACATGGATGGTCTTGTTGCCGCCCCTGTGCTGGCTGACGTGTGTGTGCTCAGTCAGGGTCCTGGCTGGGTCTCAGTGGTCACACGCAGCTTTGGATCGCCTCATGCAGAGCCCTGCAAGGGACGCCGACTAGGTTTCCTGTGGGGATTTCGAGGTAAAAATGCCGCAGACTCAGCACATGCCATGTGGCCGGAGGCCAGAGGACCAGGATATGGTTGGTCCTTGTGCCTGGGCGGGCCCCACACCATGGACCAGGACCAAGCTCCCTCTGGTCCCCTGTCCCCCTGGGTGTCCGTGACCAACAGCACCCCCAAGGGCCGTGTCTCCACATCTCGGTGTTTCCTTTTAAAACTGAGCCACATGGCTTCCTACGCACATCTGCCTAGAGGCGGTCACATAGATTACTGGCCCCTCGTCTCTTTAGAGCTGATGCTAAGAAACATAACAGTGTCAGCAAGGGAGCTGACACTCATGCCCAGCCCTCCCGTCCTACCATCCGAGGCATCTCTTCTCATGATCACCCAGCTCCCGATGACCAGGCAGCAGTCCTACTGATGTCCCTGTCACCTCTGTGGGACATTCATCTGAGCTCATGGCCTTCTAGCTGCAGCCCTCCAGACACTCCCCAAGCTGACCACTGTGGTTCTCGCCCTGGCCTCCATTCCCATCATCCCCCAGTGACACTCGGGAGCCACCTAGTTGTTTCTTCATCCCGTTGGGTCCCATCAGCCAGCAGATGCCCTTCAGAGACCCGTCCCTTCCAGCCTTACCCCGAATGCTATCAATACCATCAAACCAGAATTGCTCAGGCTGGCAGGGCCTAGGATCACCTGCTCCCACCTGTCATCACATACAAGGAAATGGTGGCACGGTGACAAAGGGCCCCAGCTTGCACTCATTTTCCTCCCTCAGAAACCCTGCTCCACTTACTGACCAATTCATCTACACCCACTCGCGGCCACCCAGTCCCCAAGAAGGAGAGCAGCAGCAGTCACCACTGGCTGGCAGAGTATACATGACACTGCTAAGTGCTGCAGGGACACATGCTGCTAACATGATGCCTGCCTCTCAGGTGTTGTTTCTCTGAGCAGATGGGAAGTATTCAGTCACCCTCAGATGCAGAGAAAAGCAAGAGCTTGACAAATATGGATAAATTTATGAACCTATAAATTTGTATAATTGCATCTTTTTAACTCCTCTTACAAATTGCAATAAAATGCACAGAATGTAACATTTACCATCTTAACCATTTTTAAGTGCATAGTTCAGTGTTGTAAATACACTCATGTCAGGCAGTGAACACACTTTGCAAGTCTCACTTATAGTTTAGCGTATTTCATGAAATACCAAAAGTTAAAGAAAAAATAACTTTCAAAGTAATATTGCTACCATGTTATATGGAGAACACAGGTTATTTAAACGCTTTCTCACAAGGCACGAAAGAAATGAAAGTAAATTTAACACCGTGGCACCCTGATGGCCTAATGAGGAGGAATGTGTCTCCAAGGACAGGGTTCCTCAAAGGTCACTTCAGACCGCACCCAGCTAAGGCTCCTCTGTGCGAAGAAGGAAGTCATACAAATTGATTTGTGCCACAAAAAACCTCAGAAATGGAAACAGAACCTGTGTGTCAGGTCCCAGCGACTATCACATGATGGTAAAATAAAGAGAGTGACAGACCTGAGCTGACGTCCAGCCTTAGTGAGAATCAGGCTTGCTGGGGGAATGTGCCCACTACTCTCAGCTCGCAGGCAAAGCTTTTGCAGGTCTCCACCTGCCAGAAGCACGTGCATGTGTTGACAGAGGCTGGGAAGCAGACCAATGTAAAGATGCTGATTGTCCTACAGGAATGAGGTCTGCACGTATGTGAATGGTGGTAGAATTAGCCAAAGTTCTGCGTGATGTGAGTAGGTGTGACCACAGAAACTGTATATTTATGTCCAAAGCTATCAGTAATCTACTACACATGTCAGATGCACACTTAGGTCACTTTTTCATCTAGCAATGTCAATATCAGTTTCTCAGAACAGGAAAGAATTCACAGGAAATTATGGCACAACACACTTTTCCTAATTCAATCATTTTTTCATCTGACTGTGCTTGCCTCAGCATCCCTCTGCTGTGATTCTTAACTTTGTCAGACACAGGGAGTGAGGACACCCCCATTCCAAGTCCTCCCTCCAGAGCACAGTGGAGGGGTCACAAGGAGCCCTGGGCTGAGGACTTGCCCAGTAGGAGACCAGTTTCTGTCCTGCCATCTGCTATCGCCACAGCCGTGGCACATTCTGTAATGTCCCTGAACTCAGTCTTGTTTCCTCCAGAATAACAGGGCAAGGCTATTGAGGAGAATGGATGTGGTGACACACATAAAGCACTAGCACAGAGAGACACACCATCCCCGCCCAAACCCCTGGCCTGACACCACTCTCCTGGTGACAAGCCCAATTTGATGGTTCAGAACAGGAGTCTTTTCCTATTAAGGCCCAAATAGTAAATACTTTTGGTTTTGAGACCGTTGATCTTTGTATAACTACTCAACTCCGCCAGGGCAGCGGAAGCGGCCATTGTAAACAAGCAAGTGTAGCTGTGTTCTGTGCAGCCGTGTTCCAATAAAACTTTACTTAAGCCGACAGCGGGCCAAATGGGCTTACAGGCCATAGGGTGCTAGGCCCTGGAATAAAGGAAGGAACCTGAAATGCCCCTCCTTTGCAAAGTTAGGTGTGATCACCACACCTGCCCCATATTCTTGCAGACAGCTCTTACCACATACCCAATGCAACATTTAAAAGCTGAGTGAAATCGCACCATAAGGAAAACTTCAGTAATTTTCCACAGGTAGAGTTGGTGTGAGCTAAAACGTGATCCAGTGCAAGATGAGGTGAATGTGGTGGGGACCGGCCACGGTGAGGGCTGGGTTCTACGGGCTGACCCGTCTCCTGTCCCCACAGGTATGACATAATGCACTCCTGCTGGAGGCCTGAGCCCCTGGACCGGCCCACCTTTTCTGTGCTGAGGCTGCAGCTGGAGAAGCTCTTGGAAAGTTTGCCAGAAGTGCAGGATGGAGCTGAAGTCATTTACATCAACACACAGTTTCCAGAGTGCGGGGAGGGCCCGGCAGACAGCCCTCAACTTGCTCAGCAGAGCCTGGTCCTGGACACCAACTCTGTCCTTGCTTCCTGTGCACCCAGTGCTGCCATCAGCATGGTCACAGCACAGGTCCATGAGGACAGTCCTCACGAGGGACGGTACATCCTGAACGGGGCCAGCAGGGACTGGGAGGACCTGGCCCTAGCCACGGAGTCGGCGGGAAACAGTGGGCTCATGCGGGAGGACACACGTGAGAGGAGCCAAGCCTCCTGGTCCCAGCCAAGCACGCTGCCCCTGGGGGGCCAGCCTCCTGACAAGCTTTTGTTTGCGGATGACGACTCAGGAGACTCGGAAGTCCTGGTATGAGGAGAGCAAACCAAGGACATTGCTGTGCCTTTAAGGTCCATGCTGGATCGAAGTTTCCGAGTTCCATCTTCCCTACCGTAAATGCCACAGCTGGAGAACTCGGGGTGAAAGTTGTCCAGGGTTTCACCGTTAAAAATACATAATATATATTTATTTAAAGAGAAAATATGTTTATGTATATAATGAAAGAGACAGATGTTGTATTTTAATAAAAGATGGCTGTTCCATGTCCCTTATCTCTTAAAACGTAGGCTCCAACAGCCTCATCCCTACAGCTGCCAACTCAACGTTTTAAGTTCTTTTCTTTTTCATGACTTTTAAATGTAAAAATATTTGTGAAATGAAACACCATATTTGACTTTGCTCCTGGTTTCCTGAAAAATCAGATTCTCTTACATGAATCAACTGATAGGAAGGCCTCATTTGACAGTGAACATTCCATAGCTGGTTAATTCTTCCACATGCTGCTAATAAAATGGGAACAAGGAAGGACGGGCATGCTGTGCTTACTTGAGACGAGGCCCCCGCAGCCTTGCGCCTTCCCAGAGGAATTCTCGTAGTGCCTGGCCCTCCGTCACTCTCTCTGGCCATCTCATTGTTTCTTAAAGATACAGAAAAATCATTCAGAGAGGCCACATCCAGAGGGGATGGGGTAACACAGGAATTCAGAGCCAAGCCGTCTGCTTCTGGCTGGTTCTAGGCGTAGGACTAGGAGTCTGCTCAAGAGCCCCTTGACCTCACGGCAGGCATTTGGTCCCTGTGACAACCCTATTGGGTGGGCACTGCTGGTCTCCTGTCCTGACCTGCAGGAACATCAACTGGGACCCTGGAGTGGGGAATGGGAATTTGGAGGGGACAAGAGACAAGAGAAATGGAGACAAAACAGGCTTTCTGATCAAGTCTCAGTTTATTGTAGGTAGGGGTAGAGTATATAAAGGGGGGAAGGATTTGTGAGAGCCCAGTTACCAAATCAGAGAACATTCCATTACCAAGAAATTCAGGAGTCTTCCGGGAGAGGAGGAAGCTGCAAGGTCAGATTAGTTTGAGCAAATGTATCAAGGGGCCCAGGGCTAAAGCAGAAAAGCTGCTCTGATATCATTTATCTTGTATGAGCAGTGCAGGTGCAGGCAAAGAGGCTGCCCAGATCTCAGGCAGCAAGCCTTGGTGGGACAGCTTCCCACAATCTCCCACTAAACAGACTGGCAGACTGGGGCAAGAAGAGGCTACTTCACTCTGCCAGTAAGGCCGGTATTCTGATGTGATCAGATGAGCACTGATCTCTCAGCCCCAGGGCGGCCTCGCAGGGCCAGGGCCACTGTCACCCTCAGGCCTGTGGTTTACAGCCTGCCAGGACCAGCACCTGTACTGGCCTCTTAGATGTGTCCCTGGGTCCTGGTCCTGCTGCCAGCCCCCATTCTTACTGTGAAATGCTCCATGCAGAACATTCTGAAGGTTTGAAAAGAATCTGCATTGTTAAGAGAAATGCCAGCATCACATTTTATCAGTGAAAAATGAGGGGCAGAGAAGGTCCTTTCTGCTGTTGGAAATGTTAGAATGGTTGTTTTTAAAAAATCAAAACTTTTTATGTCATCTCCTTGTGCAAAGTTTCTTGCTGACAGTGACCTTCAAGAATGTGACTTGGGAACTGACTGTTGGTTCCAACACAAAACCCCAGCATAAAAAGGCATGTTCACATCTGTGAGGTAGGTGAGCAAACCGAGAAACTTATTAATGTAATATTAACCATCTTAATATACAGCAGGTCCTCTGATAACCTTGTTTAGTTCAATATCATTCCATTATGACATTCATGAGGAAGAAAGGTAGCTTCTGGCTCAGCTGCTATGTGTCTAGAGTTGGCACATCATCTACGCCCTGTGTCCATCCGGGGGCCCCCAGGGCATGCTGAGCTGGTGTTCATGTTTCTCGAATGCCTGTGGCGCTCACATTTATTGTGTTTCAGTGTTTCTTAGAAATTTGGTGAGGTTTCCGTGCCCGGAGGTAGCCATCGCAGCCTGACTCTTGCTTCTATTGGTGAGCCTCGAGTGACACTAGTTCCCGTACGCATCATGTCGTTCTGAGAGTGTGGAGGCTATGGAGTGAGCACCTGCAGCACCACGTGCTTTGTTCTAACTTTAATTGTCCATTGTAAAGGAACACGTAGTGAAGTGTTCGTAAACCCCCACTCCCTCAAACCCTGTTCCACTTGCCCTGTATGTGCCTTGTGCTGAGAGGGCTAGGAAGCCTGGACCAAGTGTGTCCTAGGACAGCAGACAAGAGCCCACGGTGGCTCCCTGCTTCCTCCCTCCCTGCCTTCCCTTTGTCCTTTTTCCCTTTCTTTTCCCCACCCTGCCACCCCTCCTCATCCCCATTTCCCTACCCCCCAGACCCCCCCCCCCGTCCTTTCTTATGGGAGGGGCCACACAGCCAGCTGGACTGACCAGTCTTGCATGCTGGGGCAGGCCGCTCTGCCGTTCTGGAGCTGTTGTCACAGTGAGGACAGAACAGCTCCCCCTGCAGCCCCTGGGGGCTGTGTGGATGCTGAGGTCTCAGGAGTGCAAACCGGTTCACTATCGTATTAGAGATATTTCCAATTATGTTCTCTACTCCTTCCAACTCAAAAGGAAAAGAAAAGAAAGCATTTCATAGTCACCAGTGACACAGGCAGCCAGGCAGTGGACAGAGGGAAGGAAACTGGCCACCATCAGTTGTTTCAGATGGTTGCTGGGCTCAGAGGTGGCACATTGATACCCAGAGGCCTCTCGTACCCTCTCCTGAGTTCAGTTACTCTGAGCCTCAGGTCCTGTTCCTCCCCAGATGTGGAGACTGACAAATGGGTATCTTTGTTAACAGGATTTAGGGACCTGAGGGCAGTCAGTACCCTATAGGGAAGGCAGAATTCTCCCTCTGCCTCCTTGTCCCCAGACCCCGCCGAGGTTCCTGCTCAGGACATGAACCAAACCACATTCTCTTATCTTAAAATCAGGTCGAGTCTGGCCAGACTCAAGAAAGTCAGGACCTTGGTAAGCTCTGCTGGTCAGCAGCAGGAATGAGTTGGTACTTCCGCTGAGTCAATGGGAAAATTACTGACCCAAAATAAAGCAGCTCTGACAGCAACTTAACTTCTCTAAAGATGTTTGGGTAACCTCAGAGAACAAGTGTAAAATGGTAAGTTTTGCATCCTTTGATGAACATTTCAGCAATGCACAGCACTTCTGTGCATGGGTTTTATTTTTTCTCCTTTAAATCTCTGAGAACAGAAGTAAAACTGCCAGTCTGTTTAAAAACTGCCATTCTCTTTAACAAGCATATCTAAGTGGCGTAACTTATTTATATTTAACTGTAATGATTATTTTTAGAACTGGGACTCAAGACCACTACTTTAGGATGTTTTTATATGTAATACCTTTTATTGAAATGGGATTCCATGTACAGATATTCTAAAGGGAAGCCTGAGCGTTGTATATAATAACCCTTCCTGCCCCTTAACCTTAAACTGTCAGCAGGTTTATTGAGACTGAACAATTATGAATTTCAGTTTGGATGACAGTCACGTGAAGCCACAATCAACTCCCCCATGCACTGACCTTTCTGGGGAGAAGGGCTGCTCTGGACATTGGGGTTTGCCAAGAACAGCAGCCTAGGCCTTGCTGTCGTGAGTCACCATCAGAGGAGGGGACAGATGGCTTCCAGTAGGTACTTTCTTTTAAAGAGTGTTCTTAGAATGCCCCCACTTGCTCAATCTGTTGAAGTCTAGTAATGCCACAGTGAGGTGCTCAGCTGAGACACAGATGCTGTTGAGACTAACGAACCTCAGAACTGGGGGCCAGGCACCCTTCCTGGGAGCAGCCTCGAAGGCCCCGCCCCATGGAACCTAAAATTGTAGGGAATAAAATGTGCCCAGGTTGGAAAAGAGGTAGTAAACTATCTTTATTCACAGCTAGCATGATTCTGCATGTAGAAAAATCTCAAGGAACACACACACACCAAATGAGAGCAAGATCACAGAATATAAGATCAATAAACAAAAAAATCATTGCGTTTGCACTATCAACAAATAATCAGAAAATGAAATTAAGGACAATCTAGTCACAATAGCATCAAAAAGAATAGAATACTTCAAAACAAATTTAACATCTGATGTGCAAAACATTTACTGAGAAAAATTAAACAAAGGAAGAGACATTTCATGTTCAGGGATTGAAACACCCCAAATTGTCAAGGTGACAATTCTCCCCAAATGAATCTATAATTTCAGTGTAATTCCATTCAAAATCCCTGCAGCTTTTTTTGCAGAAATTCCTGTGCCTGTGCTATTGCTGCGTGATTTTATTTATATATATGTTACAACCTCAAAATGGTGTTATTGTTTTTGTTGAAGCAGTAAAATATTTTTGCATATATTTTGATAATAGGAAACGATCTTACTCATTTACACATCTCTGTCATCTGCAGTTCTGCTCAGGCCTTTGTGTAAAGCCTGTTTCTCTACCATCTTCTTGCTCGTGTTGTTTCTGAGAAAAAACTGATGTTATTCTTAGTTTTTTTTTTGTTTTGTATGCAACATGTGTTTTTTCCCTGTCTACTTTCAAGATTTTTCTTTGTTACTGATTTTGTGCAATTTGTTTATGATATGCTTTGGCGTGATCTTTGTATTCCTTTTGTTCAGCTTTAATTAAACGTCTCAGATTCATGGGTTTATAGTTTCCATCACGATTGGGGCATTTTTAACCATTATTTGTTCAAATATTTTTTCTATTCTTTCTCTCTTTGGGGGATTCCAATTACACAGATATTAGCCCACTTGAATATTCACTAGTGCTCTGTTAATTTTTTTAAAAATCTTTTTCCCTGAAATTTTGCTTAGCTTTTATTTCTGTATCTTCAAATCCTTCTTCAATAGCCAGTGGGCCATTAATCTCATTCAGTATGTATTTTTTAATCTCAGGCACTGTGTTTTTCATTATTAGAAATTTGATTTGATCTTTTTTCCTATTTGCCATGTCTCTACTTAACTTTCGAACATATGAAATAAAGTTAGAATAAATTTCAGTGTTGTTTTCTGCTCATTCTAATATACGCATCACTCTAGATCAGTGTTGATTGGTTTTTCTCCTAATGTCTTGTATTTTTTTATTTTTTGCATACCTGGTAATTTTGATTGGATGACAGACGTGATTTGACCTGGTAGGGTGCTGGAGGCTTTTCTATTCCTATTAGTATCCTACAGCTTTGTTTTAGGACACTGTTACTTGAAAACTTTCGGGTCTTTTAAAATTTGTTCACTGAGACCAGAGCCTTGCTTAATCTAAGATGACTTGTTCTTCAGGATTGAGGTAAGAAGCTTTGAGCGCTCTCCTCAATGCCCTACGAATTCTGAAGTGCTCCAGCTCAGTCGATGGGGACAGGCACTTTTCCCTACTGTCCCTTCTTATTTTTGGCAGTGGTTCTTTCTCAGGCCTCAAGAAGTTTATTCACATGCAGAGGCTGATCAAGTTCTCTGATGAAGTTAAGGAAGACCTTCTATAAATCTCAGGTTCCCCTCTGCACTCCCTTTCCCATCCACACCCAGTCCTGCAGGCCAGCTGCCTCATTCCCACAGGCCACCCAACTCCCTGTGCTAAACTCAAGAACTCCACCAGGTTCTTCCTTCGTCTCTCCTCCCTGGGCCATGGCCAGGAAACTTTCTCAGGCCAGTAAACCTGGCCAATCCTGGGGCTCCCCTCCTTTTTTTTCTTTCTTTCAGAGCTAACTGTCCTTCACCCCTTCATGTCCAGTGTCTCAGGAACCATTGTTTCACATAGTTGTTCTGATTTTGTTGTTGTTTTAGGTGGGAGGGTAAATTCAGTCCCTGTTATTCCAGCTCACAGAAGTCTCTAATGAGTTATTTACAAAGTTCTTATTGTGGAAAATTTCAAACTTACACAAATGAAGACAGGATAGTCATGTAACTGCCTGTGGATCCACCTCCAGGCTTTAAAAAATGACCGACTCATGGCCAGCCTTGTTTTATCTATGCCCCACTCTCTTCTCTCCCTCATATATTATTCCAGATCAAATCCCAGACCTCGTGTGAGCTCAGGACTACCCAGCACTGAGTAAGGCATTCATGTTTGTTGACTGAATTAAGGTTTTAATGATTTAAATTAGAGGCATAGACAGAGCATCCCCAACTGAAGCTGGAAGCTGTAAACTGGGTTAAAAAGACACTTAGGGAACTCTTTTATGTAAAATATCTTCAGGCTGCTAGTGTCACCTGCTGGTGAGGGTTGGGTAGTGTGAAGCCTCAGTAAACAATAAAAACTCGACACAATAAAAAACATGTATCTGATCTATAATTACAAGCTTCTTGTGAAAAGAAACTATTGAAACTTTTATCTTCACATGAACCTCAACTCAAAACTATAATGAAGAAAGCACTAAGGAAAAAAAGTTAAATGAAGGCCTCCAGAAGAATGTGAAAAGGTGCTTTATGTAATAATCTTTTACCGTTTCTCATATAATCCAAATATTTTAAGTAAGTAAAAGTAAGGACTCAAATGTAGATGATGCAAAGCAGCACCAATTCATTTAGGATGTTAACTACACTCAGAAACCTCTACCGAACAGGGCCACATTGCCAAGTCGCATGACGCTGTATGTTCTCGGCTGCCTCTCCGTTTCCTTCCTCAGTAGTGTCTGGGCCATGATGCATATTTACCTCTAGAGGGTCCAGTGCTGGGCATCTTTCAGGTCCGGCCCACTGTTGGCTCATGACAAAATTTTTTTCTCACTTGTTGTTCTTTGAAAATCACATTGTACAATTTAATATAACGAAAATTAGATTGTAGCTTTCAAAATACCCCCTAAGAGAATGAGTAGAGCAGTTGGCAGCTCATCTGTCAAACTTCACCCACCAATTGTCCTAATCGTTTCCTTTATAGCAAAAGCAACTTATTTTTTCTGGCTTGGGACCCAGTCTCAGATCACAGTCAGACATGGTAATTATGTTTCCCTTACTCCGGGAGTGTCCTCAGAATCTGACTGTGACTGTGACAATATTTAGGAGCAACAGCTAGTTACTTGGGAGAGCACCCCTCTGTGTGAGAGCTTTGTCACAATCAAATTCAGGTGTTAACATTTTTGGCAGAAGCACCACCAAAGTGACACTGTCTCTTTTCAGGGCATTGAATCATGAGACAGATCATATCACTTCATCCCACTCCTTGTGCTATTAACTTTGGTGTTTGAGGGGATGTCTGCCAGTTTTCTCTACTGTAAAATTACTATTTTTCTTTTGTCATTAATAGGTAATTTGTGACAGATCCCTCCTCATCAAACTTTTACTAATTTTAGAATCCAATTGATGGCTCTTTTGCAATTGAACCAATTGCAATTATGATGGTTACCAAATGACAGTTTTCTGACTATTATTTCTTCTCTATTTGTTGGTTTCCTACTGGAAGGAAGAGGATTTCTTTCATATTTATTTATTTATTTAATCATCTACTTATTTATATCAGTATGGACTCATGGATTTTTATTTGATTCAATGAGTTACAATCCATTGCTATCATTATTTTGCAGGGCTCAACTTGTCTCAGATCAGGTCACTGGGGGTGCGATTGCCCCTCCAAGCTGGTGCCTGTATTCTTCCAACCCGTTCTCATCATGGCCATTTCCCTACTTTCTGGCAAAACAAGATGCTCCAAATTCATCATGATCTTCCCTATCTTACTTCTAGAATCAGCCACTTCTCCAAGGAGCCCTGGTTTATTTTAGTTATAAACACCAAGATCTAGTTTGAGATGTGCTCGCCGCTGCTGAAGGGTCACTGGGTACCATCAGTGACCCAAACCAGGAAATCTGAATAAATGTACACACATTTATTCTAAATCTATTTGTACATCTAATTCTGCAAGATGAGCTCATGTTCATATCATCAGTTACAAGCCAAACTTACAGGGTTTATTCTCGGCTTTCTCGTTTGCATATTTGATCTCTTTCCTGTGTCAAAGAAAGCTGGTTCCTATTATCCTCAATGTATTTCCTTCTGGAACACTGAAATATGCCTCAGGTTTGCTATCTTATATAATCATGAAAGACGACTGCACTTGCTAGAGTTTAGTATTTGCGGTTCTTTTTGTCACTTTATAGTTTGAGGTTTTTGTCTGAAGTTTTACAGTCTATTTGAAATGGTTATGTATGTTCATTTGTTTCTAATTTTATTTTCTTTAGCTCCTCTCCATTGAGTTTATTCTAATTATTTGAGTATGTGAAACATTAACAAGATTCAAAAGACAAAACTAACAAAAAAAGTATCCTAGGGAAAGTGTTACCCCCCATATTTCCAACCCTCTCAACCCGTCTGTAGCTAACCCACCTCATTGTTTCAGCTTTATTTCTTCTTGGTTTATTTTTGCAAAAATAGGCAGACAGGTGTATATTTTCTCTTACATTTTCTTTTACACAAAAGTTAACATATCACATAAACTTTTTACAGTTGGATTTTTTTTACTTCACAGTATGTCTCAAAAATCACTCTGAACTAGTTTGTAGAAATCTTTTTCCTTTCTTCAGCTTTATTGAGATATAACTAACCAATAAAATTGTAATATATTTAAAGTATACATGATGCTTTGATATACGTGTACATGAGAAAGGATTCTGTCCATCTATTAATCAACACATTCATCACCTCACAGATTTTTTTACAGTGAGAATGTTTAAGATGTACTCTGGGCACTTTTAATTATAAAGACAGCATTTACAATACAGTATTATTAACTCCAGTCATCATGCTATACATTAGACCCTCAGACCTTATTCCTCTTACAACTAAAAGTTTGCACCTTTTGACCAACCACTTCCCCCACCCCAACCCCTGCCAACTACCATTCTCCTCCCTGTTTCTCTGAATTCAACTGTTTTTCAATTCCACATGTAAGTGACACCATGCAGTAGTTGTCTTTCCTTTGGGTTTATTTCACTTAGCATAATGCCCTGCAGGGTTATGCATGTTTTCGCAAATGGCAGAATAGCCCATTGTACATGTATTTCACATCTTATTTATTCACCTGTCAATGGACAGGTTGTTTCCATGTCTTGGCTATTATAAATAATGCTGCAATGAACAGGAGAATACAGATATCTCTTTGAGATAATGATTCCATTAACTTTGGATATTCATTCAGAAGTCAAATTGCTGAGTCATATGGCAGTTCTATTTTTAATTTCTTGAGGAGCCTCCACGCTATTTACCACAGTGACCACACCAGTTTACATTACAGTGTACATGGTTCCCTTTTCTCCACATCCTCACCAGCATTTTATTATCTCTTTAATATGTCATTTATTACCTTTTTAATAATAGACATCCTAATAGATGTGATAATATCTCACTGGGATTTTGATTTGCATTTTTCTGATTAGTAGCGATGCTGGGTATCTTTTTGTGTACTTCTTAACCAATTGTATGTCTTCTTTGGAAAAAATGACTTTTTTCTTTTGCCTATTTCTTTAATTAGGTTATTTGTTTTTATTTATTTTTTATTTTTTTGCTATTGGGTTGTAAGAATTCCTTGTATAGTTTGCATATTAACCCCTTATTGGATATGTGGTTTATAAATATTTTCTCCCATTTCAACCATAGATTGCCTTATTTTGAGTTTTCATATCTCCTATTGTTTCTTTTTTTTTTTAACTCATTTTGAGATAGTAAGATACAGTTTTCAGCTCTGTTGTGAACATCTCTTTCTGGCATACTTTCATCTCTGAAGGGATGAATTCTACTCCACATTCTCAAACTTTGCTATTGCTCATATTATGTGAAATTAATTTTCCTGAACTTTTAGGAAGTGCTGAACTGAACAGTTTCTAACTGCACTCTGCAGCTCCCTCATTTTCATGAACAGCTTTAAGAAAATAGCCTTGAACTTGCTCAGATCTCTCCTCTGACCACCTCACCCACTTTTATCAGAAACTTCTCTTTCCTTCACTCCGATTGTCACTCTCTAGCTGATTTTGAATCTTAACCGTTTCTTTTCCTTATGGGACTTCATTTCAGACAGAAGCTTTCATTTGTTAGATTCAAGAATGTCTGAGGCCCAGACTCCCCGCATGATCATCAAACATTTTCTCCAGGCCCTTTTGCCCTCACTTTTAAGTTGAGCCAGATGGAGCCCCCTGTCTGCTCTGTCTGCTCTGTCTGCTCTTGGATTTCCCATGAGTACCTGCTGGGGATTCTCCTGTCTCAGGTCCACCTGATACCCCATTGTTCCCCCTGTTCTCCCATCCAGCTGCTCATAAGACCTACCTGTATTTGGAGTTTTGTGGGTGTACATTGTCCTGATTGTGTTGTGCAGATTCCCTGTGAGTTTGGGGTTATACTATCCTAGCGGAGGCTTACAGGAGAATCCAGGTAGACTAAACATGACACCTTCTCCACTGCTACCATCTTTCCACAACTGGCGACTGGGTATTTTGTGAAGCTCCTCAGTGACTCCCAGCTACTCTGATTCCTCCTTTCCTGACCCTTGGTTCCTCAGGGTTCAGTCTCCAGTCTGCTCTCCTACCCAGTCTCCCTCAGCAATCTCACCCTCCTTATACTACCACAAAGTCCTAATTGACGGCCTCACTTGGCCATCTCAGGGGAGCCAGACACATCTTCTCATCCCTTGGATATACCACAGTTCAGCTGTCCCAGCCAGAAGCCTTGGTACCAACCTCTCTCCTTTCTAAGCCCCAATATCTCATCAGTCACCAGTTTTTTTAAAGTCTCCATCCCCCATGTTGGCGAAACTCATCCAAGTCTCCATCCTTACAGTGTTTAAGGCTACCATCTCCAAATTATTATAATTTACTCTTAACCAGTCATATAAATTACTCAAATTTTCTTAACTGGTCAACTCATTGCCCACTTTAACACAGATGACCTTCCTTGTCCCTCCATCCTCCTTGCTTAAAAGCTACCACATTCTTAGGATCTGTGCTGTCTTCCTGACATGCCTTAGGAGGACCTGTACTGGTACTGTTTAACTATATGCAATCTTGCCCGTGTCCATCTCATGCCAATACCTGGCCATCTGGAAGGCCTTTCTGTTCCCCTAGGCCACGGCACAAGCTGTTCTTAACTACAATCCTTTCCAAACCACCCCTGGCCTTACTGCTAACTAACTCACCCTTTACTCTTCCTGCAGGACTTAAGTGCCATCCTGTGTCTTCTCCTCCCACCTGACCTGCCTTCGGACCTCTGGTGGGTATTCCCGTGTGATCCTGGGACATGTTATGCCTACTAATGAACTGGTCTCGCTGCCTGCTCAGGAGGGTGGAGGCACACGCAATCTAGCGATGGGGTGACTGGTAAATCCATCCTATTTTTTTGTTAGTGACAATGTTAATTCAGGTTGTATTCTCCCACCTGACATCATTTATATCAGACAATTTTAAGTAAGTTCTCTTTGACACTTTCAGCTTTCACAGCCGAAAATGCTGGGTCAAGTACTCAAGTCCTACTCCTCTGAACCTTGAGTTATTAGGCAACTTCACGTGTTCTGAAATTATTGTCTCTCAGGCCTTCTGTTCCCTGAGCAATGCCTTGTGTTAAGCTGACCCTGAAGTACTTTCCAGGCACTTTCCAAGAATTTAGAGGACGATCTGTTTTTCCTGAGCTGGAGGGTGGGGGCAGGGGCACGTGCACGAGTCAAAAATCTGCGGCACACGGAGCGTTAGAACTTTAGCGCTCGCAACTCCGGCCTGCGCTCCTTGCCAGGAGTGGGACCACAGGCAGGCGGAGTCTGGAACCCGAGTTTTCCACTTCAGGCCGGCCCCGCCCCCTGCCCGGCCCCGCCTCCCAACCCCCACTCTGGCCCCGCCTCCTCTGGCCCCGCCCTCTCCGTGGTCCCGCCCTCTCCCCTTCCCACGCTCCGGCTTCATCTCCAGCTGCTACCCAGCCAAGTTCTCCTTGCCGGGTTCAAACCCCCGAAGCCTCCAGGCGGAGCGGCACAGGTGCGGCCGGCGCTCGGGCTTCCGGAGCCCAGGCGGCTTCCGCGTCAAGATGGCCGCCGCGCGCCGTCGCCCGCCGGCCGGGTTCCCGCTGCTGCGCGCCGCGCTGTGCCTGCTGTGCTGGCCCGTGGCGGCCGTGGGCGCCGTCCCCGAGCCTGGGCGCTGGGCAGCGACGGTCAGCAACGTAAGTGGCGCGTCTGGAGCTCGGGGCTGGGCTCCCGGGCGGGCTCTGCCCCGCGAGCGCCCCCCGTCTGCCGGCCAGGGCCTGGGGGCGGCGGGTCTGCCCGCGCGAGGTCGGGCTCAGCGCCCAGCGGCGTCGCGGGCGGTCCCCGGGCCACACCGCGAGACCACACGGAGGCCTCCAGTTCAGTTCCGGCAGAAACGAGACGGCGCGCGCTGCTTCCGTGTTCTCTGTGACTGGGGAGGGGGGCGGGATACCTGGCCACCCGCCCTCATTCCCTGTTCTTGGGAGCTGAGGGGTGGGGTGGAAGGAGCGTGTGGGGGCCCGTCTGCAGGCTGGAGTCCATGAGGCCTTCTTTCCAGAGCAGGCCACTGGAGCGCGTGGCACCCCGGTTACAAGAGACGAAGCCGGGGTGCGGGGTGGCATTTTGGAAAGGTCTGCTAATAGTTCTGGACAGGGACTCGGAAGAGGCCTTGTCCCTTGTGTTTCCAGGAGAGAGGAATCATCTGGCTCTGTTCTGCACGAGCATTTTCCACAGGCGTGGAAATGATGGCTGGGTTCTAAAGGCAAAACTCATGTTTGATTTTCTCAGCCAGAAAAAGAAAATAGTTCCAGGAGCTGCGAGTGTCTCCCACAACAGAAAAGCTGTCCAGGGGCAGAGGTACCGTCTTTCATCTAGATGACCAGGCGTCTTCAGGACCCTGGGCAAGGCCCTGGGCTGGTAGAGCTTCCAGCCCAGTGCAGCACTGACAGAGCCTGCATATCGCCGTTATCACATTTCTCTGGTCCGAAAGGGAGAACCAACCCGTGGAGTTTCACCCTGCTTCTGGAGTGAATGGCCAGTGTCATAAGCCAAGTCGGAAGTAACACTATTGCAAGGGAGTCAGCTGTGGCCAGATGGTGAGCCCTGACCATGTTGGCAAAGATCCTTGCCAAGTCTGCTTTGGATCGTGAGACTCCAAAGGCCACGGAGAGAGAATGACTTTGCTTCTTGCATGAGGAAAAGACCTTTTCCCTGGGTCCCTCGTAATCTGTGGTCTTAGGTGACCGAGGCCAGAAGCTGTCCACAAAGTCCTTCTTCGCAAAGAGCAGGCTGGCTTTTCCCCATTTCAAGTTGTCAGAACAAGTCCTTCAGAACAAGACAGGAGGGTTGGGGCTTCTTTCATTTGTGCTGCACATCTATCAAGAAATGATTGTTTTGATGGTAAAGGCCAACAACCGGTTTGAGTGCTTACCACGTGCCATGCGCTACATGTGTGCCATTGCTGTTGCAAAGGTTGAGTTTAGACGGTGGCCGCCTCTCAAGCTCACACAGCAGGGACAGCAGATGTGAGAGTAATAACCACACGTGGCGGCATCTCGGATCTTACTGGAGCACTGAGGGTTCACTGAACCCTGCTCTCCGGAGTCGGTTCCTGGTTGGGTTCTCAAAGATGAGTAGGTGTCCCCTTGGGGATAGGAAGGACAGTGTACAGCAGCATCGGTGCAGGAAGTTAGTAGTGTTTCTGCTGGGTGACATTCTGGAAGGAGTGTCAGAGGGAACTCAGGCCACCATGAGCCTCACATGCCTGATCTTGGCTTTGAGCCTGAGGCCAGGGGTCTAAACTCAAGGACCTGCAGGGACTGAGGCAAGTCACATCAGTGAATAAAGTGAGCTGGGCTCAGGACTGGGGGACAGTGTGGAGTGTGCTGGGCTACAGATTATAGGTCCCTTTTGATAAAGGCTGCTATCCTTTGGCTCCAGCTGGTAGCTACCATTTATTGGTTGGATCAGGGCCCCAGGCCAGCAGTAGAAATTTGGGGTGTGAATGAGTGACAGTCACTGAAGGGTTTAGACATACATGTGACTGGATGGCTGGCTGCTGTCTGAGGAGGGACTGTGGGCTCAGGTCTAGAGGCAGAGGGCCAACAACATTATTGCATAAGTGCAAGAAGAAAAATGACACCCTAGATGAGGGCACCAGTGGCAGGAACAGGGAGCAAGAATGGGGTGTATAAGATGAAGTGGCCATGCCCTGGGCCTCGGGCGATAGTGATGCAGGTTTGGGGGCACCACCCACCACCTAACAGGGTAGACAGCGCAGCAAGCTCTGTGGAGCAGAGTGTGGGACATCGGCTGGACACCCCAGTGGAAGTGGCTGTGGGTGGTTGGGTGGGTGGATGCTGAGCCAGAGTGGAGACCAGGCTGGAGGTTCTGTGGTTCCTGAAACTGTGCTGGGAGTTCGGGGCAGAGCTGTGTGGCCTCTCAGTGTTCAGTTTTCATCCTCACCACCCACTTGTTCGGTTAACACAATCCCTCTGCGGTTTTGTTTCGGGATGGGGCAGACCCTCTGACACAGTATTTGGATTGCGGGGCCAGCTGAAAGGCTCCTGAGGGAGGGACCGGGGGCCTGGGCTTGGAGGCTAAGAAGGAATTTGCCAGGTGAGGGAAAAAGGACAGGGGAGTGTGGGGAGCCAGGTTTCAGTGAGACTCCCCAGGGTCTTAAGGGCAAAAAGGAGTGCCGTGCTTTGGAGGAGCTGAAAGAAAATTCTAGAGAGGCGGGAAGGTGATGGTGCAGCCCTGTGTGCTACGGTGAGGACTGGACTATCATGGGACACAGTGGTGAGCCATCTACATGTGCGGACAGGCCTGGTTCTTCCCTCAAAAGTGCCTTCACTGCAGGTGCGCTGACAGGTCCTCGCCTCCTGGGTGGCACTGGCCACTGGCGGGACCGCAGCAGGGGCACCCGAGCTTCCTGAACTGCGGGGCGGAGACCCTTGTGCATGATCAGATTTACCTGCTCACAGGGAGGGGCACAGGCCTTAGAACCACACATTTTTTGGGTAAAACTAGACTCCAACAGTAGAAAAAAACATTTAACAAGATTTTTCTATATTTTCTTGTTTTTCGTTTTAGAAATCAGGACCTTTGATATTTAAGAAAACTATGTTTAACTCAACTGAGATCAAGTTTTCTGGTAAGTGCGATAACTAATAGTAACGTAGCAATATATCATGTAACATGTTACCAACTGATACATTAAAATACGCTCATGCAACATAATATATTTTATGAAAGTCGAATGTTTTGTTTCTAAGTGTTTCTAGCATTTTAAGGATTTCTTTTGTTTTAGTCAACTCTTGGTTATATTCAAGAATGGATTTTTCTTATCGTTCCTCAAAGTATAATATGATAATTATTTTAAAGTTATAATTAAAATTTAATAAAGTAGGCTTAGTATTTGACTTCTGTGAAATTTGACTCTGGACCTCAGTTTTTAAAACTAGATAAATTTCTTTTATGAATCTCTGAAATATTATGATTGTGGGAAAACCTTTATGGCCCTCAAAATTTTCTAAATGTACCGATGGTCATAATATCAAATAAAAATTACTGGACATTGACATTTTAATTAGGATTTCAGGGCTTCTGAAAGTGACAGTGCTTGTTAGGGACTATATTGTCGATATAAGTTCTGTGCAAAGGTCACCCCTTCACAGACCCTGAGGTCTTCAGCATTTTTAACGGGTTTATGCTGGATCACATTTATGGTGCTCCTTTTCTTCTTACTGTTTCCACTGTCTTGCCTGGGTTCATTGGTTGCCAGGGTCAGAGTTTCAGGATGAGGATTTGTGTTTTATTGGGCACATTGCTTTCTGGGACCCAGAGCCACTCCCCTTTCTCTGTCTCACACACACACCACTACCAGCACCACCCCCTCTCTGATCTGATCATTTGCTGGGTTTGTCTGCCATACTTGAGTCTGCTGAGGAAAGTGGGCCATCTGCCATCTAGAAAGCAGAGGTGTCTTAAAACAGCTCTAGGACATCAGACCATCAGTGGTGATAAGAACTTGGGAAGAAGAAACTGAAGACCAAGGTGGGTGAGGAAAACTTTTGGCATCTGATTGCTTTAATGAATTCATATCTCACTGTCTAGAAAAGTAAGATCTGAGAGACTAATGTCAACAAAAAGTTACATAGAGGAAAACGTTATATGGCTGAGTGAAACACAGAATTTGATTTTAAAAGATCAGTATGTCATGTCAGAGACCAGCCTAAGAGTGGACCACAGTAAGGGCAGCGGTGCTAACACAGCTGAAGGAGGAACGAGTCTGCAGACAGATCTGTGGACAGAGCACGAGGAAACAAGGGCTCAGCTAGGCAAAGCTAGCTGTCCAGCATTGGTGGGGACATCAGGGCGAGCTCTGACCATCGCTGTGATGGTGGCTGGCAGGTGTGGTGTAGCAGCCACCTGAGCCCCTTGTCCTGGTGCCATTCTTACCAAGCAACCTTCTTATCGCTGTTGAGCATCCAGGAAGGCATGCTGAAGGAGCCAGTCAATGGTTCACTACACGTGTACTCTCAGTGACCACTCACAGCCAGTGAGTCGTTGGGTACCCTGGTTATGCGTCTATACAGGTTGTGTGGAGAAGGCATCGGACAGAGTCCCTGTGTCCTTAGAGTAACACTTAGTGTCTGCAAAGCTAAGACTTGGTCCCTGAGGCCCATGCGATTGGGTGGTTCAGACATCTGGCTTTCCCTTAGGTGACTCTTTTGCAGCCATGTGGAGCACTGTTGAAAATCTCTCAATGTAATTCGTCATATTAACATAATTAAATACACCATATAATCATCTCAATATGTACAGAGAAGCATTCAAAAAACTCAACACCCCTTCATGATAAAAACTCAGAAAACTAGAAATAAAAGAACACTTCCTGAGCCCAATAAGGGCATCTATGAGATATCTATAGCTATCACTATCCTGTTAGTTCTCCCAGATTAATCTGTAAATTCAGTTAATTCCAATCAAAATCCAAGCCAACTTTTATGTAGAAATTGACTAGCTGTTTCTAAAATTTTATACAGCAACACAAAGGACCTAGAATAACTAGAACAATTTTGCAAACAAAGATGAAGGGGTTTTACTATCTGATTTCAAAGCCTGCATAACTCTGTGGTGATGATAGCAGTGGGCCTGGCATGAGGACAGACACAGAATGAAGTCAGCTGCAGAGCCCAGAAATAAACCCACATCCACACGGTCAACTGATTTTCAACAAAGATGTCAAGATAATTCAGTCTTTTCAACAAATGATGCTAGAACAACTGGATATCCACACTGAAAAAAATCTTGCCATGGATTTAGAAACTCTATTCCCCCTCTGTCCCCTTCTCTTGGGGCTCCATTTATACATGTGAGACTGCTCGATACTGTCTCACAGGACACTGTACACTGTTCACTTTTTTTCAGTCTTTTTTCTTTCTGTGCTTCATTTTGAATATTTCTGTTGCTTTGTCTTCACGTTCAGCAATTTCTTCTGTAGTGTCTAATCTGATGTTAATCTCACACAATTTTATTTTGGATATTGTACTTTTTAATCTCTAGAAATTGGATGCTTTTTTTTCAACATCTTATTTCTCAGTATTTTCATATTTTTCTTTAGATGTTTGAGCATATGGAAAATACAATATCTGTTTTCACATGTGTATCTGGTAATTCCATCATCTTTGTCATATTGGCTGATTTCTGTCATGGTTATGAGTCAAATTGTCCTGCTTTTTATAGCTAGTGTTTTGTTTGAACAGTGGCTACTGTGGATTTTGCATTCCTGAGTGCTGTGCTGTTTTCTTTTGCCAGCTTTTTTATGGCATACAGTTAAGTTTCTTCTGATCAGTTCAATCCTTTCCAGTTGTATTTCTAATTTCTTTTAGGATGGGCCTGGAGTGGCCTTTACTCCAGGGCTGACAGCACTACTCCTAAGGTGTGACCCTTCTCCATTCCTCTCCAGTATTTGTTGTCTTGAGTGAGGCCTCTGCACTCTGGTTGGGGCTTCTCCCTGTGCAGCTGGAGACTCCAGGGACCTCAGTGCAGGGCACTTCTACTTGTTCTCTGTGGCTCCAGCTTATGAGTGCTACTCTGGAACGTCAGCCAGGGCTTCGTTTGGGTTCCCTCTGGTTCCCAGGCTTCAGGGGGGATCACAGTGGTCCCTGCCTCCTGGTATACATGACCCTGTGTAGTCTGCTACTATAGTATATCAGGTTAGTCTGGCCAGTAGAATATGGCAGAAGGAATGGCATGCCATGTCTGATGCTAGGTCAGAAAAGGCACTGTGGCTTCTTTCTGATGACTTGCTGTGAAGGAAGCCAGCTGCCACATTGTCATGACACTCCCCGGAGAGTTTTCTCTTATTCTGGACTTAATCCTTTCCAGTCTGTCTGGCCATATCGGCCTCCTACCTGAAGTGAGAGAATATCTTTTCTCAAACATTTGGTTGTCTTGTTTTGTTGATGTTTTGTGGTGCTATGAAGACCCCTGGGCAGAGCACGAGAGCCCTTAGGGAGACCTCTGGCTTCCTCCGTCTCTTCTGGCCATAGGTACCAGGCTGGCAGCCCTCCTGGTGCCATGCGTGCACCCACCATGGGCCGCTGCATGTATCCCGCCCTCCCCCTCACCTAGCTGGCTCCTGCTCTTCCTGCTGGAAGCCTACTCCCCAGCAAACCCACCACCAATCCTTCATGCTCCCCGATGCTATATAGGGGTCTGCTCCATCGTTACTCTTCTCACCCCCTATCTCTCTCTCTGTTTTTTTTTTTTAATAAATGTATTTATTGAAATTAGTTTCAAGTATACAGTACATTGGTTAGACATCTCTATTGTTCCTAAAACGATCCCCCCAATTGCTCTCTCCCTCCCCTGGCCTTCCACTTAGCTATCATATTAATGTTAATTGCATTCCCTCTCTGCCATGCTCCCCATCCCTGTGCCCAACTATCAACTACTAATCTGTACTTCTTTAACCCTTCACTCCATTCTCCCAGTCCTCCAACCCTCCTCCTCTCTGTCCATCACCAAATTGTCCATTATATTTGTGAGTCTGTTTTTGATTAGTTCTTTTTGTTCCTTAGATACCGCATATAAGTGAAATCATATGGTATTTATCTTTGTCTGACTTATTTCACTCAGCATAATAACATCTAGGTCCATCCATGTCACAGCAAATGGTAGGATTTCATTTTTTTTTAATAGCTATTGCAAATTGTGCTGCCATGAATATTGGAGTGCAAAAATCTTTACAAATTATTGTTTTGATTTTCTTTTGATAAATCCCCAGAATTGCAATTGCTGGGTCAAAAGGTATATCCATTTTTAATTTTTTGAGAAACCTGTTTTCAAAAAATTTGCAATCCCACCAACAACGTATGAGGGTTCCCTTTTCTCCACATCCTCACCAGCACTTGCTGTTTTTTAATTTATTGATGATAGCCATTCTGACAGGTGTGAGGTGACATCTCATTGTGATTTTAATTTGCATTTCTCTGATGATTAGCGACCTTGAACATCTTTTCATATGTCTGTTAGCCATCTGTATTTCCTCTTTGGAGAAGTATCTGTTCAGATCTTCTGCCCATTTTCTAATTGAATTGTTTGGTTTTCTTGTTTTTGTTGTTGAGTTGTATAAGTTCTTTATAAATTTTGGGTATTAACCCCTTATTCAATGTATCATTAGCAAATATCTTCTCTCAAACAGTTGGTTGTCTTGTTTTGTTGATGGTTTCATTTACATTAAACTTTTTATTTTAATGTAGTTCCATTTGTTTATTTTTTTCTTTTGTTTCCCTTGGCCAAGGAGATATATCTGAAAAGAAATTCCTGTTAGTAGTATCAGTGAGTTTACTGTCTATAGTTTCTTCTAAAAGTTTTATGGTTTTGGGTCTTACATTTAAGTCTTTAATCTATTTTGAATCTATTTTTGTATATGGTGTAAGCAGATGGTCCAACTTCTTTTTTTTGCATGTATCTGTCCAATTTTCCCAATACCATTTTTTTGAAGAAACTGTCTTTACCCCATTGTATGTTCTTACCTCCTTTGTCATATATTAAGTGAGCATACAGGCGTGGATTTATTTCTGGGCTCTCTATTCTGTTCCATTGATCAATGTATCTGTTTTTATGCTAGTACCATGCTGTTTTGATTACTGTAGCTTTGTAATATAGTTTGATATCAGGTAGTATGATACCTCCAACTTTGTTCTTTCTCAAGATTGCCATGGCTATTCGGGTTTTTTTTATGGCACCATATAAATTTTAGGTTTATTTGTTCTAGCTCTCTGAAGAATACCATTGGTATTTTGATAGAGATTGCATTGAATCTATAGATTGCTTTGGGTAGTATGGCCATTTTAACAATGTTGATTCTTCCTACCCATGAACACGGTATATGCTTCCATTTATTTGTATCTTCTTCAATTTCTTTTTTCAATGACTTATAATTTTCTGAAAACAGGTATTCTGCCTTCTTGGTTAATTTGATTCCCAGGTATTTTATAGTTTTTGACACAACTGTAAATAGGATGGTTTTCTGAATTTCTCCTTCTGAAAGTTCATCATTGGTGTATAAAAATGCCGCTGACTTCTGAATATTTATTTTATAACTTGCTACTTTACTGAATTCATTGATCAGTTCCAACAGTTTTTTGGTGGAATCTTTAGGGTTCTCTATATATAGTGTCGGGTCATTGGCAAATAATGAGAGTTTTGCTTCTTCCTTTCCCATTCGGATGCCTTTTATTTCCCTTTCTTGTCTTATTGCTGTGGCTAAGACTTCCAATACAATGTTGAAGAGGAGTGGTGAGAGTGGCCATCCTTGTCTTATTCCTGATTTTGAGGAAAATGCTTTTAGCCTTTCCCCATTGAGTATGATGTTAGCTATAGCTTTGTCATATATGGCCTTTATTATGTTGAGATATCTCCCCTCTATTCCCATTTTGCTAAGAGTTTTTATCATAAATGGATGCAGGATTTTGTCAGATGCTTTTTCTGCATCTATTGATATGATCATATGGTTTTTATCTTTTGATTTGTTAATGTGGTGTATCACATTAATTGATTAGCAAATATTAAACCAACTTTGCATTCCAAGAATAAATCAAACCTGATCATGGTGTATGATATTTTTAATGTATTGCTGAATTCGGTTTGCTAATATTTTGTTGAGGATTTTTGCATCAATCTTCATAAGAGATATTGGCCTATAGTTTTCTTTTTTTGTAATGTCTTTACCTGGTTTTGAAAGCAAGGTAATGATGGCCTCATAAAAGAAGTTAGGGAGCCTTCCTTCTTGAATTTTCGGAATAGTTTGAGTAGAATAGGTGATAATTCTTCTTTGGATGTTTGGTAAAATTCATCTAGGAAGCCATCTGGTCCAGGACTTTTGTTTTTTGGGAGGTTTTTGATTACTGATTCTGTTTCATTGGTGGTAATCAGTCAGTTCAGATTTTCTGTTTTTCTTGACTCACTCTTGGGAGATTATTTGTTTCTAGGAATGTGTTTTTTTCATTTTTCAATTTTTTCCAGATTGTCCAATTTGTTGGCATATAATTGTGCGTAGTATTTTCTTATGATCCATTGTATTTCTGTGGAGTCCATGGTTATTTCTCCTCTTTCATTTCTGATTTTATTTTGAGTCCTCTCTCTTTTTTTCTTGATGAGTCTGGCTAAGGGTCTGTCAATTTTATTTATCCTTTCAAAGAACCATCTCTCAGTTTCATTAATCTTTTGTATTGTTTTTCTAGACTCTATTTCATTTATTTCCACTCTGATCTTTTCCTTTTATTCACTTTGGACTTTGTTTGCTGTTCTTTTTCTAGTTCTTTTAATTGTAAGGTTAGATTGTTTATTTGAGCTTTTTCTTGTTTCTTGAGGTAGGCCTGCATTGCTATTAATTTCCCTCTTAGGACTGTGTTTGCTGTGTCCCATTAATTTTGAGTCGTGTTTTCATTTTCATTTGTCTCTAGGTATCTTTTGATTTCTTCTTTGATCTCATTAATAACCCATTCATTGTTTAATAGCGTGTTATTTAGCCTCCATGTGTTTGCATATTTTCTAGTTTTTTTCTTGTAGTTGATTTCTAGTTTCATACCATTGTGATCAGAGAAGATGGTTGATAAGATTTCAATCTTTTTAAATTTATTGAGACTTGTTTTGTGTCCTAACATGTGGTCTATCCTGAAAAATGTTCCTTGTGCACTTGAGAAGAATGTATATTTTGCTGCTTTGGGGTAAAATGCTCTGAAAATATATATTAAGTCCATCTGTTCTAATGTATCTTTTAAGCCCATTGTTTCCTTATTGATTCTTTGCCTGGAAGATCTGTCCATTGGTGTCAATGGGGTGTTAAAATCTCCTACTATGAGTGTATTACTGTTGATCTCTCCTTTTATGTCAGTCAATAATTGCTTTATGTATATAGGTGCTCCTGTGTTAGGTGCCTATATGTTTACTAGGGTTATGTCCTCTTGATTTATCCCCCTTACTCGTCACGATCATGAATTGTTCTCAATTACTGTTGCGTCCCTTCCTAGCATGCAGGGGTTGCTTAGTCAGTATTTTTTTAATGAATAAGTCAGTGAAGAGAATATAGTAGAGTGAAGTAAGCAATGTCAGCACATCTGGCCACTCACAGGTGAATGAGTAGTAGTATAGCAGCTCTGGGTCAACTCTGATCGTCTGACTTCGTGTATTTATCTGTCTTGATCTACAGTGAATTTTGGAGAAATTAGGTAACATTCTACTCATTGTTTCTCTGAAGTAGCCTATTTCAAGTTACATTCTTGAAACTTTAAATTTATAATGGTGTGTCTATATTATTATTGTAAAATGAGACTTTCTTTTTCTAAACAGTTCAGTCCCTCCATTGTCCTGGGCCCATGAGGTTTACCATAGGCTGGTATTTGAAGCATTACACCTGCCAAAATGAATTTTCTAAGCTGGAGGTAAGTAAAATGCAAACATATTTAAAAATATTTATCGAAGTAACATTGGTTAATAACATTGTATAAATTTCAGGAATACAACAGTTTAATTCAATATTTATATATTCTAGTGTGTGTTCACCAACCAAAGTCTGGTCCCTTTCTGTCACCACATGTTTGACCCCTTTTACCCAGTTTGCACTCTTCCCATCCACTTGCCCCTCTGGTAACCACCATTCTGTTGTCAGTGTCTATGAGTTTGTTTTTGTTTGTTTTGTTAGTTCATTTGTTACTTTTTATTTTATATCCCACATATGAGTGAAATCATATGGTTTTTGTTCTTTTCTGATATATTTCACTTAGCATGATACTCTCAGGATCCATCCATGTTGTCACAAATGGCAATGTTTCGTCTTTTTTATGGCTGAGTAGTATTCCATGGTATATATGTACAGCATTTTTCCCCCAGTCATCCATCAAAGGACACTGAGGTTCCCTCCATATCTTGGCTGTTGTAAATAGAGCTACAGTGAACATAGGGGTGCTTACATCTTTTCAAATTAGTGTTTTGGTTTTCTTTGGATAAAGACCCAGAAATAGAATTACTGGGTCATAGGTAGTTCTGTTTTTAACTTTTTAGGACCCTCTATACTGTTTGCCACAGTGGCTGCACCAATTTGCCATCCCACCAGCAGTGCACGAGGGCTCCCTTTTCTCCACATCCTCACCAGCATTTATTATCTCTTGTCTTTAATAACAGCTGTTCTGACAGGTATGAAGTGATACCTCATTAACATACATTTTTAAAGCATGTAAAGCTATGATGGAAAAATTATGAATATAAAGGTTTATTAACTCACCAGGTGAATTGGCTAAAAATACAGATTATAGTTTGAGATGTGCCACAGATTTATTTTGGGCCTTAGGCAATAGATGTTTTAGTTACATCAAAGTACATGCTTTCTGAGAAGAATACAAATCTTTTAGTTTTTTTGTGTCTTATGAAAAATGTTAGTAAATGTTTAAATCAGACATGTAGGAACCATTGATAAAGGGCCTGGGTCACATACCAACAAAAATCAATTTAAGAAAGAAATGTTAAAGTTTCACTTCACTAAAGTTAGTAACAGGTACCTAGAGCTTATGAATTCCAGTAATTTAGTGAGTGAGCAGGTCTCAGAAAGCAGTGAGGAGGGAAAGGTGGGTGTGCATGAGAGAGGGGGAAGGCCGCAGGTATGCCTGCCCTGCACTATAGCCTAGGCTTCCTCCCCAGTAACCCCTGGGCTCCCCTGTCCTCGTCCAGACACTCCTTCCCTGATGCTGCTGTGGTTGCTTGGAATCGGTCCCTTTCCAACTTACCTGCAATCTGTCAGCTCCTAGTTTGAATAACATGTGGGCTTCCATACTTTTATTTATATTATCTTTTCATTCGGGGTAAAAGATGCCAATTTTTTTAATGTTTCCTGTTTTACTTTCTCCCTAAATATTTTAACCCTTCACACTAACTCCTTTGCATGCATTTTCTGAGAATGGCGGTACTCAGGTCACACAGCACAAGTATCAGATTCAGGAGCCCTAACACTGATGATGCTCTTGTCTAGTAGACGGACCTTATTAAAATGCCTTCAGGGTCCCAGTAACCTCCTTTTCAGCAGGTGTGTTGTGGTTTTGTTTCCTTCTGATCTAGCACCAATCCAGGATCATATTGCTATTCTGCAGTTTATTTTTCTTTTTTGGTTTTAAGTGACATGACATTGATATATTTAAAATGTACAAGCCATTTATTTTTACATAGTGTGCCTCAACTGGGTATTTTTAATGTTGGATTGGATTCAGGTTGTATTTTTGGCAGGCATACTGGAAATTCTGGTTTGTCCCATTTTGGGCGATGTTAGCCCTGCTTTGTTGGTTAGGGAATTTTCTGCCACGTTCCTCACTGGTGACACCCTTGCTGTTCTCTTTGTTAACAGCAGTAACTTGTAAAGAGTACTTTTGTATCCGTATGTAGATACCTATCCTGTTTCCCCATCATTCCTTGTTTTCACATCCTATGATTCTGGCTTGAGGGATCAGTTATTTCTCTACTATTGCTGCATGGCAACTTTCTGATTTCTAGTTTTCTTCTACATCTGTTAGCATTCCGCTGTGAGGGTGAGCTCCTTCTGCCTCCACCTCACCTGTCTATCTGTCTGTCTGTCTGCCAGCCATCAGTATGGACTCATTGGTTTTGGGGTTGTTACGACCTGTAATCTGTTACTATTTTTATCTGCTTTGCTCAAATTGTCCAATAGTTGGCAGTGGAAGCCAGCTTACCCTTTTCTTGGTGACCGGGCACTGCCCTTGGGTTTTACTCCCACATCGGCATTGGAGGAGACCTGGGTTCTGGTGTATAAATGCGTATCTCTGGCCCCCAGTTGGATCTTTACCTATGCTTTGTGTTGCTAGGTGTATGACTTTTCTTTCCTTCTGATTAAATGCTACTTTCTTTCTCTTTGAGATCTTTTACCCCTGGGGTAAGATGCAGGTAGCCCCGGACAAAGTGATTTGTATTTCAAAACACTTCAGTCACTTTCTTGCTGTGAGATCACAGTTATATCAGGTACTGCTGTGTCTGGCACATCAGAGCAGATAAAATGTTGTGCTCACCTCACTTTTACTCAAAATTATATTCAGACCTTTTTTCTTTTCAGTGTTTTGTTCTACTGCATATTTTCAAGTGTTCCAAACTGAATACGTTTTTGTTATTATTTAGATATTACATGTTACTTATCTTCTTGGGTAGGAAGTGTAGAAATAAATGATAACATAGAATTTTACCTTGGATAGGAGCTGTCACGGAAGCCTGAAAGTGTTGATGAAGACTTTTGTGGTCATTATTTCGAGAACATCGAATGCTGGACAACAAAAAATGAAAACTTAGATTGCAACAGTGATTTGCAGGTGTTTCCCTCATTATACGTGAGTATCTGTCTCGCCAGCTAAAACAGAATTTATTTCACTTCCAGTGAACACAAGTATGGACTTAAATTCTGTCTTAACCAAAATTTCGATAAAGGTGCTTAATTAGTTAATTTTCATGCTTAGTTCCTTTGTGAGGCGGTCACAGTTAGATGTTGGCACCATTGTCTGTTTCCCTATAGCCTTGGTAGCAGCGCCTGAAAGAGGACCTTCGGCCACCTCAGTGACCTGCTGTCAGTTCACCTCATTCCCTGGCTCCACCCATGCACACCTTCCCACCCTTCCTTCACAGCAAGGCTCCACAGGATCCCCGGGGATCACGCTATCAGCCCTGAGCCTGCCGCTGTTACCACAGTCTGTGCATGCACTTGCTTTAACCAGAATTTAACACACTTGCTCCTCTCAGTGCATTCTAGAATCTAAGTCAGATTCTAGAATGTTCCCAGCAGTCATTCTAGGTAGTAAGGCCATGGTCATTTTCACTTTTTTTTTTTTTTTTGTTAACTCTGAAATAAAAATATATCTTTAGTAAAAATTTTAAAAGGGTTAAATATTTGCGAAGTGCAATAAACATATAGTAAAGCATGCACATCAGAAGTATACTGATGAATTTTCAAAAGCTGAGCCGGTGTAGACCCAAGCCAAATGCAGAACATTTCAGCACCTGGAGCCCCTTTGAGTTCTTAACGTACTCTCCACCAGCTGTGTCCACTGCCCTGATTAAGGAGGTAATTTTCCAAAAGCATGATTAAGTCACTCGTGTGGGCTACAGTGAAGTTTTTCTCTCATGTTCAGCTTTCAGATTTTTACTTTTTTCATAACACATTTTTTCTTAATGGTTATCCTCACAGAAATGCAGCAATATAAAACAAAATTATTTTATTCTCTTTTCCAGAATAAGGAATTAATTACAGATATCAGAAATGTTTCAAACCAGGAAGGATCAACGGTAAATCATTTTATTTGTCATCAAAGCAAATATATGCAAGTTATAGTAAGACTGAAAAGAATCTGCTGATGGATAGGTATTTGGAGAGTGATATAAAGTAGGGTTATTAGAAGTGGGAAAGAAAAAAGAAGTTATTTAAAACAGTAATTTTTCCTACATATGCCTGTGACTTTTGTATATCCTCATTTGTCTTTGTTTAAGACTCTCTTTAAAGTTCTAATTTAAGGTTAACATCTGTGCAGCCTTCTTTTATTTTGGGGAGTTACCAAAAGTGGGAGACCAAGAGGCCGAGGGCCATAGGAGCTATCTGGGGCTGCAACCTGTCCACTTTCACACCGTGGCTGCTCGTTTCTTGTTTCCTTCTACCTTAGCAAGCAGCCTGATAGCGCAGAGGCCCTCTCTCTGCTGTGGCTGGGAAGAGCTGCATAGACTATCACCTGTGGAGCGGGAAGAAGTAAAAGGGCAGGACAGGGATATTCAGGAAGGAGGCATGCGAGAAGTTTAGTCCAGTCACCAGTTACATGGGGCATGTGAGGGGCATCAGCATGAAAGTGGCAGTCATAGTCCGCAGTGGGATCAATAGTAACATACTCCCTTAGGGAATTGGAATAATTTAGCCACATATGAATAGGAGCCATTTCTCACAATGTCATCTGACTTCTGCCTCCCACAGTTCAATTTAAAACTTCATACTTGATGATATTTGGATAAAACAAGGGAAGAGTAGTATGAGAAAAAGTATTTGAAAGGTAATATTAAATGCAACGTAGAACGGTGACATGAGGGAATCTGTAGAAATAGAGAAAGTAGAAAATGTTGAAGGGTGGAACAGGCTTCTCTCCTCTGCCCTCTCTGGGTCTGGAAGATGGTGATAAAATGGGGAACCCTCCACTGCCCACCTTCCTTTTCTATGTGTTACCTGATTGTGTTGTTTAAAAGTAACCCAATTTAATTATTAAAAGTTTTTTTTAAATGTGCTGAACAATCATTTAACTATATCACAAGTTTTTAAAATAACAAGATTTTGTTTTCCTGTTTCAGGATATTGTTGCAAAAACACAGAGAGATGGGTATCACATCTTTATTGTTTCAATTAAAACGGAAAATACGGATGCAAACTGGAGTTTGAATGGTATAGTTAAACCACATGCATGTTTATTGCCTGCCTTTCCTGTATTCTGTATTTTTGTCATTGATCCAAATCTACATTCTCTGTAAAAACAAGATTCAAAAATGAATTTCTATTAATTGCAAAAATGAATAATCTGTTTATCTGGGGGACATAAAACTTTGTTCTTAATGGATAGAAAATTTTAAATTCATAGCGGGATAGAAAATTCTCCATGCTTTCAAATTTAAAAAAAAAATCAACGCATAGAATTGGGCAGGTGACATCTTCACTGTGCCTGAAGAGATTATATTCTTTTTAAAATGGTCGTCATCAGAAATTGTTGCTTTTTGAAAAGCTTTTTAAATGGCACTTTGTAGCCTAGAAGTAGAGGTGGCATGCCTGGCCACTGGGGTTCCCATGGCCTTGAGCTTCCACACAGGGTGGCTCCTATGAGCCCATTAGCTATAATTCCCCTGCCCACGCAGGAGCGGGCTCACAGTACTCTCACGTGCCCTGGCATTGCTTTGGCTACCATTTTCCAGAGGGGCATCTGCTGTGGTGTCGGTGCCAGACAGCATGTGAGGGTCCTTCAGGTGTGTACTCCTCTGGTTCATCCACTGGGAACGCAGAGGGGAGCCAGGCCCTGCCACTGAGAGACACCCTGTCCGGGGGGGGGGGGGGGGGGGGGGCAGGGCGCACGGGCTGAACAGGCATCACTGCAGTGGGGAGCCAGTGGAGGTGGCTGCTCTGGAGGGCCTTAGAGTCGGGCCTCACCCTGGAGGTGACATGTGGGCCAGGCCACAAAGAGGGAGCAGAGACCTGGAGGCCATTCTGCCTTCTGGGTGTGCTTTCCCCTACTCAGGCTGCCAGCACTGTGCCCTGCACTTAGTCATTGGCGCCGCAGCTGAGTGCCACGAGTCCTGTGCTGAACTGGATATTGTTCATTACTGCATCTCAGACAATAGCCCGAATGACCAGCCGGGGCCAGGCCACAGCCAGCGTGACTCTACTTCTTATGAGGTTGGATCTGGCCTGGGTGTTAGAGCGCATGCTCATGGCAGTGCCATGATTAGGTTCACCGTCGGACAACTGCTAGGCACAGATCAGCTTGCGTTCTTAGGGCCTGCTGGGGACTGTGCCCACCCTGAAAGCTGAAGACAGAGCTCACTGTCCTTTCTCTACCCCTCTCCCCATACCAGTTTCCCTCTCTATGATGGGGCCGAAAGGATACCTCTCTGCCTCCGACTGGCCTCTCATGATTGTGAGTATGTCTGTCATATCCTAAAAACAGGTTCTGTATCCTAGTTGGAAATTTTAAACTCCCAAGAGTCAGTAATGGTGACCCCTAGGAGCTAAGGCTCTGCCCTGCCCTCTCAGCTTCCAGACCGACTAGAAAGCCAAGGAGCAAAGCGGGTGGAAATGTCAGTTTCCAGGCGACTGCCAGGCCTAGCTGATGGCCGCTTCTCCCCTGCAGTTCTATCTGGCCATGTGCATCATTTATGCCCTGTACGGCGTGCTCTGGCTCATGTGGTTGGCCTGCTACTGGAAAGATATATTAAGAATCCAGTTCTGGATCGCAGCTGTCATTTTCCTGGGAATGCTTGAAAAAGCAGTTTTCTATACTGAATACCAGAACATCAACAGCACTGGACTATCGAGTAAGTTGTGTCTCTCCCCAAAGCATGGTGTAACCCAAGGGGCCCGGTGTCTGCGAGCACAGCCATGGGAACAGGCACATGGCAGATGGAGCGGTGGTCCCAGGAAGGCTGGTGGAACAGCTCTGGCCCAGCCACACAGGTGCACACAGTGAGCCCGTTCCTCTTTCTTCAGCCCAAGGCCTATTGATCCTGGCAGAGCTGATCTCCGCCACCAAGAGGACACTGGCTCGCCTGCTGGTGATCATCGTGAGCCTGGGCTACGGTATCGTGAAGTAAGTCCTGCCATGTCTCTGTCCCATGGCCTCTGTGGAGTGGGATGCCCGTCGGTGTCCTGGTACAAACCCACTCGGAAGTACGTGCAGGCCACACTCTCAAGGGCTGTCCATGCACTGGCTGTCCCATACTGTCCGCACAGCAAGCGCCTGAGTGTAGTTCCAGTCACTTCTCAGTCCCACAAATGAAAGATCATTTTCAAGGATGTGGAAAATTTTAAACCATCCTCGAGGTCCAAACCATTTTCTATTTACTTAGCAGCACGATTGCCTCTTATAACTGTGTGTAGATGCTGTCAGGGACAGGACACTGCCATGTCAGCAAGATTCCTGGGCTAAACCCTGTCCCTCGGTGCTATTTTCTCCTGCCCCTCGTCTTGTGTGTCACTTGTGCTCTTCAGAGCACCTTTCTCCCTTCATCCCTAAAACCCTCTGACGGCCAGAAGCTTGGCGTCAGCCTGGCCACCTGCTCCACCTCTTGCTGCAGCCCTGGCACCGCCCAGCTTCCTCCCCTCATCCCTTAACTTGCTAACCTGCCCGTCAGCATGTCACCATCAGATGCCCTGTGTGGCCATGACCCTGGAGCTAGTCTTTGGGTGACCCTATCTCACCTCTGACAGCTGCTATCCTGCCCTTTGTCTCCCTCAGCCGGGACTCCAAGGCCATACTCTGTACAGCCGCACCCTGTCCATCACCGCAGGCCACTTTTCAGCTGTCACCACCTCTTCCTGTTCACTGTCTCTGACATGTCAGCTTCTGTTGCCCTTTGACCCTGCTGTGGCCTCTGGCCCTGTCCTCCCGCATGCTCACCACCTCCTTCAGCTATCCTTCTGGTCCAGCAGACCACCGATATCCTCATGCACATCCTAGCCCTTAGCCTGGGCTCTCTTGGGCTGTGTAGGCAGCAGCCACTAAGGGGAACCTCCTGGAGTATGACTCAGATCTCATTTTTGTGCTCATTTTACTCTGGCTTCTCTGATGGCCAACTTCGTCTCTTGCTTTCTTCCCTCTGTGCACTGAGCTTTGTCCTACTGGCTGTCATGCTATTGCTTTCCCTTAAATAGGCTACCCTTTCTTCCTAGAGGCTCTTTCCCCAGACCCCTCACCATCTCAGCCCTGCTCTCCGCTCATATTCAGGTAGGCTATCCTGCCAGAGTTCTGGACATGGCACCCACCCTCCCCCTACAAAACCCCTGGGTGTGTACGTGAGCTCTTGCTGTCTCTACCGAGCCAGGTAGGGGCTTTGCTGGTTTTGTGTCCTGTGTATGGATCCCCGCGCCGTCCCTAGCCCAGAGTGCCATCCCGTGAAGGGTGCTGGATGCACATGTGAGCTGGGGCACACACTCGGCCAGGCCTCCTTCCCATCGGACTTTTATTGGGTCCCTCTCATGCTCTGCTTTGGGGATTCAGCACAGGGCACAGCTCTGCCGTGTCTCACGTGCCTCTCAGCTACAGTTAGGAGCACCGGGCATTGGCGTGTGTGGCGTGTTTCAGTAAGGGGACAGATAAAGTAGCTAGTATGCAGGACACAGGCCTTGGTGATCGCATCCTTTTGCTGCAGCCCACATGTCAGCTATCACAGGGAGGGCCATTAGCTGTTAGACAGAGCCAGAACTCAGATAAGCTAAATGAAATAACTGGTCTAAAACATGAACTGTGGGTACTTAGATTGTTTTAGAATGATGACCCTAAGAGTCTTCAAAACCATTTTTTTCTTCTAATTAACTCTGAGAAGAGTGTTTGAGCTAACATATATGTGCAATAGACTCTGACTTGTAGGTGTCAGTAAAATTCAGTTCTGTCACATTACTAACCATAGAAATCATCATCTTTGCGGTTTCCCAATTCATTTGTATTTTTAAAGAATCAAAATGGTACTTTAATTTTTTCCATTTCAAACACTGGAACTGAAGTCTGTCCACACTGGTTTGGGCTCTTGAGAGAAGGAAGGTGATGGGGCTCCGTCTCTTGACGTCCGCTCCTCTGCCCAGGTCGTAAGTTGGTTAGCCAACTCCAACAAAACGGACCCCAGACAGTTTTAATTAATGTCAGAGAAAGGGCTAAATCATTTATGCTGCTGACACTCAGAAGTTGTCACTTCCTCCCCAGTGTCATCAGCCTGCTCTTATCCTGCTCTTCAGATCTGGGCCAGGTAACGGTGTGGCCCCTGTGCTTGCATTTCCACAGCAGAGTGCTCGCTTGCTCCCAGTGCCAGAGCAGAAGGTCCGGCTTTGAGCCAGTTGTTGCCTTGTCCCCAGGAGACAGGCATTTCCTATAACAAAGCACCATGGGTGGGAAAGACCTATCTGACTAGGTGGTGACTTTATGTTGGAAATGAGGCCCCGACTATATTCAGACATGTGACTGACCTGCCTTTTCTTTCCTGCCCTGATTTCCTTCCCTGATCCAGGCCTCGCTTGGGGACAGTTATGCATCGAGTGATTGGACTTGGGCTCCTCTACTTAACCTTTGCAGCAATTGAAGGCATGATGAGAGTCACCAGGGTAAAAACTGCATGATCCCCCTACTGCCCTTTTGTCTTTGCTGCAGCTCAACCTCATGTCTCCTGAGATGAGTTTGTAAAGACGGGGAGTTTATGAAAAAGTGTGATTTGAGCGTGATTTCCTACGGGGGCGTTTTCCTTCTTAATACTCCCTGGAAGTAAAAGGCAAGCCCCAGAGCACTTTCTGAAATGACCTACCTGACTAAAGGCAGCAGTGGTGTCACCCAGGAGCTGACCCCTCAAAGTGTCCGCAGTCACCTCTCACGAGGAAGGCTTGTCACTGTCGTGCTGCAGTCTGCACATGTTCCTTTCTTCCTTGCGCCTCGGCTTACGCATGGTGCCACATGAGACAGTGTCGGTGCCCCCTTCACATGTGCAGACATTACGTCTCACTCTCAAGTCTCACTTACTCGTAGGACACCTCTGACTCTGGATGCAGGGTCATGGGGTTCAGCAGAGCCTGCTCCCGCAAGGACCAGGAGCAGGTAGCGTTCGAGGGTGACTGATGCTGGGGCAGTGCTCCCTTCATAGGACGTGATGGAATGTTTATGTCTGTGGAGACCCTGAGTTTTCTAGCTCACAGTTTGTCTTAATCACACAGTTGATGACTGAGTGATCAGCAGCTTATTGTATTTCACTTGATTCTGAGAATAGTGTGATTTGTACCTAGATGTATAACTCAGGTCACTGCACAGAGCAGTTCATGTGTGTGAGTTGTGAGTTCACGTCACGTGTTCACTCTGATCCTGAAGCAGGACTCTAGTTGGTAGTGTTAAGAAGCCTCATTCTTTTTCCTGTTGTCTTAATGTGTCTGCATCTGGTTAAGTAGACCTGCTGCCTCATCAGGTGAGGTACACCTGCTATTTCATCTTTGACTCTTGAACAGAGTACTTATTTTTACATCTACGTAATAATGAAGAACTTTGCATTTTTATATAACTAAGGAAACTAATCTGCTAGAAAAAACACAGAAGATCAATATTCCACATATAGGTACAGTACATACTCTGTATTTCCTTAAGATAGTACAGTCAGTATGTGCTTCTCTGTCAGCTCCTGCTTAGAGTAAAGTGGATAATCTATGCTGTTTGTCCCTTCCACTCCATGCCTTTTCCTCCTTTGCCTTTTTCCACGTCCTTCGTGTGAATAGGAGAGATGAGGGTCCATTCCATGAGTGCCATGGCTGTACGTTTTGTGTGGAGAGGAGAATCTGACACGGTGGCCCTAGTGGGGTGGGGACATCGTGCCTGTTATTTGCCATTCTGTATGTAGTTCAGTTTCACCTTGTCCTCAAACAGGTTGTTGACAAATTAGGATCTATTGTTGCCCAAATGGATCTTTCCCATGTGTTTAAACACAATTCTGTTAGGAAGTAGAATCTTTTATGTGGCCTTTGTAAAGTGATGCTGTGAGCTAAATTGTTTTTCTTCATCAGATGATAATTCCTGTAATATAATAAAATTCAGCATTTTTTTCTGTTTTTATTTTTCAGGGTTCTAGCCATTTAGCCGTTGTTTTTGGTGACATAATTTTAGCAGTTATCGACTCCATTTTTGTATGGTTCATATCCTTTACTATGTCCTTCTAAAATAGTTTGTTATATCATGAAAATCATATTCCTTTTAATTTGTAATAATAATAGTAAATACAGTTTTGCGTTATTGTTACCTCAAGATAGGAATTTAGTTGAAGGTGAAAAGGTAACAACTCCCCAAGCTAACTTAAGTGCTCACTGTGTGTCCCACACTGAGGAGGCTTAGGAGGAAAAGAAACTCCCTGCGTTTAAGGACCCCACAATCTCGTAGAGCAGACAGACACACAGCTGGGACATGCATCAGTAGTAGCTGCATTTTAGAGAGGTCTTATGAAAACAGGAAAGAAAGCAGGCGTTCTAGCGTGAAATCAGGAAAGAGTAAGTGGAGATGGTAACATTTAAATTGAGTCTGGGAGGACAAATAGGGTCTTAGTAGGAAGAGGCATTGTGGGAAGAATGGCTACCACACAGCCAGAAGCATGAAAATGGAGACTGTGGCAGAATGTGCTAGAGTAGCCGCCTGTAGGTGAGCAAGCTGGTAGGTCATGGAAAATGGGGCCAAAAGGAAAAAGTAGAATTGCGGGCTCCAGAGTTTAGCCCTTCTTTGAAGGTAGAAGGTAGAGGGGATTGAAGCTGCACTGGTGGATAACGTGGAATCTGTGTTAGAAAGAACTCAGGGACGACACAAAATGTTGACTTAGAGAAGGAGAGACCAGGAAGTCCATTGGCAGAGGTCCAAGGAGGAGATGGTGAGGGCTGGAAATAGGGCAGAGGACACAGAAAACAGACTCCATTTGGTAGACTAGCTGGGAAATGTGGCAGAAGAAGGGGAGGCTCCAGAGAAGTCCCGCCTGCCCTATTTGGCACTTGGGCCATCCTCAAGGGGGTAACCTTGGAGAAGAGACCACAATGGAGGAGGTATGAGCTGCCGAGGGCGTTAATGTGAAAAGAGTTGGAAGTCCCACCCTAGGTTTGCAAGAAGAATCATAATTGGTGTTGAAGATTGGGGGCCACCTATGAGAGGGAGAGAACTGAACAGAGGATGGAGGGGCACAGAACTCCTGTCAGTGAAAGGGGCGGGGCTAGGGAGGCCCCGTGGTCAGGTTGTGCTTATGGGAGGGGCACCCAGATGAAGTGATGAGGAAGAGCCAGGGGTTGCCCTGGTGTGGAGACTGGGAGAGCTTTAGTGAGGAGGGCGGCCAGTGTTGCAGAGAGTTCCCAAGGCACCCCAGCTTCAAGCATTCCAGAGATGACAGCAGAACAGCAGGAGAGCAGGTTCAGGACAAGTAGGTGCAGAAGCTGCAATCCAGCAGAAGTCTTAAGGCGATGTGAGTTTATCTTTGAGGACCTGTCACTCAGTAGGTGTCTGAAGTTGGGCCCCCCCAACAGGTTTTGTGGGACTAGGAGGGCATTCTAGAAGGACTGCGCCTGGTCAGAGTGGAATGGCTTGTGCAGATCCCAGAGCAGTGTTTTTATGTTCCTGCTACGCTGATGTCTTCTTTGAAACTTTCCTACGGATGGTTTAATTTTTACTGAGATACTGTTTCCACTGTCTTTGGTACTTGTCTTTCAGCTTTTAACATGAAATGTTCTTTTGTTTTCATTGTATTCTTTTCATTTTCTTATCTTTGTCTCTCAAGGGAAGGGTTAAAGGAACATGAATCTGCCTGTGTCCCTTGTCCAAAAGGAAGCAGGTGTGCTAGCAAACATGGCACTGTCCCTCGCCGGTGATTTTTTCCTAAGCCGGATCTGTTTCTTCTTTAATTCCCTGTTTATGAATTGTCAGTACACTCCCAAGTTAAAACAGATTTTTAAGTTGTTATTCTCATTCTCTAAAGCAGTGATTCCAACCTCACTTGGGGTGCTGGAAATGAAACAGGCTTGGAGCCTATCTCCACAAGTTATATCCCCCCAGCTTCCCACGTAGGTGTTTTGCCTGCACTAGTGCATTTAAGAACCTCCCAGACTGTACCCACGGAGCCCCTGAGTCTGAGGCAAGTCCAGTTAGGAAATAATGGTGGGTTTAGAGCTGCTTCTGCCTGACTTTCTTAAAAAGCACCTTCCACTTCTGTTCAGAGTTACTAGTTTAGAATTCAAGTTTACGAAATAAAATAATAGTTAAATAAATGTGATCTCAGGAAGTGATGTAAACATTTCACTCTAGTAATTTTCATATTTTCTGCATTAAAACACATTTGAAGACATTTGGTCGGTTGCACACAGGAACTGTGTTCCTGCTGAGGGCTGCAGGTCCTGTGCTGTTAGTGCTTCCCTGCCGAGCACCCACCATCCTCGGGAAGGGACAGGCCGTGTGGGCACACCTGGGAGGGGGTGGCAGGGCTGCAGGGAGAATCCAGTACTTATCTCAGGACCTCACCACCTTTGTTTTTGGTCGAGTAACTGCAGTCAATCCTATATGAATCTAGTTCTAAAGTAATATCAGAAACAGTCTGAAAATTTCAAAGCATAGCCTTTCTCATGAAGCCCCGTCCCCATCTTTTTTCGCTTTTTTTTCCTGTTTGCTGCAGGCAAATGACTCTGATCTTGTGCTTCTGGCCAGCCTTCCCCTGTCTCTTCTTGACTCTGGCTTGTGCTGGTGGATATCCTTTCTTGGCCGCAGGGCCCTATGGCTTCTCGTGGGAGGTGGGGGTGGAAGACCATGTGTTCTCCTCGCACTTCCTTCTGACTTTGACCCGAGAGGTATGTAAGCATCCCTGCCCTTACCATGTCTGTGGGTACAGGTTAGCAGTTTTGAATTTGCTTGTAATTTTTTTCCCTTGGCTTTTAAAAATTACTTTTAGATTATTAAACAAGATCATATTTTTAATATAGAAAATTTGTTTTAGTCAAATATTTCTAGAAGGTATTTGTCTTGGTGATGTGTGAAGGACACAGCATATTAGCATTTTTGTAAATTCTTACAGTAGCCTTAATGGTTTCATTGTGTTGTGTTAGACACTGACCTTCTAACGCCAAGTTATTGGTCATTTAGAAAGACTGAAAAGCAGTTTGGGTAGTTTCAGGTATTAAAATGAAGTTTTTGGTTCATGAGTGTCTGGGACTTAAAATAGGTATGCATGGGAATGTGGCCCCTGTCCTCTCGGGCTCAGCCCCATAACTGCCATGTGGGCCACTGACCAAGATGGACCAAGCTGGGCACTGTACAAGGGCCCCACCTGCAGACAGAGCTCTGCAGATTCAGAATGTCATTACCAGCTCGTCACCTGATACGCTACCCACTCCCCACTCCTAAGCCACGTGGTCCTGTGTGCTCCTGCCTGTCAGAGCCCAGCCCTGTCCTGTGTGACCACAGACACTGAGATCCCATAGTCGTGACATTCTCCCTTCACCATTACCTTCAGAATGAAGTCCCTCCTTACCTAAGTCCAGATTTGTTCTATTTGACATATTTCAGGTTTTAATTAAGATAGAATGGAATTGATAGATGAAGTAGCTCCTTATTTATGGTCCTCGAGAGGGTAAAATGAGAATAGACTCAAAAGATCAAAATAAGAATCAGAAAAGCACAGGCCCTGTGGGATGTCCTGTAGGGCCTGCAGGCTCCTGGCCTGGGACTGGCGGGTCTGCTGCTCTGCCCTGTGGTGGGGCACTGGCAGTGATGAGCAGCAGGGCAGGGGGGCTGCCTGTGTGTCCTCCATGTTCGTTTGGTTTCCAACCACAGTGGATAGTGAAGCAACATCTATGATAAAGTTAGTTTCATGATTATGCAGTGTGGGCTAACATTACACTTCCATGTTTGTATCAGCTTTAAATAAAAGGATGGCTATTTAGCAGTCCTAATTGTGGAAACGTAGTAGAAGACTCTTATTACGTTTTTTATTGTAACTGTTTATTACTGTTTAAGATGTTTTTCCTTAATTTTTTCACATTTTTATAAGTCTGGCACAAACAATGAAGACTCTGAGGCTCAGGAAGAACACAGTGAAATTCTCTTTATACAGGCACTTTACAAACACTCTGATCTTCGCTGTGCTTGGTGAGTCTGCACCTTTTCTTAATATAGTTAGTAATTTCAGGATCACATCTCCTTCAAAGGTGACTTTTTTGGTGTGTTTCAGCTTCCACAGTGTTTATGGTGTGGACAACTAAGACATTTAGATTTGCCAAATGTCAGTCGGTAAGTATAATCTTCCTATTTAAACCGGTTTCATTTTTAATTATATTATTTTGTGTAATATTGAAGAATTTAGTTTGTGAATTCAGGTAATTTTAGTGGAGATTTTCTGTTTACCTTGAATTATTTGTACAGAATTGTAAAAGCCTTTGCCTCCTTTCACTGAATCTGAAGTCCTCCTGAATCTGCTTTTCCAGTTATGCCCTTTCTTCACCTTCCTTTTATGTTTGGAAAAATAGTTTTCTGCCTATATGAGTTAACGTAACAGGGAGTCTCCTTCCTCCCACACTCCGTGAGCATGGACTGTTCCATCCCTAACAGGATGGTGACCCTTAAGCCTGGCGTGTTCCTGGGGTAGTGAACCCATCCCCAGCACCCAGACATTCTCCCGGTGGGCTCTCAGCTTAGAAGCAGGTGTGCCCCTTGCACTTAAACCATAAATTGCCCTCCTTGGGGACTTGTAGTTAGGGGCTCATCCCCTGTTCTACACAAACAGCTACAAACAGCCTGTGACAGTCCCAGGCCTCTGCTGCCTATGGGGTGACTCGGTGAGAGAAGGCAGACTTTCTAGAATCTCCTTTCTCACTTGCCCTCACCTCAGTATTTTTACTGTGAGTTATAAATATCTCTTGGATTTTTATTTTTGTTTTCTAAGTCTTTCTGTTAACCCTGAAATTTTATGGAAGGGAATGTTTATAATGTTAAACAGCCCTTTAGAAACATTTCAAACAATATTTGGTAATACCTCCTCTCTCACTAAAAGCAGAATAACCTATTAGAGGAGAAACACTGCATTGAGATTTTTGCATCAGAGATTCTAATGTCATCAGTGTCAGAAATACAGCAGTCCCCCCTCATCCATGGGAGACACATCCCAAGACCTCTAGTGGGTGCCCAAGACCATGGACACCATGTATTTCCTCCTATGCATACATACCTAGAGTAAAATTTAATTTTTAAATCAGGCACAGTAAGAGACTAACAATGATAACTAATGCAGTAGAACAACTGTAGAAACATATTGTAGTAAAGTTATGTGAGCTTGGTCTCATTCAAATTTACTTGTGAGTTGTTTATCTCTGGGATTTACGTTTAATATTTTTAGACCGCAGTTGGCCGTGGGTAACTGAGACCACAGATGAGGGGACTGCCGTACCCATGTCACCTTGATTTTTATTCTACTGTTACCTGCCTCAGGACTGTTCTCGTCTAGCAAACACATCTAGTGACCTCCGAAGCTCCTTTGTCCTCTAGTTCTTTTTATGATACCATGCTTTATAATTTATGTTGGGATTTTATTCACCTGCCTGGCTATAAGGCTGAAGTAGGCATTCATGTAGATTTCATAAAGATAGCATTTCTTCATTTTTATGTTTCATGAAAAAAATGTGTACTTATTTATTTGGAAGACTTACTACTTGGAAAGATTTCATTACTACTTGTCATTGTACACTGAACTGGATATCTGTATTTTATCAGAAAATTAACTTTCCGTGTTTGGATTGTCCTTACTGTAGGATTGGATGGAGCGCTGGGTTGATGACGCGTTTTGGAGCTTCCTTTTTTCGCTCATCCTTGTTGTAATAATGTTTTTGTGGAGACCATCAGCAAATAATCAGAGGTACTGAACGTAGAAAAGATCACACTTGGCAAGTGTTAGTTGATCACCTGCTACGATGTTAATGCATTTATAGAGACTATGGGGAAGTGGGTGTACTTCTCAGGAGGCTAATTTAGTGGAGACCCATAACAGGTGCAAGAGAGTGAAGCATGAATGCATAAAGTGGGTACAAAATGGAAGGCAGGGTGAGGAAGTCTCCAGACTCTGAAAGGCACAGAAGGACGGAGCTGGGCAGTGTGAGCCAAGCTGGATGGTTGAGCGTTTAGGGGAGAGTGGGATGTGAGGACGCTTGTAGGTCATGGAGGACATGGCTGCATACAGGGGGTCAGTGCTGGCTCCACCTGGGAGGTGCAGCTGCGGAAGTGGGAGGGAGGCAGAACAGGGAGGAGCTGAAGTGCTCAGTTAGGAAGGCTGTACGTTATTCCGCACACAGTGACAGTGACTCAGCCGGGACAAGTGCCCCGCCCTCTATGCCCCTCCTCTGCCCCAGGAAGCTGCTATAGAGAGAATGAAAGAGTGTGTGCCATCATGTGTCTCCCTTTTTAAAAATATGCAATAGCAGTGACACACAGGCACTGTTCTGTGCCTCCCTGTTACAGTCCAGTCCTCATCAGCCAGGACTGCAGTCACAGGCCAGCACTGCCCACTATGGGTGCAACACATCAATGTCAGCAGCCCCCAACTGTAGATGCTGTTCTGGGTTCTCACTGTCAGGGATGTTCTCTGAACTCTGTTGGGCTGAGTAGCATGGCTTCATCATGCATGTGCTGTCTTTTCTGCAGTCAGGTCGCAGTCTCCCCAGTCGGGAGATGAGTCAAAGGTCGTGGGCGGTTTGGTGGATCTGACAGGCTGCAGGGCTGCTCCCCAGCCTGGGCTCCCCTGTTCCCACCCTTACCAGCGGGGTAGGGGCTCCAGGTGCACAGTTTCTTCACAACCGCCTTTCTAATTTGAGAGTAAAATAATTACATTTTTATTGTTTTAATTTATGAGAAACTTTTATTTAAAAGTAGATATTTTTAATGTAATGATTCTTTTTACCTATAATTGAAGTTGAACAGGCTTAGATACACTAGTAGAACAATTCTTTGTTCTCGATACAGGTATGCCTTCATGCCCTTAATAGATGATTCTGATGACGAAGATGAAGAATTTATGGTGACATCTGAAAATTTGAGTGAGTGATATGTTTTCTTGTTGAATGACATTGTGTTTATTATAACAAAGAAATGTTGTACCTTTATCTGTGATACAAGGTCAGATACATTTTTTTTTCTATAAAATGTTCTTTAAAATACATCCACAGAGACCTCTGTTACGGTAGATAGAAGAAAAGTTGGTAATGAAATTTTCAAGATTTTAATGTAGTTTGAGTCTTTATTACTTGTTTGCTCTTAAAGTCTGAGTGTTGAGGTAGGTGCAGTGCTTTTTACAAAAATGATTTGGCATGTGTGGCTCTTGGCTCTAGAATAATGTCCTTCTTCCTTATGGTTCTCCATGTTTTTGAGTCGCTCCTTCTAGCTCTTTAAAATTAATCACATCTGTCATTTCCTGGTCATGCCTAGAGCATTTCTGATTATGGTTTTAGTGCTGATTTCACTTTGTTGTTCATTTCTACACAACATTTTGTCACTTTGTTAATTTTACTTTAATACTCTAATTGAGCATTTCTTAAGGCGACATTAGAAGGTAACTCAGAGGTTGAGAGCAACTTTATCTTTGTTCCATCCTGCCTTCCTCTCATATTGGCTTCTCTTATTAGTAACACTCTTTTCTACACTTTTTTTTTTGTTTCTCTAATTGTCTAAAATACTATGAACTTTTTATTATTTTCCCAGTCAGCAAAAACTGCAGCATACTCAGTGCATCTTCACTGTCCCCACTTTCTTTTACCTCCTCTCATCTTATTCTCACAACTGATTCTTTCATGGTTCTCTGACTTTCCTATTAAAAAAAGAAACCAGAAAGACTCATTCACAGCAAAGGCATTAAGTTCAGTGTGTCCAGGTTCTGGCTCTAGGAACGAAGGAATGAATGATACTGGGCTCACTTCCTGCTCACAGGAAGTATAAACTCTGGACAGAATATTTTTCCTAAATGAGGGCACGGAGAGCAACAAAAAGCAGGCAGACTGGAGATTTGGTTGTTGAAAAAAGTGAGCCACACCCTCAGTGAGTCCCATGCTTGCAGAGCCTGTGGCCAAAATGCCCACCTGTCCACCCAAGGGAATGGCTGCTGGAGCTCAGGGTACAAGTGCAGTCCTGCTGAGGCATGGGCTGTGAGAATGCCTGGACGGAACCTGGGAGAGAGAGCCAAAGGGGGAACGGTCCAGAAAGCTGTGGTCTGAGTCTCTTATCTGATGCCTGTGCCAGGCGAGTGTAGAGTAAGACCCCGGGAGCGGGGGACCATGCCATTGGCCTGAGAAGCAGAGTATGTGTGTCGGCAGTTTCCCATGCAGAGCTTAAATCCAGGTCCCAACCAGGTGGACATGCTCGGGTGAGCACTGTAGCTTTCCATTAAGTCCCGGGGGCCATCCCAAAATGGAGAGACTATATGTATAGTCTCTCCATTTTAGAGACTATATGTATAGTCTCTAGGGAAACTGGGATTCACTCAAGGATACCACCAGCCTCAGTAGACCCTCCCCAATAAAATCCATGAGCACACCCGTGCAGGGTTTCAGCAGACCATGTGTCCTGGCATCTGTGGAAGCACCGTACCTCTAGGCAGAAGACCAAGGAGCCCGCAGTTTGCGCTCTGCATCCCCAGCAGGACATGGTGCCCGTGGTCATGGACAACCCGTTCAGAGAGATCTGGAGCTGCCCGGGTCCTACCTAGCGGGAAGAACACTAGGGTATTATTACAGACATGTCATAGTATCCACGGAACAGATTGCAATAGCCATGGGGGAGCTCGGGAGAGATTTGGAAACTAAAAGAAAGGCCGGGAGGAAACAACTACAAATACTGTCACCTCCCTTTAGACATGCATGTGGTCATTCCTTTTTGGGCATCGAGTGTGAGACTGTCAGGGAAAATGTTGTTTTATAGTATCACATGTTTATCTCTATAATGCTTTTTCTTACAGCTGAAGGAATAAAATTGAGAACCTCAAAACCTATTTCCAATGGGACAGCTAAACCTGCTACTGCTGACAATTTTGTGAGTTACATAGATATTTAATAGTCTGTCTTTATACTTTAGAAGTTTATACAAGTGTCACGTTCACAAACCATCAGGATACTTTCTGCTAAGGTGTTCCATATGAAAAGAAATATTAGCAAGCCCCGATACTGGCTGAGTCTGTGACTGTGGCTGCCATAGGCCTTGCTGCTTGCAAGCTGTGCTTAGGCCAGTGGCACTAGTGACACCTGGGAACCCGGGGGAGCTGCAGACACCCTACCCGGCCCAGCCCCACTGAGTCCCAGTCCACTCGGCGGCAGTGCCCACAGGGAACTCACAGGCACACTGGAGAAGGAAGAGCTTTGGGCGAGCAAGAGCTCACATTAGTTTCTCAGCATTTTAGAGTGATCTTGATAATGTTTGATAACATTTGTTGGGGAAGGACTTTATTACCTGTGCATTTTTAAAAAATTATGGAAGCTTAAATAAAATGGCAAAAATATAGGGTAGAGATGAGTTTTAAAATATTCTATGCATATTATTTGTTCATAAAAGTGATAATTATGAAAATAACCAAGCAAAATGGGAATGCCTATGATACAGTTTTATGCGACTTTCTTACGGTTATTATTATGTTGTCATTAATACAGTGTAAAAATTCCTGCATGCATGTAAGTTCTAACAGGACAACAGATGATTTATAAGAACAGTTGTAGTTGCTGGATTTGGTAAATTTTCTAATTTTTATTTTTAGCAATTAATAATTTTTTATGGGCCCAGCTACTTCCACTGCACAACTCTGTTATCTTTAATAATATTTAAAATGTGTTCTTTGAGTAGTTTGATGGTAATTTAACTAAACTTTAAAAAAATTAGAACAATTTTAATAATCTGGTGTTAGAGCTTCTACACTTTCAATTTGTTGAGGTATTTTCCTCTTATTTTAGAGATGGATCTCAGTTTATTTTTAAAGCTCAACATTTGCAAACACATCAGGGGATGTGTTTCTCTAAATTAAGTGTAGTCAGCTCTTGATCAGAATTTGGAGGCCATATCTCTCACTGACTTATTGCTGTTTGAGACTCATTCCAATAACAGGGGTTCCTGTTAATACCTGCTCAGTTGCTTTGTCTCCCTCTAGAAGCAAGAGATGAGAAATGCTAGAACCAGAGTATCCCATGTAATTAATACTACAATCAGAGTATTCCATGTAGCCAGGTAAAATACAAAGAAACGTTCTCATTTATTTTACACTATAAATCAAAATATTTTATATACCTTTACCTTTTATTTTTGTTTCTCCCAGTGAGATAACTATAAGCAAGTTTCTGTTAAAAAAAATTAGGTACCCCAACTTACTTTCCTTTTCTTGTCTCCTGCAGAGAGGTGAGCATAAATACAAGTAAAAGAAATAATAGATGTTTTTTTAAAGTTAGAATATTTTTACCATCATCTTTTTCTTTTGAAAAATTATAAATGCATGATACAAAAACTTGAACAAATTAGTAGGTATGATGAATTCTGGGAGCAAAAAATCAATACAAATCAATTTTTCTTGCTATTTTCTTTTGTATAAATCAATTTTGTATTTTTTCTGTGGTTTTTCAGGACAAAAATATAACACCTGTGCATCTAACTAAAACCAAGAAGTACAAAAATTCTAAATCCAAATTTTTATCTGTTTGCATCTTTAAGAAGATACAGCCTAATTTGTGTGGCATTAGTGCCAACTTCTTAGGACATGTAGAAATTAAAAGAATGTCATGCATTTCAATTTAAGTGCTTAAATTTTATATACATTCTATTTTAAAATTCTGCTTTCGGTAATATGTAAATATTTATTTCTACAGAATGAAGATTTGAAGTGGGTGGAAGAAAATATTCCGTCTTCATTCACAGACATGTAAATATTCTGTTAAAGTTTGAATCTTAATTTAGGCTCAAGTATAAAAGGCTACATTCATGCTTTGTCATGTGCTTTTCAAACTGCTCACCTCTGTGTATTTTGATAGGCCCCTCTCCTAGTAGTGAATGGCTGATTTACTTCACATCAAATTGCAAAGAAAATACAGCCCTGCCTTCGTCTGCCTCTCTCCCCACTTTTCACTGCACAAAAGATGTTTTAATGCCTGTGTCTTATCACCAAGTCCAGCCTTTTCTGAGCTAAATTTATAGGATCAGAATCATTTCTTTTGTTTTAACTCTCTGTTATGGAAAAGTCCAAACACATGTAAAACACTTCCTTTAACACATGTAACCATAATACCATGTATTGCAGGGAAAATGTGAGCATAGGAAGAAAGGGTGCAGGGAGCCCTTTGGGAACTCTGGGAGATTCAGGGTCATCTTTGTCTGTGTTCTGACCCTGGAACTCTAAGCAGCTGTTTCCACAGTGGGCAGCAGTCAGCATGGCCCAATGGGGTAACGTCCTCGCACCCTGCTCCTTCCTTCCCCTGCTCCCACTTACACTTTCTGTTTGCCTGAAGAACCCCTTTTACGGCAGTGATCTCTCAGATTGTGTTTGTCTGAAGAAGTCTTTGTTCCAGGTTTTTTAAAAGGTATTTTTGCTGGGTATAGAATTCTTGGTTGACTCCCCCCAGCTTTGCCCTCCAGCCTTTCAAAGATTGTCACTTGAATGTCTTCCAGCTTTCACAGTTCAGGAAGAAATTCGCTTTAGTTCTTCTTTGTTCCTCCCCATGTTATGTGGGTTTTAGTGTGTGTGTGTGTGTGTGTGTGTGTGTTTTGGCTGCCTTCAGGATTTTCTCCATTGACTTTGATTTTCATCACTGTGAATTTGGTGATTGTAGGCATGTGTGTGGATTATATCTTCATTTCTCATGGGTGTAAATCTAGAAATGGAATTGCTAGATCATGTGGTAACTGTGTGTTTAACATTTTGAGGAAGTGCCAAGCTGTTTTCCAAGCAGCTGAACCTTTTTTAATCCTGTCAGCAACACATGAACCTTGCAGTTTCTCCACTTCCTTGCCAGCCCTTATTATTCTGTCCTTTTGAAGTGGCATCTCATGTGCTTTTGAGTAACTGAAATTTAAACTTTCTTGTTGAGGGACTGGTGTTACTTAACTAAATTGTAGTAACAAATTTGGCCAAGTTCTCCCTCTGTCTGCTCTGCACACAGTGCCCCTAACTTCTCTCCCCACTCACAGTCATGGCAGGGGACCTGTTGCCACTGGCATTTATTTATCCACTTCTATGCAGCCTCAGGTTTGTAGTGTTCTGGCAACACCAACAGCCACAAGCTAGTGTAGTTTCATTTGTGACCCTTAAGGATTTTTCAGTTTTTGAGCAACAGTGTGTGGAGAGGCTCAGATTAGGTGGTAGCCCTTGTCTCCCAGATTCGGCAGCTCAACACTGAGCCCTCTAGGAGGAAACCACTTCACAGACCCCCTACGTCTTGGTGGAAAGCAGTGAGGCTTCTGGTCAGTTCTCTGTGTGAGAGAGCTACCACTCTGCTCCTTCCTGTAAATAGAAATATCTGCCAGATTACAAAGATTCTTTGGAATATAAAGGCTGAGATGTCCCATTTTACATTCTCATGAACTATTTATGTGAAATGGGTAATGTTGTATAATCCAAGTTTCCAACATTTTACTTTCTTGGGAATTTGCGTGTTCACTTTTGAAAATTAACACAAGAAATTTAGCAAATTTTGCTCCCCAAAATTAAGAGTACAGTTTCCATAGCAAGTTTAGCAGTTAGCCTTCATACACAAATAAGCCCTTTACACATCTGTAAAAACAGAGCAAAGATTTTGTAAGTCATGGGACAGTGTAAACAGGTGCTGAGTGACCATCTGCCCCAGTGTGTCACAATAGCACACACTGCACTTGTCACGGCGCTTCCTCTTCTCTGACGAGCCACAACAGTCGACTTAATGTAGCCCACCTTCCTCCTCACTGAGCTGGGTGACCTTGATGAGTTTCAGTCACTTACCTAACAACACAAGGACCCACTGTTGACATCGCTAATGTTCATTTCTGAACCAGTGGCTGAGCGCCCAGCCACTGTCCTCAGGCCCAAGGGGCCTGGTCTGCATTCTCCCCGAAACCACCCTCTCCCCCACTTCCTTATAAGTGTTGTCCCAGCCATCTCCAGCTGGTCATTCAGTCTCCCAGCCATCACCAGGGGCTGTGCTGTGGGTTGCATCCCTGGCCTGTGTGTGGATGGGGTTTTCATGGCATAACCTGACACAGAAGTACCCCTCAGGCTGGCCCTCTCAGAGTCCTCACACATCAAGGCTGTATTTGTCTTCCTTTTTTTTCATATTATCCTTTCTGAGCACAGGTTGTGTCCTATAACTTTCTCCCTCTCCATTGCCCTCTCCTGGTTTATACCTAGTCGGTGGTGAGGAAAACATGGGATTGAGCAAATACCTGATTTTCATATATACTGCCTTTTTTAACGTTTGCTATCTCTTTTTCAAATATGTGTTTAATAAAAATTGTGTGCATTTAAGGCATTTAGCATAATCTGTTATACCTGTGCATAGTGAAATGACACTACAGTCAAGCTCATTGAGTGTCCCTAAGATCTCACAGAAGCACGTGACCTGTGGGTTTGCGAATCAGAGGGCACGTCATCACCCAGACCCTCGCCCAGTGGCTTGGGGAACACGTGGCTGAAGCCCATTGTGTTTGGAACTACACCTTTGAATGGTTTTGCATTGACACCCCCCCACAAAAGCCACTCACATTGCTGATCTGTCTTGGCTTATGTTGTTTCCATTTTTAAGTTATGATTATTTTTATGTCTCAGCTCGTTTTTTACTAGAGTTTTTTGGAGTATAGCACATTCTGGAAAGTACACAAGCTCTAAATAAGTGTAGCTCAGTGAATTTTAGATGTGAGCACGCTCCTATAACAAGCACACAACTCAAAAGACAGAACATCACTGGCACCCAAGAGCTGCCATCTGCTCCCAAGTGTCAACCCCACTTTCTCAAAGCGCTGCACCCTGATATCTGTCCCTGTAGATGGCTTGCTTCGGTTTTTAAGGTTTGACCCCTCGGTTGTCCATGCTCCTATTTTGGTCTCCCACTATGTGAGAAGGCCCCATCTGCCTGTTGGAGCTACCAGGAACAATGCTGCCATGAAGTCCTCTGTGTCATGGTGCCATGTCTGCACTGCGTGTTAGGTGGAGGGGTGACGGGTGGTGGCTGCGCAGATGGGCTCTGCAGGAGCCGCCTCACTAACCTCACCATCCCTCTCCTTTCGTTTCAGGGCTGTGCCCGTGCTGCTGGACTCAGACGAGGTACAGTGTCCCTGCAGCCTTCATTGGGCTCTTATTCTCACAAAGCAGAAATGCATTTTAGAAAAAATGAACATTGCTTTTAAAAAGGTCACTGATCATACACGCTAAAAGGTACCACATTGAACCATGAGTAAAGTTTAAAGGACCTGGATCCTCATTTAAAACGGGAGCAAGATGAGTGCATGTCAGGTGGCAGAAGGGGGGACCGCTGTACAAGATTTCAAGCCTGATTTTCTCACTGGTACATGCAGAAGAGTTTAGAAGGTGCCATTTACCTAAATTATTTTCATATTTATAGATATCTGGCTGAGTGTTAGAGTTTCTAGCTGACTTTCATTGACTAAGTAGTGCATCGAATAGTGGGTGTGGATTTAGGAAGGTTTTGAGGGAAGATTAGTTACAGACCATCTGAACACCGAAGGGGGCCTGGAGCAAGCAGGAGTGTGATGTGTGGGCTAATGGCCAGTAGAAGCCATGTGCTGTGTGGGGCGCCGAGGGTGGCCATGCTGAGGCAGTGTGGGTGCTGTCTGTAGAGTGAGACACAGCCGCTGCTCGCTGAGAGGCAAGGGCAAGGCCTTCCTACTCAGGCTGGTGACTGGCTGTCATGGGTGGGGAATTGGAGAGGCCACAGGGCACATGAGCCTGGACACAGAGCTGCCATGTCAGGGCTGACAGCTCCACCTTGACCAACCCCTCAGGGTACCTGCATTGTCCCTTGGGCCAGCTGCAGTTTATCCTTTCAAAGTATGGAGTTGGTACAGCAAGGCCCATCCCCACAAGCTCTGCCCATCCCACTATATGACTTGAACTCAAGTGTTCTCGCTGGCAGTGTGCTAACATCCCCTCAAGTCATCAGTAGGCGCCAGCCGGCCATCCTAGGGATAGTGGGCTGCAGACCTCTGTTCTTGTATGTGAGACCTGTATGTGTGGCATACACCTGGGTCCCCACAAAACCACAACTGTAACAAGACTGAAGAATTTTGTCAAGTTCTGAAAGCATTGGCATTTTGGTGAGTATTATTTTTTCTTTTTTTAGGAAATCATGACGAGATCTGAAATGGCCGAAAAAATGTTCTCTTCGGAGAAGATAATGTGACAGAAAGCTAGCTCACGGCAAAGCACCCCGGCCTCAGGCAGTCCGTGCTGATGTCCTGCCATCTGGAGACTGTGTGTGAGAATTGGGTGTGGGGGCAGGTTCTGCCTTCCTGTCAAGCTGACTCTTGATGATGGTTTAATGTCCACTAAGTTGCCTGACTTGGAGATAATCTGAGCAAATTGTTATGACAAGCTCCATGCCCAACATGCCAAGCTGATGGGTGGCAGGTGTGTGGGTTTCGTTTGTTTCTTTTTTTTTTCCTAGAAATTACGACATTTCTGGATTTAAATACTTTTTTTTACATACACTCCTCCAGTTCTTCCACCGACTCCTGAGGCAGATGGTACATCTCCTGAAGCACAGTCAGAGGTGTCCCTATGTCTTGGTTTAGCATCACGAGATGCAGTAATAATCTCCGCCTTCTGTATGGAAGTGACAGGAACAGGGTGTTTATGTGGCTTGCTGCTCTGAGAGAGAGAAGCACACATGTCTGCACAGAGTCGTTTGTCCTCACCCTGCACAGTAGGTCATGGCATTGGGGCTTCACTGTCTGAGCTCAGGGGACACAGGTACATGGAGAGAGAGGTCTTGAGAGCCACTTCCTGAGATTTGCTCTCACTGTCCCCTCACTCAGGCTGTATGTGCTGCTGCTGAACCTGCCGAGAGCAGGTGGCAGACACCTGGCCACCGGCTTTCCCCAGACCTTTTCCTCCTGGCATGCTGAGTGACCCTGGAGGAAGCTAGAACCTCATCTTTTCTGTAATCTTGACACATTCAATTTCATAATAAAACCTGTTACTTAACTGTACAGAACATCACTGTTCATCACATAATTTCTTAACCTTCAACCATGTTTTATTATATATTATTTTATTATAATATAATTTGAAATTTTTTGCTTGATTTTTTTTTTTTTTAATGCAGAACATTCTAAACTTGAAAGGCAGTTGAATGTAGTGTGGAAATGTGGGTGTTTGCTGCTTTCATGACCAAAGATCAGGACCAGTGTGCATCTAGAGCAGGGGTCACGGTGAGGACTGTGTGTGTCTCTGAAGGAGTCCTGACCTTAGCTGAGACTAACACCAGAGAATTTTGATGGAGAAGCACTGACGATTCACCAGTACAAACACCTAAATGTGACCTTTAATTTTTTTTTTTTTTTTTTTTACTGTAAAACCACAAAACAAGATTCTTTCAAAATTCTCCCTTTGGAATTTATTTCTCATCGACCCTTTTCAGAAGCTAGAAGAAAATATTAATTCCTAGTAGTGACATCTCTTGAAAGATACTTTCAGATTTGTTTTCAGCAGTGACTGTTGAAAAGTATTGTAGTGAAAACACAAGATGCCACCACTTTGGGACGTTCTGCAAGGGGGCGAGTGACTTCAGAGCGTGGCCTCACCCTGCATCTTTTGTGGCCCACACGTCCTTGCTGGTCCGGGCGCATGCTGTCTCAGCCCTGGAGGTGCCCACTGTCTCATTCAAACACTTCCTGGGTTTCAGGGCTTGCTCAGCCCAACACCTGGGGCTCCACTGAAGTTTTGAATTTGGACTTCTGGTGTCCGGCCAGGAGGAGCTGCCAGCTGACGGAGGCCAACGGGCCATCCAACATAACCGCGGCCATGTTCACGAAAGCCCTGTCTGAGCTAGAGAGCAAATAACGATGCCAGCCCCCGCGCCATCCAGAGGAGGCCCGCACCAAGTCACTGACAGCGGTGACCTGAACCAAGGGCTCTGTAGAGGCGCCCGAGCCCTGGCGCCGAGCGTTGTCCACGCAGCAGCACCCCAGCCACTGCCATCCTGCTTCTGGCCGATGGTTCTGGCGGCCAGTCTTCAGGGTCAGGTCAGTTTCTCCCTAGCGGCCATGGCCCAGAAGGGGAGGGATGGGAGGAGGAGCAAGGACAACAGTCCAGTTTACATGCTCCCAGGCAAAGCGCTTCCATGTTGTTCTTCTGCAGTTCTTGTTTGATGTGTGTGGCGTGTGAAATGTGCTTAGACAGGAATTTTCATGATCTGAGTTGGATTAGTGTCAATATTTGCTCTAAAGGATATTGGTTTTATTTTAAAAAATAAGAAAAATAGATGAATGTGTAAATCTTTTAAGCCTGGGAAATGATAAGATGTTCCCATACTTTTATAAAGAAAATAATGACTTAATCTTTCATATTCTGTAGGAATTATCAGCCTCCACCTGTGACATAGCACATTGTTTGCACTATGTAAAGACCAAAAGTATAAAAAATGTACATATCAGATTGATTTTTATGTCCTTTTTTAAAAGGAGTTTGAGTCTATTTCACTAGGCTACCCATGACTGACATAAAGTCAAATCAGTCATTTATGCTACATTTATAATAAGTCACTTATTTTGATACTTGTGTCTTTGTGTGATCAGCCACTTGCAATACAAAACACCAAGCCTTAAACTGATAAATAAAGTTCTAAAAATATCACGTGTATGTAAGTGACAAATGAGACTTTTAAGGAAATGTGCATTATGATACCAGAGCTCACCGCTGCACTAAGAAGCTTCTTTAGATCTAGGAAAACGTGTATTTGGGGAGAAAGTTTAGAGGCTGAAGAAGTTCTATTTTTCTATTTAAAATAGTTAAGTTATTGTATAATTAAGAAGAAGTTGCTTTGAATGTAAGACAAAAAAAAATATTTCAAAGATTTTTGTTTGAAAAAAATTGATGTACTTTGTGCCTTAATATTGGTTCTGACTTTATAATAAACTATTTTCTGAAATGTTGGATGATTGGTTCTTTGTAACATCTGTTAGTGCTAGATCGTGTAAAACTACAAGAAGTGTGTGCTCCCATTGATGGCAGGACATAAAGCTTTAACAAAAGAGGTGCAACTAATCAACAAGCAGGGGAAGGTGTTCCACCTCAATAGCAAGTGGAGAAATGCAACCTAAAAGTAGGGGAAATTCTTAAAAATCAAGGTGATGTGAGTCCACACTGTCACAAGTTTGAACCCTCTGTTTTTTGGGACTGAAGTAGCGAGCACGTCCCCAGTAACAGTAGAGCAACTGGCTCAGGCTCTGAGGGCAGTCCCACAGTGTGCGTGTGACCAGTGGGCAATGCCAGTGGGGGCAAGGCTTTTAAAAATGATTCTAGATACAGAATAAGGCTTGGGCTCAAAAGCATTCACTGTGGCGTTTAAAATAGAGACAAAATTAGAGATGAGTGTCAGCTGTGGAGTAGATGGTGACCTGCATTTTAGCCCATGACTGCAGAGTGCTCTGCAGCCATGAAATGATTATGAAGGGTGTGCAACACGCAGAAAAATACTCACTGCATGAAACATGCTACAGGTCACGTGTGTGAACGCTTGTTCAGTAAGAGCCGAGGCTCTGGAGCCCAGTGTTGTTCCGGCTCCTCTTGGCTACAGTCACAACCTGAGGATATTTCAGCAGTTAAGACTGGTCATGTGGCCGTTCTAGGGTAGGGGTAGAGCTGGGTGGGGCTGCCCGCCTCTACACAGTCTCTGTCCTGTGGGCCTATCATCTGAGTCCAGCTGGCGGAAAGGGACAATGCCTCTAGCCTGGCCTCCAGCAGGAAGCACACATCACTTCTCAATATTTCCCACTGGCAAAAACTTAGCTCCATGGCCACACTGGACTGCCCTGAGACAGGCTATCAGAGCTCCATGCCTGCCTGCTATTCTAGTTCTGCAAACAGAGGCAGTGGGTTTGGGCGACAGCTAATCCATGGCTTTTGCCATGGATTATTTGGTGACAATGGACTGTTTTTAATGGTAGCCTCACAGTAGCCAGTGAGGCAGGTCCAGCCAATGAGTTTATCAATAAAAAAACTGAAACAGTGATTAAATAACTTGTCCTCAGGTCACCTTCCTGGCAAGTGATAAGTGGTGTAACACCACTGGAAAGCACCCTTGAAGACTTACTGCAGTCTGGGGAGAAAAGGGGCTGCATTTCATGGATGCGTTTAATTGTTAGAGGATTAAGTGACACAATGTGTGTAAACTACCTGGTATACATGCCTTCACAATAGCCAAGGTTGTGACAAAAGCAGCAATGTTAGGCAGGCGCTGCTGGGACAGCTGGCACCGACACTACCACATGGAATTGCAATATAGTCTAAGACTTGTTTCCCTGGATTAAAACGCAGCAACCACGGAGAGTTGTTCCCATAAGTGATGTTGTATTTACACCTAAATCCCTTCTGGCAGCTGGTGTGGTGCTGAGCTCGGATGATTTTGACAGCATTTCCTTCAAATCATCCTGGGCAATGGTAAGAAAGTTTATGTGCAGGGAAGCTTTCCAATGTCCTCCAGCAGATGGTGCCAGTATAACATCTCTGAAGAGTTCTAATCTCAGCATTTTGGGTCTCTAGTTCTAGTTCTTAAAAAAACATTGACTTGCCAAAATGCCATTAAGCAAATTTAGGGATGAAACAAAAACTTCCTAGAAATGTACATATGGAGAACCACCATCTTGGCAAAACACTTGGTATGTTGGTATATATATTCCATCTCCCTCCAGAATTAGAACTTGCTAGCCAAAGGGGCTGTGGGTCATCGTACTGAGGAGAAAATGGGGCATCATGAAACTTCTCAGACCCCGGGTCCCTCAGACCAGAGTTGGACCTGTCTCCTAGGCCGCTTTTCTCACCTCTGGGTTCCCGGGGTTGGAGGGAGGGCAGCGCCCTGGAAGACTGCACGTCAGAACCTGAGATACACTACAGTCGTCCCATGCTACATCATTATATACAGCTGTTGTCTTTCGTTCTAGCCTCCAAATTGTTGTTGCTCCATAAATTATCCTAATTCTGATCCTCTGCTGCTCTACTGGATTTGCGAAGATGTTTGTGAGGCACAGCAGAGTCCCAAGAGTTAATGGCAACGTCTGTTTTACTTTCAGCCCATGAACATGCTGCAAACAAGACTTTATATTCCACAAATTTTATCCTCCCTTTTAAAAAAAAGACAGTTGGAGCATTACCATATCTACTTCCAAAGAATTACTTTAGACATTTATATTAGGAGTAGAATGAACAAGCTAGTCTTTTTACTAACTGTGAAATTGCTTTTTTAGACGATAAATTTATTACTATAAAATACATTTGTGAGTTTCACGTTCTCATAATGAAGTACCTTCTATATAGTCCAAACTGCCCCTCAGACAGCTCTAGACAAAACTAAAGTAACAACTGCAGGAAGACACCACAAGGCACCCAGCGCTTGGATGAAGGGAATGTTCTGTGTGGGTTTCCCATTTTTATGAACTTTCTGCTGACAGCAGCATATAGTTGGTGCCAAGTGTGGAGATTAAACCCAGATATGAATCCTGCTCTCTCACCTCTTGAACTGAAAGACATGGATTAGAAGAACCACAGACGCCGGAAAGAAAGAAAGAAAGAAAGAAAGAAAGAAAGAAAGAAAGAAAGAAAGAAAGAAAGAAAGAAAGAAAGAAAGAAAGAAAGAAAGAAAGAAAGAAAGAAAGAGAGAGAGAGAGAGAGAGAGAGAGAGAGAGAGAGAGAGAGAGAGAGAAGGGAGGGAGGGAGGGAGGGAGGGAGGAAGGAAGGAAGAGAAAGAAGGAAGGAAGGAAGGAAGAAAAGGAAAGGAAGGAAGGGATAGTTGAAGATGCAATGGCTGAAAACTCCCCTAATTTGATGAAAAACCTATTCTACACATCCATGAAGGTTAACAACCTCCAAGTACAATAAACTCACAGAGATTCAAACTGAAACATCAAAATCAAACTGTCAGAAGTCAAAGACAAAGAAAATTTTTAAAGTGACAAGGGAGTGGTGATTCATCAGATACAAGTGATACTCAATAAGATTAAAAGCTGATTTTTCATCAGAAACCTTGGGAGCAAGAATAGAATGGGATGACATAGTCAAAGTACTTAAAGGCGTGGAAAAACTGCCAATCGAGAATTCAATATCTAGGCAAACTAGCCATCAAAAAATGAATTTTAAAAAGACACTCCCAAATAAAAACAAACATCAGAATTTGTTGCTAGCAATCCCACCCTACAAGGAATACTAAAGGGAGTCCTTCAGGCTGAAACAAAAGAGTGATAAACAATAACTAGGACCCACACGAAGTAAATAGTATTAGTGATGGTAACTGTGGGTAAGTATAAAAGACAGTATAAGTGTTATTTTGTTTGTACCTCCTTTCTTTTCCCCTCCCATCAGATTAAAAAGAAACCTTTATTGAAGATATAATTGTAAATCTAAGTTGATCGGCACAAAATATACAAAGATGTAAATGATGCTGTGATAACAGTATAAAAGGCGGACAGGAGCTATGTAGAAGCAAAGTTTTTCATATTATAAAAATTAAGTTGGTATTAATCAGAGCCAAATTGTTATATATTGAGGTATTAATGGTAAGCCCAAGGCAATCAATAAAATTTTTTTCAAAAATATGCAGTACAGAAACAACAAGGAAATAAAAATGAAAAAATATTCAGTCTTACTGAACACAAGAGAAGGCAGTAATGGAGGAAGTGAGGAACAATACAAGACATAAATTTAATAATAGCTACAAAGGAAAAAATATGGGAATATGATGAACAACATATGTCAATAAATTAGGCAACTTAGATGAGATAAAAAATTTTCTGGAAAAAAACAAACTATCAAAAGTGACTCAAGAATAAACAGATAATCTGAATAAACCCATAACAAATGAAGATATTGAATTAGTAATTAAAACAAAATGACCCACAAAGAAAATTCTGAGCTCAGATGCCTTCACCACTGATTTCTGCCAAACATGTAAAGAAGAATTGATACCAATTCTTCACAGACTCTTAAAAAATAAAAGAAGAACACTTTCCAACTCAATTTATGAGATCAGTATTACCCCCATACCAAAACCAGCCAAAGACTACACAAGAAAACTGCTGACCAATATCTCTCATGAATATGGAAGCAAAAAGCCTCTACACAATACTAGCAAACCAAATTCAGCAACATATAAAAATAATTATACAGTATGACCAACCCAGATTTACCATAGGAATACACGGATGGCTTAGTGTTTGAAAATCAACATATCAATAGGACAAACTGACAAACATGCTATGATTATCTCAATAGATACAGAAAAAGCATTAGCCAAAATCAAACACCTTTATGTGATAAAAACGCTTAAGAAACTAGGACCAGAAGGGAACTTTCTCAGTGTGATAAAGGACGTCTACAAAAGCCCAAAATGAACATCAGGTTCAATGGCAAAAAAACTGGGTGCTTTTCCTCTAAGATTAGGTACAAGACAATGTCCATTCTCACCACTTCTATTCAACATTGTACTGGAACTTCTAGCCAACGCAACCAGACAAGAAGAAATAAGTTATTGAAACTGGAAAGGAAGAAGCAAAAATATCTTCGTTTACACATTACATCATCTTGTGTATAGCAAAGTTTAAGGAATCTACTAAAAATCTATTAGAACTAATAATGAGTTCAGAAAGGTGGCAGGATACAAAATCAATATACAAAAATCAATCCTATTTCTATACACTTGCAGTGAACAACCTGAAAGTGAAATTTTAAAAAAAATTTTCATTTACAAAAGAATCAAGAAGAAAATCTGACCCCCAAAAAAGTACAAAACTTGTATGTTAAGAACTATAAAGCATTATTGAAAGAAATTAAATAAGATATAAATAAACTAAAAAATAGCCCACATCCATGAATCAGAAGACTTAAGATGGCAATATTTCCAAAACTGAACTGCAATCCCATTCGAAATTTCAGATGACTTCTTTGTGTAGATTGAAACACCCATGATAAAATTCATATTGAATTTCATATTGAATTTCAAGGGACCCAGAATAGTCAAAATAATCTTGAAAAAGAAGTAGGAGGACTCACATTTCTTGATTTCAAAACAGTTCAAAGCCAACCATAATTAAGACAATGTGGTACTGGCACAAGGACAGACATAGACATCAATGGGATAAAATTAACTGTCCAGAAATAAACCCATGTATTTATGGTCAGTTGATTTTCAACAAGAGTACCAAGAATATCCAATGGAGAAAGAATTGTCTCTTCAACAAATAGCAATGAGACAGCTGGGTAGCCACATGCAAAAGAATGAAATGGGACTCTTACCCTACAGCATATGTAAAAATTAATTTAAAATGGGCCAAAGAGTCTATGGCTATGCCACCCTGAACAAGCCTGATCCATCTGATCTCAGAAGCTAAGCAGGGTTGGGCATGGTTAATACTTAGATGAGAGACCACCTAGGAAGACCAGGTGCTGAAGGCGTAAAAAATAAAAACTAAGGGATTGTAAGCTGACAAGGTCCTTACAATCTGTGAGGTCAACCAAGAGTTGCCTCACCTAATAAATAAATAAATAAATAAATAAATAAATAAATAAATAAATAAACAAACAAACAAACAAATAAATAAATAAAATGGGCCAAAGACCTAAATGTAAGTGTTAAAGCTGTTAAAACTCTTTGAAGAAAACACACAGGTATATCTTTATGAACTTGGATTTGGCAAAGGATTCTTAGATAGGACCCAAAAAGTATGAGTAATAAAAGAAGAAACAGAAAAACTAGACTTCATCAAAATTAAAAACTTTTGTTCTTCAAAGGACATCATCAAGAAAGTGAAAAGTCAACCCACACATAGAAGAAAATATTTGAAATTCATATATCTGATAAGGGACTCATAGCTAAATTATATAAAAAACTCTTTTGCTGAATCATAGTTGGAGAAACTAAGTTTAATAAATATTGAGTAGATTTTCTGTAAAAAATAATAATAGTAAAAATTTTTAATTAAAGAACTCCTTCAACTCAGTAATAAGACAAATAAACCAATAAAAAAATGGCAAAAGACCTAAATAGACCTTTCCCCAAGGAAGATACACAACTGATCAGTAAGCATATGGAAAGCTGGTCTACATCATCTGTCATCAGAGGAAAAAAATCACACCCATAAGATAGCCTCAAAACCACTGAAATGGTAATAGAAACAATATTCCTTTTTATTCATTATGAGAAAAGGAAATAACTAGTACTGCTAAGGTTGTGAATAAATTGAAATCCTTATATACAATGGCACAGCCACTTTAGAAACCAGTTTGTCAGTTCATCAAATGATTAAAGAGTTACTATATGACTCAGTCTTAATTCCACTCCTAGGTCTATGCCTAAGAGAAATGAAAATGTGTGTTTACACACATGCTCGTAGAAGCATCATTCATAATAGCCACAAACTAGAAACCCACTTGTCCATCAACTGGTAAATGAATAAATGAAATGTCATCTATCCATACAATGAAATATGATTCAACTCAATAATAATAAGACAAATAACCAAATAAAGACAAAAAAGAAATGACACACTTATATGATACATGCTCCATGGATGAGCCTTGAAAAATTTATGCTAAGTTAAGGAAGGCAATCACAAACAGCCACGTAATTGTATGACTCTATTTTTACAAAATGTCCAAAATAGACAAATCCATGAAGACAGAAAGTAAATTAGTTGTTGCCAGGTGTTGAGGGGGCGAAGTAATGGGGAATGACTGCTAATGAGTATGAGATCAGGTTCCTTTTAGTAGCAATGAACTATTAGGTAGTGGAGATGGTTGCATGATTTTGTGAATATACTAAAAAGGACTGTCGTCCCCTTTAACATGGTGAATTTTATGGTATGTGAATCATACCTCAATTTAAAAATGATATTCAGTGTAACATGACAATAAAGAATACCTATAAGATCTCATTCATAATCACTGGATACAACCCAGAATAACTAGGTATATTTGTAAACCAGAAAAAAATAATTTGTATTCAGAAGACAGTCAATGGTCCCTGACCATGAGAAGATAACAAATGGTGAATTATCAGTCAAGGATCCTAAAATAACTATTGTATCTCTGGTCAAGAACCTAAAGGAAAGCATAAATGAGTAAATAGGAAACATCAACAGAAGCCCCACCCTGTAGCTCATTATCCAGAATTAGTCACACACCCAGCAGGGTCTGAATTAAGGGAGTCTAACTGCAAGAAAATCTGAAGGAGGGATGGCATTTTAACCAGGTATGTTACCACTCTGAGCAAAGTTCTACACAGGACTGAAGGGTTTTGTTGGTGGGGGCTCTAGACGTGGTGTGACAGCAAACATAACCCCTGGTGCAGGGCTATGCCTGTGTTATACTCGGTGTTTGTGTAATGAATGGGCTGAACCTCTATTTGCCCATCCTCCCCCGTGCTACCCTGTTATCTTGCATCAGGCTGGCACATGGGCTCTGTCCCTGAAATTTTTGTAGGTGCTAACAGGGACTAATAACATTTAGAAGCACAGACGGACGTGGGGTGAAGGAGGTAAAAGCAGAGAAGCAGCCCCAAATGTGCCATCAGGCAGAACCTGGCATAGGTAAGTTGATGACAAGCCCACGAAACCCAAAGGGTGAGCCACATGCTTTGGGGCCCACATGGGACTGCAGGGCCCTGCAAGATGGGCTTTTCCCACCTGGGTGCCACTTCTGGCCGGGCCTTAGATTTTAATAGCAAATGCTCCTGTCTTGCTTTGTGTTCCCACAGGACACAACGTTGCGACCATATTGGAGAGCATACCAAGCCCAGGAGATAGCAATTGATTCTGCCAAAACTTTAAAAATGTCTTTTTTAGATGCATAGACTGCCACCCATCCCCCAACACTCAAGAATATTCTCTTGAACACTAAATATATGGAGGAAACAGAGATGTGGACAAAAAAGGGGTCACATGCTGAATATGACAATCTCAGGGGAGACCTACACGGTAAGCCCTACAACCCAGAGATGAAAAGCAACCACAGAGGAAGGTCTAAACATAAAAATCCCTAACTAAAGCAGGTCATGGTGGGTTGTCACATTCTAGGCCTGGAGCTTCCTCGACAAACATCAATCTTTAAGTGAGCCTGTCTTTTGTCTTTGTGCATCTAAGATCACATACCTTTGAAACCTCAGATTAATCCCTTTTTTCCAGATTCCTCAGGGCACACCAACACACCAGAGCAGAGGCCACGGAACCCCTTGAGAGGCCACACACCATATATCTGTGCTGTGAATGTTAGCTATTCACTATCCTGTACCCACTAGCGTAAAAGAAGGCTGTGTCTTCTATTTTGCTTTTTATCTAATCCCAGAGAGTCCCGCATTTTACTTTCTCCCACTTGCTTAATCTAGCACCAGTGGACATCACATAGTCCTCCTCACAGCTCTTCCTTTGATTCTAAGGCAGCAGTCCCCAACTTTTTTGGCACCGGGACCGGTGCTCCTCTGAGAATCTAATTCCTGGTGATGCGAGGTGGAGCTGAGGTGGTGATGCTAGCGCCGGGGAGCAGCTACACATACAAATGAAGCTTCGCTCACCTGCCCACCATTCATTTCCTGCTTTGCAACCCAGTTCTTAACAGGCTACGGACTGGTACTGGTCTGCAGGGTGGTTGGGGACCCCTGTTTTAATGTATAAAACAAGCTGCAAAACTAACATTTTCCATAACGTTTTGTCAATCTGTTGAGATTCTGCTTCTCAACAATTCTCAATTTGGCTCAAATGAATCAAGAATTTGCTTAGGCTGGACCTTCTTTTGTCGACAGAAGCAACAATATAGCTGACAGGCCCATTTTATTAAGTCAAAGATTGATTTGGGAGCCGATGTACAGGGCACTTGGCTTATTGTCACGGTCTGCCTGCCTTTTAGACAACCCTGTCGGGGTCTGGCTTTGCGGGACCTGCCTGGGCCACTGCAAATCGAGGGCATTGAGGACAGGTGGAGAAGGGGCAGCAGGGCTAGGGGAGGAGGACCTTGGAAGGCGAACTCAAGCCACATGCCAAAGCACTAAATGTAAAGTGGCCATAGGACAAGGCTAGCTAATGGAAATTAGTAAACAAGAAAAAAATACAAACAAAAAACAAATCCCCAAGCCCCCAAACCCTCAGTTCCTGTAAATAAAATTGCTGAAGTCCTATGATATAGCACATTTAAATGAAAGGTGCGATGCACCTGAAGGTAACCTGTCTGCTCTGAGACCTGATTTTGCACATGGGGGCAAGTCACCCAACCATGCCTGCTCCAGTCTCTTCATCCGTGAAGCCGAGGTCTCCTCCAGCTTTATGTACCCGAAAGCAGACCCAAGAAGATGAGAGGAGACCAGCGTCTGGGTCCCAGGGCCTTGGCCTTCCAAAAAAGCCACCAGGTAAACACGAGATGAGATAAACACAGTCACCATGGCCAGAAGGAAACCTCTCACTAGTGGGGGTTGGGGTACAGAGAGCAAGGGAGACACTGGCTTGGGCATAGACAGCAAACACAGGAGAGATTGAGAAGGAAAACCACCTCCGCAGACCCGCCCCCTCCTCCTGGCCAGGGTCTGACCTGGGCTCCCTTCAGGACACCTCATGAAGAATGCAAAGTGTGCTTCCGTGGGTGCCCCACTTCCTGGGGTATGGGGGTGGTGGAGAGAAGATTCCGGGGTAGGGACGCTCAGGTGGCCCCCGCCTCCGTGCTGTCCTTCCCAGGGGACTCCTAAATTGGGGCTCGGAGAGGACAAGAGGGCGCTGCTACCCACGGGCGCGGAGGAACACCAGCTTTGAGGCTTGGCACACATGGGAGCACCACGCCCTCTGCAGTGTTGCCTTCTGAAAACGTTTTCCATTAAGAACCTAGATAATGCTTTCCAGGAGCGCAGGGAGGCAGTCTGGTTCCTCCCACAGTCCCCGTGAGCAGAGGCCTTCAAGGCTGCTCTATCCGCCCTGCCCAGGGCTACTGCCCACCCACTGCAGCAAAGAGGCCAGTTTATACCGTTCTCCTCTGTCTGAGGGGTGGGGAACTGTAGGTACCTTAGGTTCCTAGTTCCCGAGAATGTGTGTCCCAGGCCCGAGCATTATTTAGGAGGACACTAGTCTTCTTGGATGGAGAGCTTAGTCTGACTCGTGTAGCATTTGTGGAGCCCATGTCCGTGCGTGGCCGTGGAGTGGACAGACCTAGGTGGGAGTCACACTCTGGCATTTGCTGCTGGGGCGTATCAGCTCAGTGTCCCCAGCTTGGAAGGGGCAGGAGGCCCCTCGCTGGCTCGTGAGCAGAACGGCCTGCCAACTTTTCCGGGGGCCCTGGGGACACCCGCCGTCCTTGTCCTGTGGTTGCGCCGCCTCCGGGCCCTGGCTGGTCTTGCTCCAAGCGCATTCCTGGCCGGGTGGCCCCTCCTACTCCCGGCCAGGCAGGCGCCTCCCACCCCTTACCGGACCCTGGACACTGGTGGCCGCTGGCGCCCAGACCGCGCGCTCACGGACGGAACAGCGCTCCCTTCTCCTCCCCTCCTCTTGGGCAGCTGGCTGCACGCCTGCCTCCCTGCCCCTGCGAGCTGGACACAGCGGGCAACGGCTGGACTTTGTCGGCTTGCGGCGGACAGCGTTGCTCCCTCCCAGGCAGAGAGGTCCAGACCAGAGAGATGCAGTCCCGCACGCCTTGCGCGCTCTTGCTGCTGCTGCTGCTGCTGCTGGTGGCTGGCTCCGCGCAGCTAGGTGCCCAGCTCAGTACCCAGGTCAGTGTCCCCTGCCTCCCGCACACATGGAAGACCTGGGCTATGCTCCCCGGGAGGCCTGGGTGAGGGGCTTGAAGCATTCCGGGGCCGGACTCGGTTTTCGCAGAGGCTCCACACAGACCCTCACCGGCCTCCGCTCCAGGGTCTGTGGGGCGCAAGGCCAGTTACCGTCTGAGGCAGCGTCCGGCCCTCTGCTTCCCATGTCAAGTGCTAACTCATCCCTCCCACCGCCGACTTCTCACGTGCGCCGTGCTTCCCCGCGACTTTCCCACCCCCGCACGACTTGCCTTTCACTCCCGCTCCTTTCGTTCCTATGCATTGAGTCTCACTGGGTTTATTAAATTAACCAGTAAGAACTGAGAGTTAAAATTAAAACAAGACACAGGTAAAAATGCATCTCTGGAAGGTGAACCTAGCATTGCCAAATTCAGAGCCAGCGCCACCAGATCTGCTGTGACAGCCAGATTCCTCACCCCCCCCAACAGTGTGTAGTGGGTGCACAGAGGCACCCCAACAGTGCTGCTGCAAAGATTAGCAGTAACTGGAGAAGGATTACTTGCACTTGCTTGCTGCCACCTGGTGACTATGGGGTCTCTGCTAAACATCTCCCAGAGCAGCCCTGTGAAGGGGAACTTTGGGACCCCATGTTGCAGGTGAGGGAAGTGAGGCCCCAGGAGACTGTGATTTAGGATCACACCAAAGAAAGCGGTAAATTAGTCTCTCTCCTTGGGGTCCTGGGCATCCCCTCTCCCACGGTCACCTGTGGACTTGACTCCTGACCCAGGCAGATGTCCCCATGGCCAGCTGGAAGCCCCAGGGTGCAGGGTCCAGGCAGGGAGAACGCAGTCAGACCTGATGGGTGGTGTCATTGCAGAAGTGATGAGGGGGTACTGCAGGAAGCTGTTCGCCACCAGGCAGCAGGGTCCTAGTCTGGGCCTACAGGGAGCCCACCCAGCAGAGCAAGGGGGCTGCCACCCACTTTGCAGATTGCAAAGCAAAACACGTCTGGCCTGGAGCCCAAGGCCAGATGTATAAGTAGATGTGTCCCCAATCTTTCTCCAGGCTGTCCCCAAGGTGGACCAGTGGAGGAGACAGGTGGGCAGGATGTGCACTAAGATGCAGGGATCCCACCTATCATCATCTGGTTTTCTTGTCCCCCAGGTCACCTGGAAATCAGGTGAGACCTGGCAGTTGTCAGATTCATTGGGCTGTTCCTGGAGGTGATCTGTCCCCATCCCAACTTGGCCACAGCCAGGCTTTTCCAAAGTCTTTCTCCTCCAAATCTTGGCTTCTTGACTGCAGAAGCCCCTGCATCACTGTGAGGTTTTGTGAGGGGAAAAGGCAGCAAAGAGATTATCTGCTGGGTGGTTGGGGGTTCCTCCCAGCGCCTGCCTTGGGAAGCTTGAGGAATCAGCCATTAAGAAGTCCTCCTGAGCCCACCAGGCTCCTTCTCACCTCTGGGTTCCTGTTCAAGTCAGCACCCCTTCTCGGAGGCCTTTCCTTCCCTACTCGAAACAGGTCCTTCCTTACTCACATTTCCCTTTTCTGTTTCTGAAGGACGGATGACGTTTGTAATTATTCTTTGTGGTGGGCTTCAAGTTATTGTCAGTCCTCTCCACTCCAGGGTCACAGGAACAGCGACCAGCACCCCTAGGAGCTCAGTGGAAGGAAGGGAGCTGTTGTGCTAGTGCTGGTCTGAGCAGGACCAGTGGAGCCTTCTCTTAGCAGATCTCAGCTGCCCCCAGGTCACCTGGAACCTTCTAGAAAGCCTCAAGCCGCCTCACCCAGAGATTCTGACTCAGTGAGTGTGGTTGGGCCTCAGGCACCAGTATTTTTTTAAATATCCCTGGTGATTTTAATAAGGCTGGTGCCTGAGGCCAAGGGGAGCCTCAGCTTTTAGAGTAAAAAGCTGTAGACCTGGGGAGGGGCGGAGAGCAGGACATTGGAGAGGACAAAGGACTATCTCGTGAGGACCTGAGGTGCCTCACGTGCCTGCAGCTCACCTGCTCTGAACATAGAGAGCATGCATCAGGGCCAGACCTGCTGCCTGGTAGACACTTAACAAGTGTTTACACAGTGGGACTGTCACCTGCCGCAAAGAAGCCGGGCAGGACACACACAGCCCAAGGACGCTGAGGAACAAGCATGGGAGTCTGGTCTGGGTCGCTATTTCCCATGTGTATTCTCCTTGTTGTATTAGGTGACAGCCAAAGGGGACATGGTGTGTACGTGTGTACATGTATGTCGACTGTGAGTGCCCGAACATCTGTGCTGTGTGTGTACTCACATGTGTTACAGGTAGTAGGCAGCTGCCTCCTGCAAGGGTCTGTAGCAGTGATCTTGGTGCCTGGACAGTGTCATTTGCTCTCTCGCGGTCCTCCATGGCTTTCTACTGGTGGCCTTCTTGTCAGCACATCTGTCCAGATTCCCCAATGATGGAGAGCAGGTAGCCTTAGGAAAGGAGGAGATGCTGAACAGCACCTCTCTTAAAACTGCTATGCACTCTGAAAGGGAGACTATTGAACAAACGTCCCCCACCCCCACTCCGCACTGGCAGAGTGGTTCAGGGTCCCAGTATCCTTCTTGTCCATGGGGTGGGGGTTTATGGTGTTCTAGAAGGCTCCCCTACCCAGTATATTTCTAGAATTTGCATATCGTATGGACCTGGTTTCCTGTAGCATTGTGGAATGTCCTATAACATCTTTTTGTAGAGTCTCTCAGATTTTTTATATAAACAATCATGTCAGCTGTGAATAGAAGCCTGCCTTCAATTTTGAATAGGAGAGGTTTTATTCTTTCCTTTCCAGTACATATGCCACTTATGTATTTGTTCAGCCTGTATGTGCTGACTAAAGCTTCCAAGCACTCTGTCAGCTAGAACTGCTTTTTCTAGAACTTGGGAGAAAGTTGTTGTTGTTGTTGTTGTTTTAACATGATGCTAGCTGTAGATTTTACAGTCTACAGTTGTCAAGTTAAGCTTCCCTTCTGGCCATAGTTTGATTATGCACAGATGTTGACTTTCGTCACATGCTTTTCACACCACTGATATGATACTGCAGTTTTTCTTTAGCCTGATCGAGTATCTAGTTTCGAAGCCAGCCTTGCGTTTCCAGATAACTCCTGATAGTGGTGTTATACATCTTCTCTATTTCTGTATTCTATCTGCTTGTTTTGTGAGATTTGTTGTGTCTGAGTTCATGGTAGAGACCAGTGTTTAGGGGGTCAGCAAATGATGGCCCGTGGACTCACCCCCACCCCCACCCCCGTGGGTCAGACTGGCCATACCCATCCACTTGCAGGTCAGAGCTGGGTGTCACGGCAGAGACGGCATAGGCTGCACAAATAAAAGTACAGCTGAGCCTTAAACAGGGTGGGGTTGGGGCACCCACCCTCATGAAGTAAAAAACTCACATGTAACTTTGACTCCAGGAAGTCTTCAGCCTGACTCCCCAGCTCAGCTACCACGACTGTGGCTCCCTGCCGTCCAGACTGCAGTCTCCATTTTCTAGATCACATGCCTTCCTTTCTTTTAGCTTAGCCCTTGTTTTTTGGAGCATATCCCCAGGAAAGTGATGCTCTTCTCCACCACCGTTGGGCCTTCCCACATCACCTTCTTGCTGCAGATATTACCATTTTCTACCCCAACCATTAAAGCAGTGGTGGCACTATTGTCTCCACACCACTGATGGGGAGCCTGATGTGCCCAAGAAAGTGGCAGCTGCATATTTACTTTAGGAGCCAGGGCAGGAGGAGGTCAGAGGAGGAAAGCTGCCCTGCCTGCTGCCCACTGCCCTTTCTGACCGGGGCGGGGGGAGGAGAGGGGGTAGAAGGGGGCATTCAAGACCATTCCTGGACTCAGAAAAAATGAGACGAAGAAGGAGGACAAATGAAAACGCAAACATGTTTGTCCCCAGCATGGCGTAGTCCACCTGAGACAGGTGAGCTGCTGGGATGCCTGATGTCTAAGTTAAGAGGGACACTCAGCACACAGCTTAGAGGGAAGGGTGTGAGGCTTGGCAGCGCCATCATGGGCACGGCCCCAGGAGTGTCTGCCCCCACTCCCTGTGTGAGGATTCTCCTTCCATTCCCGGTGTTGCACAAGTGCATGCAGGTGAGCCAAAGTGACCGGCATATAGATTCTCCAGATCTAAATCATGGACATTTCATGAAACGGATGTAGTGTGTGGCGCCTGCAGTGGCCTGGGTGCACAGGGAGGAAGCCTGCCTTCAATTTTGAAGGCGGTGCTTTGAGTCTGGAGCTAGCAGCCTGGGCTGGGTGAGCCGGCTGCTCCTCACTCAGCTGCTCTGGCCTATGCACAGTGCCAGGTTGTGGAGGCGGGGGTCTCCTGAGCACTCCTGCTCCCGGCCCCCTACATGCTCCAGAAGGTTGGCCTGGCCTATCGAGACTGTTTGACAGGGACCTGGGGTTTAGATTTTTCCTTGTGAGGAGAGGCCAGCAGGCCAGGAGAGAGGGTTCTGGAGAGGCAGTTTGCACTCAGCTCCCAAGAGCGGGGAGGGGCTGCAGGCACCAACAACAGACAAGCTGGAAGGAAAATTTTTACTGGGGTTTCATAGGAAAGAATGGGGCTGAGGAGGTTACGACTGACTAGTTTGAGTGATTTAGGTGGGTTTGCAGTGTGGGACCTCCGGAATGTCTGGTGCCTTACCAGGCTGTTGGGATGGGGGTGGCGGTCTTGTGAGTGTAAGAGGAGAAAGCAGGGTGGGCTCTGGGTGAGCTGGTTTGCATATTTAAGTGGGCTGGGGACTCAGGGTAGGTGCTGAGTAGTGTGCTGGCTCCAGCAATTGGCCGACCTAAGAGAAAGGGACAGACCGTCTGTCTCAACTTAGCCAGGCCCCAGATGCCAAGACCTCAGGTACAGAAACCAGACAATGTGGTCAACACAGACACAGCTCTGGGACGGGTACATGGCCTCCACTGCATCCCGTTGGCCAAAGTGAGTTGCAAGGCCAGCCCAGATCTGAGCTGTGGGAAAACAGACTTCCCTCTTTATGGGAAAAGCGGCAGTTTCTTTGCAAATGACGTGGGTGTGAGGCAGGAGGCCTGTGGCTGCTTCTGCAAACCTTCACAGCCACAAGGCCCCTGGTTTTGGCAAAAGTGTGGAGTCCAAGGGTAGGTGAAGGGAGACCTTGCTGGCATGCGCGGGGTGGGGGCGGGACTTTCTCCGGCATCTCCCCAGCAGTCTCATCACCAGCAGTCCTGATGACAGAGCAGAGTGGAGACCCTGTGCTCCCGTGGGGCTGTTGTGGCCCCTGGACCCTGGATGGTGAGGGTTGAAGGCGTGGACTGGGGAAGGAGACATGGCTGGTGGTGGGGTGGTTTCTCAGGTGGTTGGAGGGTCCTGCTGGCACGAGACTTAATCTGTGCCGACCCAGCCATCCTGGTCTGTGTAGCTGCTCCCCGGGCACTTGGGCACTGTGTCTCCTGCCACACACCCACCATAGCAGCATCCCAGCCAGCTGCCCCCAGAGGCGTGTTCATCTCCTGGCTGTGCTGGTCACTTCCTTTGGGACACACTGGGGCTGCCAGACTTCTGCTGACCTTTCTGAGGTTTGTGCAGCCCTAGGGCCCTGGGGGGCCATCAGGGTGGACTCCATGGGGAGTAGAACTTTCTAGATCCTTTAAAACCCTCCACCAGTGTCTTCCAGGCTTTCTAGAAACTGCTTGGGACCTAAAATCAGACTGTTAGCCACATATTCATTAGAGAAAAGATAAGCACCTATCATTCGACACGACCCAAACCCACCCATTTCAGTAAGTAGGCTCCTCAACTCAAGGACTGATCATTTATGTCCCCTGTGTATAGGAGAGCATATGCCCCACTGGTAGTGTGGCTGCCAGCATGCACCCAGGGCCTGAGGCATGCGTTCTGGTGGGTGTCTGAGTACAACTGAGATGGGAGTTGTTCGCATCTAGGACTGGAAGGTGGAGAGTGATTGATGGAACTCGAGGCTGCGTCTTGTCCCACTATTGCTCTCTGGTTGGCCTCTGACTCAAAACACTTCATGCCAGTCCCTAAACAGAAGGGGAGAGTGGGCCACAGTCCAGAAGTCACCCTTCTATCTTGGAATGAGGGGCTGGGGTCTGAATCCTGGGCAAGGGGCGGTCCCGGGGTGTCAGAGCAGAAAAGAAGCAAAGAACAGCTGCAGGCAGTCATTTACACCATAGTATGAAAATACACAAACATTTCAGCACCTGAGACTGAGGTCTTTTCTCTGATTGCATAAATAGAGATTCTACCCTCCTAGAGGAGCCTCATTTTCCCCATGTCCTGAGACCACCTGGCTACCCGGCAGGTGCTGCTCTGGCCTGGGAAAGCAGAGCAGCAAGTGGGGATGCCCAGCACCTAGCCCTGCCCAGGCCTCAGTTCTTCTCAACCTGTGGCAAGTTCCTGCCTCTTGTGATTCAGTTTCCTTTCTGAGCAGTGGAGTAGCAGACATGCTGCCTCATGGGGTCATCGAAAGGAGGAGATGAACGTCAGTCAGGGACAGGTGCACCGTGACAGCTCGGGATGTGTCACTGTTCTCTGCTCCATGGTGGGGAGTGTGCCTTTATCCTCGCAGCAAGGGACCCCTGGCCAGGGACACCAGTGACCTCTGACCTTACAGATCATGGGAGGAAAAGTGGGGTCATGGAGATCAGGTGGGACGCAAATGCCACGGTCCAGGACATGACAATTTTAGTTGCATGGTTGCCTGTCCACCCAGAAACCTGAGGCTTTTCCCTGGAGAGTGCAGGGAAACCTGTTTTACCTGGCCTCCCCAGCTCTCCAGGCTCATTACTGTATCGGTCAGAACTCCAGGCCCAGAACCCAGGCTGCAGCCAAGCACCCAGCAGCCATCCCCCGCCCCACCACCAGCTGGCCCCCACCTCCTTGGAGCTGACTGCAGCAGATCCAGCCTTTTGGCAAAATCCAGATGTGGGTTTTCACAGTCTCATAAATCTCGGATCACATGTAAGCACACACATGTGTGCCAGACACCCAAACAACCAGCCGCAGTGCGACTGGTCCTGGGAGAGTCTGTGTGTTGGGGGAATGATGGGGGAATCAAGACGGGCCACGAATAAGCTGGGGACCTTCTCTGAGCCCCTTGCCCTGGTTCTCACAGGCAGAAAATGCTCTCAAAGGAAAGGATCAGAGGAGGTGTTTGCTGATGCCACCAGGGCGTGGCAAGTCCACAGGGAATGCAGCAATCACGCAGAAGTTAGCTGGGCAGCACGTGACGACAGGGTCAGCAGGGTCGGGCAGTGACACGAACGACACTGCCCTGGGTTGCACTGTGGCATCCCCTTCGTCCTTGTCCACTCGTCTGCTTGTGGCTTATTAACGTGGGTGTCTAGGGTACAAGCAGATCCATCCTCGGCAGTGATGGTTCCAAGCTATCTGTAGCTTTTCCCCCCCTCAAGGGGCTGGGGAGAAGTGACCATAGGTGGACATCAGGGCCAGTAAGGGGGTGCTGAGAAACAGGAGCCAAGAGATGGACAGAAGGGAGTTCGTGGGGATCCCTGCAGACCCCTCTCTAAGAGGGGCCAGGTGGTCAGTCGCATCAGAGTCTGGAGTAGATGCATGGGGTTCAAGCCCTAAATGTGTCATCTCGGCCAAGTGACTCACCTGCTCAGTGGGCACAATAACAGTGCCACATCCCACAGCTGTCATGTTTATTTCACGAGTGACTGGTGTGACCTGTGGTCACAGTACCAGCTCTCGGTGCCCAGGCGCCAGTGTCATTGCTCCCACAGGTGTTTAGACATAGACAAGGGGACTGGGGTGTAAATGGCACCATGGGTGGCAGCACAGTACAGCCCCATGCCCCAGCACCCTGGGCCAGACCCCAGAGAAAGGCTCTGGGGGCTGAGGTGGTCAGTCTTCTGTGTTCACTTGGCTGGGCCGTGTCACCCAGGTAACTGGCCAAGCGCCAGACCAGCTGTTGCCATGCGGGTTTGTGGACAAGGTCAGCATTCAAGTGAAGCAGGTGGCTCCCATGTGCACATGGGCCTTGCCCAGGAGACTGAGTCCCAAGGAGCCAGGAAGTCTCCCGACACCCGGGCTGCGAACTGCAGCCCACAGGCCCTCAGTAACGCTCAACCTCCCCTCCAGTCTCCTCTGGACAGGACCAGGCATCATGCACTCCCTGTGGGTCCTGTTTCCCTGGAGGACATGGCGGCACCCACTCCCCGTCCTCGTCCATGGGGGTTCCGGGCCTCAGCCACTGGGATGAAGGAAGGTGAGAGGCTTGTAACCCGCCTCTGACTCAACCAGAAATGGAAATAACTTCTGGAGAGAACCACTGCCAGCCTGATGTGACTCAGACGGTGGCTGTGGGCCTTGGCCGCAGGCCCCCTTGGCGAGTGCGTTGGGCCGGCTCACAGACCCACCAGCAACAGCTGTCTGTGTGCTGCTAGCAAAGTGCTGACACAATGCACAGCTGTGGCCCAGTGAGGACCATATGGGAGGGGTGACCCCGGCTGCCCAAGGGGTCACAGGCTCCACTGTCACTGGTGGTTGTCAGAAAGTCACTGTTCTAAGACTGTCACTGGGGAGATTGTGGAGCAGGCTGCATGGTGACGTACCCACACCCTCATCCTGAAGCACAGGCTCTGGGTCTTAACCTCACTTGCTAACTGAGCACTGACAGCCCAGGGGCCTGGGTGGGTGGGAGGTATCCGCCTACCAAGTGCTGGCACAGGAATGAGGTAAGTTGAGGACACACATCACTTTCTCTTGTTCACCTCAAGGTAGCAGCTAGGATCTTGGGTATGAGGTGACCCCCCCCCCCCCCCCCCGCAGAGCACACTGGCTAAGGGCCAGGGTCAGGGCCATGCTGTATGCTCCAGGGCATCTCCACGGGACCCAGCAGTCAGCGCTGTGAGACACTGGGTGGGTGACATGGACATGGTTTTCCCTGGGGTGGCATGGGGCAGCTAGAGTGTCCTCCTGTGTCCTCCTTGCTCCCAGCACCCACCCTTCCAGTTCTCAGCACTGGCCTGCATTCCAGAACCATCTACACTGCCCCCACTCCAACCTGAGTGACTTCTCTCGCTGGCTCTGGCCTTCTATACAAACACAGCTGTTGGTGTCCAGTTAGACCAAGTGCCCATCCCTTTGAAGAGTCTGATGACAGAAGTGGTGAATCTTGCTTGACCTGTTTCTCCTCAAAGATGAAAATGTTTCACTAAATGTCCTTTCTTGGTTCCACTTTAAATAAGAGTGATGAAGTGAAAGAAACAAACTTTTTTTTTCATAATTTATTGTTAGTGGCATAAGCCAGGTGTAGGGCAGGTTCTGGAGGGATGGAAACATATTGTCCGAGGGTATCTCTCTGAGGCAATACTGAAAATGGGGCCCTGGAGGGCCCTGGAGGGCCCTGGAGGCGGCCTCTGCAAGTGGGAGCTCTGGGGCTTACCTCCCTGCCCACGTAGCTTTGACCTTTGCTAGAGGGGGCCAGCTCTGGAAGGGCAGGTGGCGCCTGTGGTTGATTTATACAGTTGGGCTTCTCTGAGACAAGAAGGCACTGCCGAAAGCCAACCATTTGCTAAGGCAGGGCCAGGCCGAAATGATGACACCTGGAGGTTCAGCCTGCTTCCTGTCCCCCAACCCTCTTAGTCCCTCAGCTGACCTCACATTTGCAAAGAGGGAAGCAGTCTGTTCCCAGGACAGAGAGCAGAGCAAGATATACGGCTCCTGTGGAAAGGTGGGTGAGCAGACAGGTGGTGGGCAAGGAGCCCATCCCAGACTAGAAAGAGCACAGCAACTGAAGTGACGTTGCGCCCCAGGCCATGGCTCGCTGCTGGCTGATGAGAAACCAGGCCACTGTCCAGTGTTGACAAGAGAGCTGACAGGACACGCACCCTGCAGCCCAGTGTATGCGAGATGACACTCGTGTGTGTGTGCACGTGCGTCCTGCCGAGAAGTGGAAACCAAACCATAGTCAGCAGTGCTATCTCAGGTCACAGGAACTCGCTCTTAGTTTGCTGCTTCGTAGGCTTACACTTATGCTTTCTTGGTTTGATGGTGCACACCTGCAAGTGTTTCCATCTTGTCCCAGCTGTGCAGGTGAACTCAGGCCTGTACCCAAGCCCAACAACAGGCGACAGATTCTGAGTGTGGCTCCCGGGGCTCCACTCATGCTTTGGACCAAGCACCGGCTGCGATAGGCTTGTCACGCCTTGTGCCGAGAGACACTAAGTCTGTTCCCCTAGCAGCCAGTCCTCACACCACACACGGGCTTGCTGAGAACAAAGATCTTCTTTTTTGATTTTTTTCCTCCTATTTTTATTGAACTATAATTGACATATAATGTTATATTGCTTTCAAGGGCACGATGTAGTGACTCAATATTTGTATATGTTGTGAAATGGTTGGCATCAAGAGTCTAGTTAACATCCATCACTGCTAACAATCAGAGATTGGTTTGTTTTTCCTTCCAGTGAGAACTTTTAAGGTCTGCTCTCTTAGCAACTTTCAAACATACAACCCAGTACTACAAACTGCAGTCACCATGCTGCCCGTTACACCCCAGGACTTACCAATCTCATGACTGGAACTTGTGATCACTTTCACCCAGATCTCCACCCACAGCCCCGGCCTCTGGCATCCACCAATCCATTCCCAGTTTCTGGGTTCAGTTTTTTAGATTCCACACATAAGTGAGATTATACAATATGTATCTCTCTGTCTGACTTATTTTACTCGGCATGATGTCCTTAAGCTCCATCCATGTTGTCACAAATGGAAGGGTTTCCTTCTTTTTTATGGCTGAATTAGATAGATGATAGGTATATATATATATATTAATATAATTAATATAATTAATATAATCTATATGTATATGTATACATCACATCTTCTGTATCCATTCATCCATCAGTGAGCACTTAGGTAGCTTCCATTGCTTCCATGTCTTGGCTATTGTGAATGATGCTATAGTGAACATGGGGGTGAAGCTATCTCTTTAATATATTGATTTCATTACCTTTGGATACACACCCAGAAGTGGGATTGCTGGATCACATCATCATTTTATTTATAATTTTTTGAGGTACCTCCATACTCTTTTCCAAAGTGGCTGAATGTATTTGCAAATCTCGCCAACAGCACACGGGGGCTTCCTTTCTCCATGTCCTCGCCAGCACTTATCTCTTGTCTTTTTGATGACAGACATTCTCACAGGTCTGAGGTGCTGTCTCACTGTGGTTTTGATTTATCTTTCTCTGATAATTAGTGGTGCTGAGTGTCTTTTCATGTACTTCTTGGCCATTTGTGTGTCTTCATTGGAGCAATGCCTATTCAGGTCCTCTGTCTTTTTTTAATCTTTCTTTCTTTCATCCTTTATTGCTTGTTATTGAGTTGTATGAGTTCTTTATATATCTTGGATGTTAATCCCTTACCTGATACATTATTTGCATATATTTTCTCCCACTTGGGCGGTGGCTTCCTTTGCTGCACAGAAGCTCTCTGGTTTGATATGGTCTTGTTCAGTTTTGCTTTCTTGCCCCTGCTTTGGTGTCAACTCCAAAAAAATTATTGCCAAGACCAACATCAATGTTTTCTTCTAGGAGTTTTATGGTTTCATGTCTTATGTTCAAGTCTTTAATCCAAGCTGAGCAACTGAAGAGCCTATTCTTTCCCTGTTGCATAGCTTAGCTCCTTCGTCCTAGATTAGCTGGCCATCTGTACCCGGCTTTATTTTGGGGCTCAAAGGGTCTTCTTTGTCCCACACCATGTCCCATCAGTGTCACCCCCAAGAGTCAGAAACAGGAATAGGCCAGGCCTCCTGACCTCCCCTCAGCAAGCCGGCCCACAACCTGTCCTCCTTCTCCTCCTGGCACGTGGCCCTAGTGTGCTGGCCTGAGGGTTTTTTCCCTTGAGATGAGCCCATCTCAGTGCTAACAAGCACCTAGGAGAAGTATATGGTACCTGTCTTCCCCGGTGCAGGTACTAAGAAGGGTTCTGGGAGGTGTCACCAGAAGCAGAGGACACTGTGCCCAGCCAGGAGCATTGAGGTTAGACGCACATGGCTGCCCAGTGTGAGCCCCTTCCTGCCATACCACGCACCCCTTATTTCTCTAGATACTGCAGTCCCATGTCACCCCCACCCCCACCCCTGCCCCCATGGCCCAGCAGAGGCCTTGGCACTGATCTCCTGTCCCCAGCTCCAAAACTCAGCCCTTCCGTGTTCCCCCTGGGACAGCCTGGCTTATCAGCCCTGTCTCAGCTGTCATGACTGGCGGGCTTGTAGCACACAGAGGCACTGCCCCTTGGCTCTATGTAAGGAGGTCTGTTTCCTGCACCCCTTCCTCACCTGCCTGCTGTCCCCATCTCCCAACCTGCAATTAGCACGGGAGTCAGAAGTCCACTCCTGGCAGGTATTTTGCTTGGGTCATTGAGGGACCAATTCCTAGTGCAGATGAATCAAGGCCACTGACCACACGGGGGCCTGCGAAGAACAAATGGAAAGGGCACAGGACAGGCCAGGGGGCAATGACAGTCACAGCGTGGGGAGGGGGAGATGGTGGCTTCTCAGTCTGGCTCCACCCTCCTGGACCCCACGACTTAGGGAAAGCCGCTGCACTTTCAGCCTCGATATGGTCATCTGTGGGAGAGACACAACCCTAGGTCTTCCTGGAGGGGCTCTGCCCCAAGGGTCCTCTCCGAAGGGACAAATGACTCTGTGAACTGTGAGCCTCACAAGCATAAATCACACCCAAGCCATGAGGCTGTGTATAAAAGCAGGTCTTGTTTTTTCAGGGGCAGGGTATGGGTATGAGGAATGAGTTCTGGCGGGATGGTGGCATAGTGCCGGGCCGGTAGGCACTGCAGGAGGCCACTGCTGGGTGCCAGGCCTGAGTGCAAGGATCACATGGGAAGGAAGAAGGGACACAAACAGATTTTTTCTCCCCAGCAGCTGTGCTTGTGGCCAGGTCTTGGTTGGGGTGGGGCCAAGGGTCCCCACAAGTTAGCCAGTTCCAAGGGCAACTGGGGACTCAGCTGTGTCAAAAGCGCCTGTTGAATCAGGCCGGTGAGTCATCTGCTTGGCGAAATCTTCGAGGTACAGTGGCCTGGCGGCCTCCCTGGGGCAGCAGCAGTGGCTGCTCCCACAGTGGCAGCCAGGCAGGAAGCCCCATGACTCCCAGCTATCCTGCTGCCCTTAGAAAAAATTATAAAACTAATATTCATAATAATACGTATGACTCATTAGCCTGTCCTTAATGGTAACTGTCATCTTCTTGACGGTCTCCTTCGCCCTGAGCAGGTACTTCTCGGGTTGAGATGGCCATGCCAAGGTGACACACAGCCCCAGCGACCCCCAAGGCCAAGGCTCTGCAGCCGCCCAGGTGGTCACCCCTCCCTCACATCCTGGCTCTTACAAGCAGTGCAAACTGGAAACCTTATGTTTTGTCACTAAGTGCAATGCTGGGTTGCCTTGAGTTGGTCTTTATCATGAGGAGCGCTCTCTCCTTTTTGTTTTTTGAGTCTTTAAAACATCATCAGAATGGGCGTTGACTTCTGTCGAATGCTTTTCTAACCCTGTGAGTTGTTTTCGTATTTGGCCTCACTATCCAGCCGTTCAGAGTCATCCATTTGGCCCTGTGCTCTGAGGACAGGGGTCTTGCTTTTGTGGAGGCTGAACAGGGGCTGTGGGAGATGCAGTTGGGGCCTTCGATCTAAGTCACAGAGGTTACCATCCTGCCAGAACTCTGGGAGGGTAAAGACTTTCAAAGGCCACATGCGGGTGGCCCCGCTAGGCCCAAGGGTCTAGGTGGCTTCTGGACTCCCAGAATGAGCATGTGTGACGTCTCTCTCCCCAGAACTGTGTCAGCAGGCAGCAGGTTCTCGTGGCCACCCGCCAATTGCAGCAGCTGCTGAAGGCCCAAGAGACGCGCTTCGCTGAGGGCCTGCGTGACCTGAGGGGCCGGCTGGCTGCGCTGCAGAGCTCCGCCAGCAGAGTGGGCCCCGACGCTCCCCCAGGTGGGTCCCCCCAGCAGCTGGGCACAGACAGGGCTCACGCACCCTCCGCCCAGGCTCTCCTGTCCCAGCCTTGTGTGAACCACTACCTCCTCCCCGACCCTCCAGTCCACAGGCGTCATGTTCACGACTGCATGTCACCGTCACACAGTTGTCTAAAGGCACCAGTTTCACAACAGCTCCTTGTTCCCTATCCCTCCCCAGGGGGACTCCAAGGGGCACCGGTTTGGGTTTTTTGTTTTTGCTTTTGTTTTACTTTAACAGACTAATGTTTAGAGCAGTATCAAGATCACAGCAAGGGTGGGTGGGAAGCACAGAGAGTTCTCACATACTTACTGTCCCCGTATTCATGCAATGTACCCTCTAGCAGCGTCCTCCAGTGTGGCACACCAGGCCCATGAACCAACACTGGCTCCATGAGAGTCCCTGTCAGACCAGCAGGACGGCGGAGGGCCACAGGCACGTCCATCTGGCTGGTGGGCAGGCTCGACAGACACCAGGCTATCCTCCTGCTGGTCCCCCTCACGGCTTTCGCATTGCCAAGGCCCAGGGTGGGTGGCTGGATTCCCTCCCTCCAGCGTCTCCTCAGAGAGAAGGGGATGGCAGGGGCAGTCACCATGCTCCAGGGCAGCAGCCCATGGAGCACTGAACGTCAGTAGCCCGTGTAAGACCCACCGTCAAGGCCCTTTGCCGTGTGAGATGAAGTTCCTGGGGAAGGCGCCGGACTCCCTACATTTTCAGAGACAGTGGTGTTAGAGCCCAAGTCTCAGCACCACATCCACACCTGGCTTCCTGTCCCCCCCCCACACACACACACTGTCCCTGTGCAGAGCTCAACCTGCCAGCTAGACCCCCTCACACCTCCCTGGGCACATGGGGCCCCAGCTTGTCACAGCTAGACTCTGAGCCAAGCAGGGCAGCCATTCTCTTTGCTACAGATGGGGAAACCAAGGCTGAGAGAAAGGAGTTTGCTGTAATAGGACCCAGAGCCAGCGACTTTTATCTGGCAGGGACCCAACCACACACATCCCTCCCATGCTCCTGGGAGCTGGGCGGCCTGTAGCCTGGGGAGGGTTCTCAGAAGAATGAGCAGGAGATAATTTGTAAGACGGCAGCCTAGTGCAAGTCTCTGTGCCTTATTGTGCCACCCAGCACTGCTCCCTACTGTTTTCCGCATGACACTTGAAACCTCTATCTCACTCTGCTGTCTGCTCATGGGTCTTGGTTATTGACTGTGTCCCCTGCTAGGAGGGGTTTCCTGGGAGCTGGGTTTTGTCTGTTTTACCCCTGAGAGGCTAATATAGTGCCTGACACATTGTAAGAACATAATCAATTAGTTTTCATTCATTCCTGTGTTCGAGGATTATTTATTGGGCGCTTGCTATGGAGCAGGTGCTGAGCTGGGCCAGATGTGCAGCAGGGACCTAGACCAGGCCTAGGCCCCCCCTCAAGATGTGTCCTAGGGAGAAGACTGACAGCAGACGTGGAAACAAACACGTGGACAAGTTGCTTCCAGGGTCACCAATCTTGAAAGGAAGCAAAGGGACTCATGGCACAGCAGGTGCCCTGGGAGGTTTTAGTGAAGCCTGATGGTTGGAGGACAGTCTGAGAGGGGCTGGTGTTCACTAGACCCATGTGAGGAGGAACCAGTGATGGGGTGTCCTGGGAGAGAGCCATCCAGGCCAAGGGAAAAGCAGATGTGGAGGCCTGGTGGAGCTGAGCCCTGGCTGGACTGAAGAAGGCAGAGTGGCCGGTGGTCAGTGCAGCTTGGAGTCCCACCCTGACTGTCCCTCTGGGGGGCTGTGCCCAGCTCTCAGTCTGAGTCACATTCCCTCCTGGTTCACAACTGCACTCTGAGGATTTCACGAGGCACAGCATTTAAAGCTGTGCAGCCTGGCACCCAGCCTGAAAGAGGCACTCGGAAGGCCAGACACCTGTTAACTGGGGGATGTCCTTCCTTTTCTCCTTACAGTGCCCTGTCCTGCGCTGAACGCCCCTCTGGGTGGCAGAAAGTTCGGAAACAAGTACTCAGCGGGTCACGAAGTCCACTTTGCCTGTGACCCTGGGTTCCGGCTAGTTGGGCCCAGCAGCGTGCTGTGCCTTCCCAATGGCACCTGGACGGGAGAAGGGCCGCACTGCAGAGGTAGGTCCTTCCTTCCCTCCCAGTCAAGCCATCGCTGCCCAGGGGTCTGCCAGGGACAAAGGGTCACTCCTCTGCCATTCCTCGCCACAGATCGGCCTGCAGCCACCATGTCTGATGGGCAGCTCCACCAGCAGGGCACCCTAGACCCAACAATGTAGTCTTGTTGACATGTGGGGAACAGAAGGGACTTGCCGAAGGCCACAGAGCTGGGGGACAGGCTGAGGGGACTCAGTCCCCTGCCGTCCCCAGAACTGGGCCAGAAAGGGGTTTGAGGTGGGCACCGCACAGAAACGCTCCCCGAGGCTGCAGCTTGTTTGTGAGGCTCTTGGTGGCCTGTGGTGTCAAGGCCATTCCCCAGGTGTCTCTACTGTCCACTTTGGGACTTGGTGTGGACAGGCTCCAGGACAGACTGCTGGGTGTGAGGTAGCATGACAAGCTTGTCTTCTCGCTGTGCTGGGCTTGCAAAATGCTTGTTTGGTGCCCAGGACAATCAGGCCAGGCTCACACCATGGGAGTCCTTTTCAGAAAAGCATGGTCAATGCTTCATGCCCACCAGTCACCTTTGGGGCAGAGTTCAAGTGACATCTGCTGGGATACAACACCCATGGCCCGAGAGTAGAAGAGGAAATACAGATGTTATATACACAAATAGATTGTGGAGAGTGGCAGAGAGAGGATTTTGAATGGCTCGAGAACATATCGGAGAACCAGAAAACCTACCATCTGTCCTGACGTGCATGGGCTGACACAGGAGGCCCAGGGCAGCCAGCCCCACTTTCAGGGCCTCGATGTGGTTTCCTGTCTCCCAGGAAGGGCAGGTTCAAAGGATAGTTACAGGTACCAGCTCTCAGACCAGTTGGGAGCCAGCCATGAAATATAAGCCATGTGACATGCAGACACAGCGGGGGACATACCAGTACCTGGATTCACCCTGGACCCTCAAAGACTGCCAGCATCTCGAAAAGATACAAAAAGAAAAATGGGGTTTCTCCTGTGCCGAGAACTCATAGGATTTATTCTAACAGCTTTCGTGTGTGTCCTGCAGCTGAGCTGACCACAGTCACCGTGTTCAGTCCCCCAAGACTTGCCTACACACGACTGGAAGTTCGTGCCATTGTCTCTGTCATCCTTACACACCGGGACCCAACTCAAGAGCCTCAATCAGACTTGGGAGGTCTCGTTTTTTGGGGCGCAAGACAGCAATATGGCCTTCTATCCCCACTCTCATCCTGTCTCCTGTGATGCCTTGGTGACATCGTCACCATCCACAGGTGGGCCTCTCTCCAGCCAGTTCCTCAAGAGGAGCCCGGGGTTGATCCCCTAGGTTCTCGCACTTTCAGTAAGAGCACCATTAGCACTGAGTGTCATTTCAATTGGACATAAAATTGTTGTCTCCTGTTTCTTTCCTCGAATGAAGAAATCATTCTTCTGTGTTTTCCGTTTAACTAATGCTGTTGCTGCCATCGTATCCCGGTCCTTCTGCCTGGATGATGCCCAAAGGATTTTTCTTTTTCTTTAAACTTGAATCATTTTGTTGGGCTCCATGTCGACACTGGCCTTCCCAAGCCAGTTTTCTCAGCTGTGGGCCCCACTTTGCAATAGGAAGTCTCTGTGCTTGGAGCTGCCTGGCCCCCAGGGGATCTCAGAACATTCCAGCACAAGTCCCAATATTGCCCAGACTCTACGGGAGGTGACTCCAAATTAGGCCCAACAAGGGAGATCAATGGGGAGGAAGGAGGTGGTCCAGATACAAGTAGGGGAGATGGAATCGGGAGCAGCTGAGCCCAAGCAGAGCTGGGGCCAGGCAGTTAGAACAGCTGTGTAGGAAAATGTGTCCCCCCGGTACACGTGACGGAAAACCCCATGCGCACTGTTGTGAGAAAACAGAGGATAGAGTCTAAGGACGATGAGGCAACACCAGAAAGACATGCCTGCAGAACAGATGGATGCTGTGACAACATGCCCAAGCTGCAAGAAACGTTTAAAAGATGAAGACCATGGAAAGGCAGCATGCGTGAGATTTACAGAACCTCAGAAGTGAGGTGACAGGAGACGTGGGAGGTTTGACACGCAATGACAGAACACTGGCAGGAACTGGCTCGCGTGAGCAGAACCCCGATCCCGGCTGAAGGGCACCACAGGCGCAGCCACAGCGGGCGGCGGGAGCAGCAGCGTGCTTCCACTTGCCAGCCTCTCTACAATCCCAAAGTCACCACGCACTTAATTAAGTGCCACCACCCGGGGCAGACGTGATGTGATGACCATGTCCTTCAGTCAGGACAGAAAGGGCACTGGGACTGGGAAGTGGCCCTGGCATGCCTCCAGCAGCAGATCAGATAAGGATGGAGCATCTGCATGGAGGCTGTTAGTAATATTGGCCCTGGGCAGCAGGGTCCCAGACATCTGGCACAACCCCACCCCCACCCCTGTCCAGGTGCCTCATGCTCAGTGCCCCCTGCTGGGGGTCCCCTGCACACAGACTGAAAGGCACCAGTGTTTGCACCAGGTTCCATGGCCACTCCAGGGCCCATGACTGTGGGCTCCACAGGTGAGGACGACAGGGCTGGACAGTGAGCAACAATGGGAACGCCAGGCCCTGTGGCTTCGTGTGCTCTGCTTCCAGACACAGTCCCAGAAGCCTATTGTCTGAAAATAAAGTGTGCGGGGCGCAGCCAGGCCCAGGTTACTAACGGGTTAAACAGACCCCCCAAGACAAGCAGTGCCTGGATAGTCTGGGTTCCCTCATGACAAATGCAGTGTCACAGTCTACATGACACCGCAATCCCAAGGAGGCCACAAGGAGACCCCTAACAACCCACCCACATAAGGCTGCTGCCCTCACCAGGAGCAGAGCCCCTCTCTCCTGGTACTGGACACAGCAGGAAAGGATGCGGTCCCGACCCCTCCTGGGACGCTGTAGTCAGCTAGTGGTCACCGACCTGCGCCCTGGGCTTGTGGACTTGCAGCCTGCAAATGGGCCCATGGGTGTCAAAGTCATCTTATCCTAATTGGGAAATTCATGCAAGTTCCTCATGGGAAAACAAAAGAGGACAGAAAGGTATAAATAAGCAAAGAAAACGTACCATATGGAGAAAACCTACCAGGCTTGTCAAGGTGGATCTTCTGAGCCCTTCCACAGGGCTGCTGTGAGGATGTAAGGAACTGCCCCTTGCTGACCTTGAGGTCAGGTGCAGGGTCAGAATGGCCTGGTCTCATAGGAGCAGGCACAGTGGGGCATCACAGCTAACTCGAAAGGAAGGGCATTTCCCACCTCCCTCCCGCTAACAGAACCCCTGAATGGAGATCCTTCAAGGGATTCTGCCTGGGTGCTGGCAGGTAGGGGTGGCTGATGAGCAGCCCTCTGGTGGCAGAGCTCCAGGTGGGCCAAGGTCTGTGGCCTGCTGAGTGGTGGGTAGACTGCATTTGCTCTCACGGTAGGAACAGTGGCAAGAGCAGAGGGGGGAAAGGGAGCTAGAGTCATCCTGCAATGTGTCAAAGTCCTCTCATCTGTATTTTGTTTGTGTAGGATCAAAACTCACACTTGTATCTGATAATTATTTCCTTTCCTAGATATCAGCGAGTGCTCCAGCCAGCCCTGTCAGAATGGTGGGACGTGTGTAGAAGGAGTCAACCAGTACAAATGCATTTGTCCCCCAGAAAGGACGGGGAGCCGCTGTCAGCACTATGCCCAGACTGGTATGTAGTCGTATGGGGCTGGGCGAGGACATCCCGCAGCCAAGAGATGGGGACCCTGGTAAAGGGCCACCAGATTCAGGCAGGTCAGGGAGTGGGCCTTTCCTCTCAGTGTCACACCCACTGACCCCACTGGTACCCTGAGGCCATTTCTGGGAAGGGATTTAGTGCTTTTGTGTAACCAATTCTGATCCTTCTTATGGAAGAATGTTTTCCTGGAAGGACTGAATCACAATCTGAAAACTCCGTGGACTGGGGTTGGGCCTGGGATGTTTCCACGCTGCCACCTCCACACGGTCACGGTCATGTTTCCACTGCAGACCAGCTCCTTCAAACACTCCCACCACTCCCATCAATCGTAGTTACTGATAGAGGCCAAGTGTCTTTAGAGCTGGGTGACGGGACATCTGGCTGGTGGTGAGGGGGTCCACATTGAGTCCAAGGTGCAGGGTGGCTGTTGTATAGATGGCCAGGAAATCCAGTAGGGGACCTACGGGGACAGATAGGGACCACCACACTGCACAGCAACCAAAATGTCCTATACAGAAAGGTCTGACCCTAAAGACAGACAAGCCTAGAGGGTGCTCTGTGATTCCTCCATGGCATCTGCCCTGGGGAGGAGGGACATGCGGCTAGCAGGGTCCAGAGACCAGGAGCTTTGCCAGTCTTCAATGTTCTGCCACTGGACCCAACCCCAGGTCACTAAGCATTGCCGCCCTAGACTGGCCACTTTATGTCTTAATTCGGTTTGGCTGAGGCAGCCTGCTGGGAGCCTCCAGGAGGAGGTGCCTTCCCCGGAGCACAGGGGCCGCTCCTGCTCCCGTCCCCATGCTGCTCTGTGCACAGAGTCTGGAGGTGCTAGAATCAAAGTCTCTTCCTGGCAGCCCCATTGTGTCTCCTACTTATAAACAGGGCAGAAAAAGAAATGGCCCCCTTCATCCCAGATGTGCTGGTCCTGGGCACAGGCGGCTTGTGTGTCAGACCTTTGGCTGCTGTCCCTCAGGCCCAGGATCACCTGATGTGTAAAGTGTCCCCTCAACAGGACTCTGCCTCAAGAAGGAAGGGAGGGGGTGGCAGGCGCATCCCTGGACAGCTGAAGACCGGGATTCTGCCCTCCTGGCCCCCTAGCCCCTGCCTCCTCGTCAGCCCTGTCTCTGTCTTCTTAGCTTCCAGAAGGAGCCTCACAGTGCTTTTTAAAATAAACCCGTTCAACCTTTTCTTTTCTCTCGTGGTAAAACATACACAACATACTCTGTGCAGTGAACAATGGCCCCCATCCTCCCCAACCAGTGACAACCCTCTACTTCTGGCTCTGAATCTGATTCTTCTGAGGACCTCACAGACGTGCAGTCATATGTGTCCTCTATGAGTCCCATTACTTCCACCCCCATCCCCTACAGTCTACCCCAAACGAATGAAAGCTCTGAATCCTTCGAACTTTCAAAAAGTTTTTCTGATTAGAAAATGGATTCCTGTTCTTGGTTAGAAAAATAAAAACTTAGATACTTTAGAAAAGGGTGATGAATACACAAAAAAGAATCCCCAAAACCTGTGTCTGGAGCTTCAGTGATAGCTGTTAACATGGGCAGGGCCCAGGGGTGGTGGGGCTGCTGCGCTGTGCTCTATATGCCTGTCCCCCAGCCCTTCCGCCCGGTTTTAGTCAGTCATCTCCCTCCTTCCCCGCCTGCAGAGTAAGCATTGAGGGCCACCCTTCAGGCTCCCCTGCACCTCCTGTGGTCCAGCCGGCAAGGTGGGGGGAGGGGTGGCCCTGAGGAGTCTTGTCCCTGCAGGAGCCCCTGAGCATGTGGCTGGCGACCCCGCCTTCAACCGTGCGCCCCGCTGTGCACAGGTGGAGAGGACCCGGCAGTGCAGCTGCGAGGCTGGCTTCCAACTGAGCAGCACAGCAGGAGACAGCGTCTGCCAGGGTAGGTGGGCCTAGGGCCCCCACCATGTGGGACAGGGCCACTATGGGAGGAACACACGGGGGATGGAGCTCCCACCTCTGCCCTCCCACCTGGGGATGCATTCAGCCCTTACAGAAAAGCAGCACAATGGGGCGGGGGAGGGCAGGCTTGCTAGGCAGTTGGTCTGGCAGAGCCCTGAGCCCCTCTCTCTCCATCTGGGCTGGAACCATGGGGACAGGGGCTACGTTGGTAGACAGGCCAAGCTTGGCAGGCATCTTGGGCCATCCCTGTAACCTCTGGGGCTTAGTTTTTCCTGTGGGGCCACTTCTGCTGGTCCTCCGGGCCCCTAACTCAGGAGAAGGGGTGCATGCCTGCCAGGGCTGGGGTTTCCGTGGGGCTCCCAGAGTCAGGCTGGCACTCTGTCCTCAGATGTGAATGAGTGTGAGCTCTACGGGCAGGAGGGGCGGCCTCGGCTCTGCATGCACGCCTGTGTGAACATGCCCGGCTCCTACCGCTGCGCCTGCCCCAGCGGGTACCGAACCCTGCCCGACGGGAAGAGCTGCGAGGGTGAGTGGGCCCACAGCAGAAGGCGGGTGCTGCTCTCTTGACCCGCCAGGACCTCAGAATGGGATGTGGTGGCTGTTGAGGGAGTCAAAGTCTCAGATGTAGTCTGTTAAAAAACACCAATGAATCTCAGATCAGGCTACATCATCACTGCCATATAAAAGGAAGCAAATCTCTTCACTGTCCTAATAGTCTCGCAAACCTTATGAGAGTAACTGTTCCCAAGGTCAGGTCATGGCCTCCTGCTCAGCAATGTCTTCAGTCAGGACTGGACCCAAAGGCAGAGCAGCCAGACAGTCCCTGTGTCCTGCAATCCAGAGGGGACATGAATCTCCTGGCACAGGGCCCCTTCTCCACAGCCCAGGCAGGCCCACATTTGCATCTGAAAGGGAAGCACCTATAGGCAGGCACTTGTGCCCGAGTGTGATCACCCAACATCTCAAGCCTGAACCCTGATGCTGCAGCAGGTCTCTGGGGGCAAAATGAGTTTGCTAACACAGCCTTGCCTCAACTGGAGAAGGCACAGACCTGTGTCCCCAGCAGTACTCACCCATGGAGACAGGGCACGGAAAAGAGCCTAACCAGGTAATGGCTCCAAACTGCTGGGGGAGAAAGGGGAGAGAGGACAGAGGGCTCCTCCATGGTCATGGGGGTGAAGGGAGGCAGCTCCCAGTGACAACCTGTCAAGGATCTACTGCAAGACTCAGAAGAGTGGGTAATTTGGGACTGGAGTAGAAGGCATCCAGGTAGCTGTCATCCGTCCATCTACCCATCCATGTGTCCATTCCACAAGTGTTCATGAAGGCCACGCAAGATCGTGTGGGGTTGGGAAGAAACAGTCTCCAGCCAGGGAGCTCACAGGAAGGGAACAGAGAGTTCATGTACGGGAGAGTGCAGTCTTATAAGGCTGAGCAGAGAGCTGTTGGTGACTTAGTGGCGCAAGCCTTGGAGGAAGGCTGCAGGGCCAGAGGCAGGCCTGAAAAGCGCTGTGCTGGGTACTCCTTTGTGCTACCCAGCTTCTGTGAGCAGTTGTGCTGGGGAGGAGGATGGGTCGGTGTGCGTGGGTGGGTGTCCCTCAGCACATGCTGCAGTGCCTCCGTGGACCTGGGTTCTAGGCATAAAGGGGACAGGCGTTCCCCTGTAAAAACACATGTGGCTGTTTAGAGAGCTCGCCATGTGTGGAGCATGACATTCCAGTGGCCCCATCAGTGACACTGGGTACGTTGGGAACATCGGGGGCCTTCTCCCCCACTGGGTCCCATATTTCAGATGTCGACGAGTGTGTGAGTCCACAGCACCTGTGTCCTCGGGGAACCCTGTGCGTCAACACCGGCGGAGGCTTCCAGTGTGTCAGCCCTGAGTGCCCCAAGGGCAGCGGCAATGTGAGCTATGTGAAGACATCGCCCTTGTGAGTGTCCCAGGGCAGTGGCCAGGGCCTCCAAGGGTCTTGGGGGAAGGTGTAGTGTGTCCGAGAGGGGAGAGAAGGTGGGGTGGGGAGTCTGGCTCCTCTGAGCCCTGCCTCCCATCAGCAGTCGCATTTTACTGTGCAGTGAGGACCCAGGTGGCCCCTGCATGGGGACTTCACAGTGTGCCTGCTGACATGGAGGTTGATGGGACTGTGGCCACTCCTGGGTGCCCCTGGGGGCATGACCAGTGGCAGGGATGCCTCACACCAATTTGGGAGAAGTCCACCTTCCTGTGTTCACACTGCACATCTACACACCTGCCCAGTGTGTTGTCACTGGCTTCCCTACAGTGCTGGACAGCTCAGCCGCGAGGAACCTCAGCACTTGGGAGTTTTTTCTTTTGGGGGACAGGCCTCTCAGGGAGAATCACTGCAACTGTGACAAAGTACATGCATTTTCTTATGACAAGGAACTCATGAGAGCACTGGAGCTGTCTTTAGAATGAATCGTCTTCATGAGCTTAGAAACCTGAAATGCTTTGGGAGCTATGGCAAATCAGAAGCAGTAGAAAAGGTAGCTAGCTATCAGTGAGAGTGAAGACCTCAGGAGTCACTGAGAGAAAGGACAGAGGGACCTGCATGTCACAGCCTTAGAGACATCCTTAACAGCTGGACACAATATTTGACCTGTATTAATTACAATATGACTCACCAAACACAATGACCGGCATCTGTGTTTGTACGGGAAATGCTGGACACCCTTCCTCCTGATCCTGACCCTAAACATTAAGGCACACAGCAAATAACCCTGGTGTTTGCCAACTTCAGAGCGTAGAACGCCACGTTCTAGGGTGTTCCCAGCTACCTGCTGGGTCCCACTGTTTCCCAGGGAGGTCTTAGCACACGCAGAGGGCTCCAGGTTTGAATACCAGAAACACCATTGCTAGTTCATCTTCCCTGGCTCTTTCTGTAAAAGCCATAGTAATAGCACATACACACATGCAGATACATGCATGTACATGCACACACATGGATACATGCATGCACACATGTATATGCATGCACACATGTATACCTGCATATACTATACACACACACACACAAACATACATGCATACACAGTGGCCCAGGCACACATATGCACACATAAACACACAGTGCAGCAAGGCACATACAGATAAACATGCACGCATACGTGCACCTATAGGCACACACATGCACAGGTGGGTTAGAGGAGCACCTCTTACCTGCCACCCTAATGCTAGCCACACTTACTTGTTTGTAGCTCCAGGCGCCTGTGGTGAGGGCTTCCTGGCTAGGGAAGTCACTCTGGTGGCCTCTGCCAGGACGGGCAGCCCCCACATCTCCGTGGGCTGACTGCCACCTCTTGCCTCTCTGCTCCAGCCAATGTGAGCGCAGCCCCTGCCCCATGGACAGCGGGCCCTGCCACCACCTGCCCAAGACCATCTCCTTCCACTTCCTGTCCCTGCCCTCCAACCTGACGACGCCCATCACACTGTTCCGCATGGCCACAGCCTCGGCACCTGGCCGCCCCGGACCCAACAGCTTGCGGTTTGGCATCGTGGGTGGAAACAGCCGTGGCCACTTCGTGATGCAGCGTGCAGACCGCCAGACAGGAGAGCTGATCCTCGTCCAGACCCTGGAGGGGCCTCAGACACTGGAGGTGGATGTCGATATGTCCGAATACCTGGACCGCTCCTTCCAGGCTAACCACGTGTCTCAAGTCACCATCTTTGTGTCCCCATATGACTTCTGAGGGGCTTCAGGTGTGCAGGTCTGCTGTGCTGTGGGCACTGGCTGCAACAGACACGTCCTCTCCCTGGCTACCTGCCTATTCACCCAGGTGTCTTGGGCAGCGCTACACCTTGGCCCATGGAGTCACACAGAATGGCAGCCTCCAAACCTAAATTACTGCCATCACTTGTTTCCTGCTTTAAGGCTCTTTCCGTAAACCAGCAATCCTCAACCTTTCTGGCACCAAGGACTGGTGCTGCTATGAGAATCTAACACCTGATGGTCTGAGGTGGAGCTGAGGCAGTGATGGTTAGCACTGGGGAGTGGCTGCAAATCCAGATGAAGCTTTGCTCGCTTGCCCATAGCCTCCTAACAGGACCGGTACTGGTACCAGTCTGAGGCTTGAGGGTTGGGTACTCTTGCCTTAGATTATTCATTGGCTTTGAAATTTCTTTCATGGGGAACAGGCAGCTGCAGAAAGTGACGTGTGATGGCTCCGTGGGTCTGAAGTAGCTGCAGGGGGAGCTTATGGTGTGAGTCTGAGGTGACTGCCCATCCTCCTGTGTTGCTGTGCTCGTGATGAGTGTCAGATTGTGCCCCGTGTGTGTGGCATGGGGTGGGTCCTCAGCCACAGCCCCGTGTGCCATTCATGTCCGTGTACCATGTGTGACATGCTAGGGCCTGGGACCCCTACGCAGACCACAAGACCAACATTAAAGAAAAGATTCTGCCCTAATTAATTTCTGCTGAGAAGTCACAGCTCACAACACAACCTGGTATTCTAACTGAAAAAGTAAATTTCCTGCTGCTCCCTGGCCACCTAGCCTGTCCCTGAGCTGGCCCGTGCCTTCCAAGAAGGGACACCTGGCAAAGGCTGAGTTGCCACCAATTCCAGGCCTGCTTCTGACGGGGAGCCTGGGAGTCACCCTACAGGAACCAACCAGGCAGGGCATATGTCCCTGGGCTGGGGTGGGGGAGCCTGCTCAAGTCAAAACTTAGAAGCCAGCTAAGCTGTGAGGCAGTTGCAGCGTCCAAATATGAGTCAGTCTGGGGGAGACAACACCACAGACTGCTGTGCAAGCATGCATTGTATTTGCCTGGGTGTGCGATGGGGCTGCAAGGAGTGTGCTGCCAGGGGGAAGTCCGCCCACAGCAGGGTGTTCTTGGACAATGGCCTCATCTTATTTGTCAGATACAGCATGAGGTGCAGTCAGGAGTGGCCTTTGGTGTTATTCTCCTCTACACATGGGTTTGGCTGCCATCTCTCCAACAACAGAGCCAGGGTCTGCAAATGTACTTTCCTGGATTCTTATAAGACTCTATTAAGACTGTGCTTCCAGGTCAGGGTCTGTAGCCATGCAGGCCCCTGTGCAGAGCACCAGGGGAGAGCCGAAGGGCCTGGCCATGTTCTGGAAAGTAGGGTGTCACAGTGGCGTCCTCTTCCTTCCTATTGGGGGCAGGGACAGCTCCCAGGGACATGCCTCTCACCTCCAGCAGGTGGAAAGGCAGCCTCCAGAAGAGGTGCCCAAGCCAGCCTGGTATACGACAATGGCCTGGATGCCCCACAAGCCCAGGCTAAAGCAGTGGTTCACATTCTGTGCCATCACAGCACCTCATACCAAGGCCAGCTACTCGGGCCTTTCCTGTGGACTGTGCCCAGGCCCTCCTCTGTGGGCAACACCCTGCTCTCTGCCCTGTCACTTCACTTTCCTGTAGAAGCTAACTCTTTGTCCTTTCACAGCCCCCATCTGTGCCAGGCCAGAGAAGCAGGTGGTGCAGGTGTTAACTTGCACCCTTTCCAGATGTGGGTTCACTGGACTTGGCAGTGAGCCTTTAAAGCGTTTTCCCATGCACAGTCGCAGACAGACATAGAGGCAGACAGGCATGACAGGCCCATACCCCACTTGCTGGTCTCAGTGACTGACACCCCCGCCCACCCTGGGGACCTATGGGGACTTTGCAGCAGATCCTGGTCATCACATCACTCCATCTGTAAATATCCTGGCTTGTTTCTCTGAACTCTAAGGCCTTTTTAAAAGCACAACCTCAACACCAGCCACACCTAAAAAAGCAGCAACAATTCCATAATGCCTTCGCAGTTGGCCACTGTTCCTGCATCTGAGGGGCTTGGGTCTTCCATCTGTTGGCTGAACTAGGCCCATACTCTGCATGTGATACGCCAACATGCCTGTGAGCTGCGGCTGCAGCACTCATACTTCAGCCTGTGCTAGGGGAGTGGGAGGTCTGTCAAAGGACAGGACTGAGTCACCTGTACCACAGGATTTCTCAGTCTGGGCTTGCCTGGCTGCATCCCTGGCATGTCTTTTAACACATTCCTCCACCCACTCTGTGTTACATGTCAGCAGTCATATCTAGAAAGTCATCAAGGCCTGTGAGGCTTTTTCACATGACCACTTTGTTGGTGGTGATCCTGTTGATTCTTTTTTCCTACATCAACAGCCACTGGCTGTTGAAAGGTCCCTGACTCCTGCAGGGGCTGCAGGCAACATTCTAGTGCTGTTATTTCTTTAGCGTTTATTAGCTGGCCTGCTTCACAGAGGAACCTTCTTCACTCAATTACCTGGCCACCTGAGAGTCAGTGTGTATCGGAAAGGTAGGCAAAACCTTGACTCTGTCAGTTTCCAGTGAGGTTCTCTGTTCCCCAAGCACGTGGACAGCGGTGGTTTAAGCACCCTTGGTGAGCTTCCCACCGTGGCCCATTCCACTCTGGCTCTTGGGGCTGCATGACAGTGGGCACGGACTCCCTTTGACATGACCCTCAGGTCTTTGACAGCTTAGCAGTGGAAGCACAGATGCAGCAGGATGTTTCAGCCTCATCTTGGAGGATGGTTTATGCTCCTGCACTGAACCCATCGTTTCCCCAGGAGCCCTGGTCCCTGTCCGTGGGGAATGGGAATTGTAAATCAGAACCTCAGCATGGGACACTATTGGAAGTGATTTGCTCACTCTTTCTTGATTTTAGTGGGCAGAGCTAGGAAATACGAACTATTAGAGAAAAAGTACCACGTGAGTTTTATTGGTATATCCAGGTCCACTCAGGGCTACAGGGTTTAAGGTGACCTCACTGGTCCTACAACTGTTTTCTCACATTCTGAAAACCTCCTCAAAATCACCAGAATAATCCCATGTTGCCATAAACCCTCAGAAGAACAATGCCAGAATTACCACAAAATCATCACAGTTGAAGTTCTTCTTTTCCCATTTGTTTTGTCCTTAGTAAACCCTGGATGCATAACCTGGAATGGATCCTCGCTCTGTGGTTATTCCCCAACTGGAATCATGGTTATGCTTATCCACTTGGTTTTGCTTAAATTTTTAGAGACTGTTTTTTTCATTTTATTTTTGTTATAATTACGTAAACTATTTACATGGTTCCAAAGTCAGACCCACACAATGATCTGTATGCAGAGAAGTCTGTATTCCACACCTCTCCACTCTATTGCTGCCTTCTGCTGTAGATGATCAACTTCTTTAATTTTCCCTTCCCATTTAAAAAAATATGTTAAGCGAATGATAAACAATAGTATTCTGTTTCACATTTTCCTTGATCTTGTTTTTTTTTCCTCAAAATATACTGGACATCACTCCATAGAACCAATCAGATGTTCTATAAAATGCTGTTATAAGGACATATAATTGTTTATCCAACCAGTCACCCTTGACTGACATTTGGGTTGTTTCCAAGCCTTTGCTATTAAAAAAATCACAGCAATATGCATCTGCACTTTCCCGTTTTTGGCTTTGAGTCTCTGGAGTCAGTTTTCCCTCCAGGAGGAGTCTACTAGCTTCTGCCTAACAACAAACAACACGTGAGTCACATTCCTGAATAAAGTAGGCCTGGGTGTCCATGGTTGTGACATCACAACACCTACCAGACCCTCCCTTGAAAGGACTGTCCCACAGCCAGCCCACTGCCCATCCTGGAATGAGAGCGGCCATCAACAGCAATCAGGAAGAGATGATGTAACCCGAATGGCTCACTGGCTCCTGAACAATGGAAGGTTAGCTAAGTTTCTGTGTAACTCTTAAAAATCATCTTATTCTCAACATGCAACACCTCCAACATTCACAAAGGAAAATAAGCTGGAAACAAGCTACCACTTGTCACAGCAAGCTTGAAGCGGTGGGGGCGGGGGGAAGTCAGGGCAGCGGGGTCTGAGTAGCTGTTAGGGACGTGGTGAAGGACGAAACAAGTCTCAGTCCACAGGCCTCTGCTACCAGCCCCAGTCTCAGCCCTTAGTTTGCACTGCAGAGCTAAGAGGCCAAGTTCTGTGACTTTGACCTGGTCCCTACGTAAGTCTGTAGGTGTTTATAAGCTGTGTAGAAGTTCTAGAATGTCTCCTGCATTCCAGGAGACTGTTTAGCTGCTTAGGATCCAGTGGTGACAGAGCTGACAGGGACCCTGGCCTCCTGGAACTTCCATTCCAGCAAGCAAAGTGGTAACACAAAAACAAAAAAAGTGTGTGATTTTAAGGAGGGCTGTGTCTGAGAAAAGCAGCAGCAAAAGAGGGTGGCCAGTACGTGGAGAACGTGTGCAGGTCCACCACCCGTGTGGCCCAGATGTTACAAACACTGCCATTGTGTGCGGTGACAGGTGAGCCCCAGCTCCCAGTGTTTAGAATTGAGACTCAGAATGTCATGTGTGTAAATGCAGTCCTACTGGCAAGGGAAGCCTGGGCAACTGCACTGGGCCCACGTGCACAGAGGAAAAGTGTCTGTTCACAGAGCAAGAACAGATGCTGACTTGCAAAGAGAGGGGACAGGAGCCCATGGGGACCTGCAGGGACAGCCTAATTTTCTGTCCTGGCTATTACTACTATTAGAAAATACCCCCAACTCAGCAGCTTCAAACGACGATCTTACCATGCTCACAGGTTCTGAGGGTCAGGGTTTGGGTGGAGGACGGGGAGGGATTCATACTAGCCCCACGTCCACACTCCCTCAGCTGGGAACATGCCTGCCGGGATACCTGATGGGTCGGTCATTCACGCACTCACACGTCTGGCCAACATGGGGTCCCCATAGATAGCATTGACAAGCAGACAGTTCTCCTTGGCCACTCATGTGGCTTAGCTTGTCCAGAGCATGGTGGTTTCAGAAGGGTCAGGACATAGTGATGCAAGGTCACTGTTCTGTGTCCAGAAAACCAGGCAGAAGCTGTGTACATGGCCTTTGTGACCCAGCCTCATAAGTCACTTAGGGTCATTCTGTTGGTAGACTAAGGCAGGCGAAATGGACACAGACCAGTGAGCCCATCCCCACCTCGCAGGCTCCAAGGCAACCACAGTGTCATTGTGGGCCAGCAAGTGTCAGATACCCAGACTAGGGCATCCATCACAGCACCCCAGGGGCTGTCCTCTGGCCTTCTCGTTCTACACGATGGCATGGTTGTGGTGAGTGGGTCTAAGTGGGGGCTCGTCTGTAGCCCAGAGCATCCCAGTCCCCTGCAGGAAGCCCAGCCATCTTGTCTGCACACGGGCTAAAGCTAGCCCAGCAGCTGCCTGCCCAGGGGCATCTGTACCCGTCTGTGGGCTGATGGCTGAAGACCCTACCTGCACAAGACCAACATGAATGTGTGAAGAGGGGCCACGTGTCACTGCCACAAACAAAGTGGCTTACATTTAGTCTGCTAAGGGCAGGACCTGTAGACAGGCAGGGAAGGGAGTATGGGGAAGACGAGTGCAAGGGACCCTGATGACAAGATTGCTTGTGGAGACCACGGACAAAGTGACGAACAAGCCATACAACAAAATAGACGGTATTTGTAGCAGACAGTGATGAATCTGGCCAAATCTTTCCCATTGTGCCCCTCATCCCCTCCAGGCCCTGGTGAGCTGGCACTCCTGTCCTCTTGTGGCTAGGCACAGTGGGCTGGTCCTGCTAAGAAGGGATGTAAGGCTCCCAGGGCCAAGTGCAATCACCCACTGCCATGGTCCTGGACTCTGTGACTTTAAGTGGCAAAGCGTTTAATGAGACCAGACTTGCCACAGGCTAACTAATACACACTGGGGTCAAGTTCCTGGCGCATTTCCCCAACATGTGAACGAAACTCCACAACTTGCAGGCCTGCTGTAATCTACGTACTGTCTGAGCCCCAAGAATATAAATCTCCCGAGTACAGGGACTTCTATTTCTTTTGCTTATTTGTTACTACATCCCCATGGCTGGAATAACATCTCCTACATAACAGGTGCCCAGCGTATGAGTAGTTCCATAATAAAATCACTAGGAAAAAAATCCAGGAAACATACTAGATTAGGGTGGGCCTTAATTCAATGATCGGTGTCCTTATAAGAAAACAGTGACCCAGACGCACACACAGGGAGACGCACACACGGAAGCAGAAAATGGAGTGATGCTGTCACAGCAGGAAATGCTGGGGATAGCCAGGAACCTGCACTAACTGCCAGAGGCAGGAAGGACCATGTCCTGGAACTTCCCGAGGATGGCCCTGTGACATGTTAACCTCAGACTCTTGCCCTCCAGGCTGCAAGATGATGAGCTGGTTGTTTTTAAGCACCTGATCTGTGGGACAGATACACCAGGTACCCCTTTCTGCCTTCCACATCTACTGAATGCCAGTCACCTCCACCCCGGGGAAAAGAACAGCCACCCACAACAAGGCACACACTCTTCAAAGCCCACTCCCCAGGGCAGCTGTCCTCTCTGTCAATAAGCCTGGCTCAGTGTGTTCTTGTGACTACTGCTGAATGAGTCAGAAAGAAGGCCATTTTACCGTGACTATAGGGCCACACTGGGGACATCAGGAGGCCAGTGTTCAAGCATGGCAGCTTTCTTCTTCTCTGAAAAAGGTGCTAATTTTATAACTGGTAATGACATAATTCTACTTATTTCTGCAGTGGAAGTTGAAACAAAGTCTCAGTCAGCATGTTTCATAAAGAGATGCATTGACTCCAGGGATAAGGGTTAGCCCAGGGGACAGGGAACAGAATGAGAACCACTGTCCACACGGGGTCTACGGAGTCTAGCTCTCCCTTCTAAGCACTCCTTCCCTCACACTCCTAACATGACTTTTCAGAAAAGGGGGACTGCCTTAGAGTCTACACGACACACAGACTGCACCATTCAGAGTACAAAGGTCACAAAGGTTGCAGCATAACTTGCTGCCACCGGCCCCGATTGCCAGCAGCCCCCTGCTGTCCCACCCAACCCACCCCTGCCGGGACCACCTTATGAATTACCCAGACTCACAAGCTGTATAATCATTTTCCCATAACATCTTCCTGCCAGGATGTCCCCCGATCCCCAGAAATGCCATCTTTCTCTTGCTGGAGCCAGTGATAAACTCAACTCTGCTGCCTCCAAGAGGGGGTCTGAGTGGCCTTTGACAGATGGGCCTCATCCCAACTTGAGCAACCAGTGGCCTCTCTCATGCGCCCTGGACCCACTGGTGTGGCAGTCACTGTGAGGTGTGCACTAGGTGACTGGGACAAGTGACGAGTTCCAATGAGACCTTGGAAATGAGACGTCAAAACTGTACAAAGCCTCGGAGAACACGTCACACATGCGCACAACTATTACAGAGGGAGGTGTGACTGTCAAATAGAGTGAGGTGAATGTGCCTCACTTAAATATAGCGGAACCACCACCTGTGCTTGCTCTCTCCCCATCTCTCTCTCTCCCCATCAGCCCTCCTTCATGTCCACCTGCTCTGGGGACTTCCTGAATCACTCAAGGACCCCTCACCCACCATTGTGCTGCTCCCAGCTTTGGCCTGCACCATCTCACCCCTTTACATTTCACCCCTTTACTCATCTCGCCCCAGGGCCATGGCTCTCACATGGCTGGGAGCAGCAGTGGCCCTTCGATGTGTCAGTATTTTTGACTCAGGGAGTATGGAGTGAGGGCCTTGTGAGTGCCTGACCCCCATGAGGGCACAGCCTTGAACAACACAGTGACACTGAAGGCCCCTGTGCTGCCCCCAGGCCATCTCTGGGAAGAGGACATAAGGGATGCTGAGCCCATAAGTGGGGACAGGGCGCCTTGCCTGACGTGCATGGCAGCTGCCCTGACAGGAGAGACATGAGGGGAGGCTACAGATGAGGGGGAAACGGGAGAACAGCCCTGGATCCCCATTTCCCCATCTTGGCCTGGCCTGTGGGATCTGGACAGCAGCCCTGCCACTTGTGCATGGGCCCTGCCTACAGCCCCCCCACATTGCAGCCTTTTGATAGCAAGGGCATTCTTGTTGAGATGTCACCCACACAGTGTTCCTGGTCGAGTTTCTCCCAAGTTGCCCCACTTGTTACAGGCCCCCCTCTCTGTCTTGCCCTTCAGTCCCCAGATGCAGGGGCCTGCATATCCTATTTAAAACATCAAGGTCAAAAAAAATAAGTCAAAGCCATCTCTTCCTTCATTCCTTTTCCTAGTACAGACCTGGCCATAGGGTGTGTCCCAAAGAACACAGTCTTCAGAGTCCCTGGCAGCCGGGCAGCAGGGGCCCCAAGCAGGAGCAGCTCACGTGGCCTCCCCAGCCTAGGACGACACAAGGTCCCTCACAACTGCACAAGGACGGGCATTCAGCCTAAGACAACCGGGAATTCAGTAGGACCAGGTTTCCCTTCTTCAGGGACTGAAATGGCCGTCTTATGTGCATTTGGCTGAAATAAGGGGCCCTTCTGTTGACTAAGGGTTTACCTAACAGGGTTTGGTACTGGAGAAGTTTGGGTTGGCACGCCGCCTGCGGGCGCATGGAAAGCTGAAAGGAGCTGGCCTGTCAGTGGGTGGGGCTGAGCCACGCATGTGCCAGACTAAGGTCCCTTTATGTCAGTGTGCGGCAGGACTGCCCCCGTGCTGCACATCTGGACACATTAGCATAGAATGTCCTATAGGACTCAGAGAAGATAGAAACCTTGGACTCACCTGAGGCTTACGTGAATGCTGGCAGGCCCCTTTCGTGGAACCCCTTAAAAAGACAGTTTAAATGGGAGCTGGAGGGAAGGTCCCAAATACTGAGGAAGAGGGGACCCTGGACAGTCTAGCAGGGAGGCTCTGCAGAAAAGGATGAGACAGCACGCAGTCCTCACACCATCACTGTCACCGACATGTCCTTCTGCAGTGCAGGTACAAACAGAACAAAGTGGGCGTCGAGACATCAAAATGCACCAGAGCGTGAGCTGGGTCCCACTTCTGGACCGGCACTGAGGGTCCTGGCCAACCCACAACCTCATAGAAGGAGCAAGGGCTCAGGCAGACTCAGGCTAAAGCCATTTTTTCAGAACCCTGGAAAGTAAGTAGAGAGAGAGGCCACTTGAGAAAATCAGCTGCATTCCGGCAGCACCCTGGCCTCTCTACCACCCCACAGCAGCCCACAAATGACAACTGGGGCAGCCTGCACCCGGGACCCTGTGTGCACAGTGGGCTGGCAGCCCCTCAAATGCCTCCAGTCATTTGAAAAAGTGGTGTTCTCTGGTACTGTCATTGACCAGACCCGACAGCAGTGAGCACACAGCCCACAACCTAGGCTACATGTGTCACGCTCAGCTACAGGAAGGAGTCCCAACTCCTTAGAGAAATGGGCCAAGTGCAGCAGGGGCCTTGAACCTCCTGGGGCTGTTCACGCCATTGGCAGGACTCCGGCATTCGTGGGAGAAACAGGTTCCCATGAATCTCGACATGGTAACTTAAGTCCCCAAGGCTGGAAGAGCTGCCCTGGTGGCCTCTAAGGGATACCAGAAGGGCTGGTTTCCCCTGGAGGCCATATCAGCTGAGGCCCACCTGGGGCTGCCTCTCTCTGAGGAGCCCAAACATTGGCTGTGGCCTTGGCTGGTGTGAGAGAAGTTGCTTCATGGTCAACTGGGGTCAGTCCCAGGAGCCTATGCTCTGAGGGGGCGGTGCAGGGATATGGGGTGGGCCCGAGTGGGGTTTGGGGAGCCTACCACTGACAGGGAGGAGGATGGGGAAAGGGCCCCACTCCTTTTCATAAAAACCCATTTTTATAATTAATCCAAAATAAACTCTTAACAAATTTTATTTCACAGTAAACTTGGCTATGTACATACGTGCTTTCAGCTTAAAATTACATTCAAGTCTAAATCCACCTAACTCAATAAGATCCATCATCTTTTATGCACCAGTAAAAATGACCTGCCAATTAAAATGATAGCCTATTAACTGTAAAAGACATTCCAGTTTCAGAGATGTGGTCTCAGGATGAATGGATAACCAAAAATACGCTACTTCTCCATTTATAAACCACATCAATGAGCACTGCCAATTTAACAGGGAGTAGCCCCAGTTCCAGGCCTGGCAGCTTACCTTACCCCTTCCCACCCACCAAGTACACTCCCCCACCCCCCAGAGCCAGCCAGTCCTTGCAGCTCCGCTCCATAGCCAGTTTCTCCCTCACACCGCTTCCCTGCCATGTATATCTGCAGGAGCCCAGAAAGCAAAAGAATCTACTGGGAGGGATAATGCGCATAAACACAGACCCTGGACAAACGAAGGGAGGCCTGTTTCTTGTCCCACACTCACTGGCCCGCTTGCCTTTGTAGATAAGAGAACTCAAATCAGGATGGCTTCAACAGTGAGGAAAATATGTCACTATATACATGGTAGGACATCAATCTGAAGGCTGCCATCTCCTTCCTAAGGCTAGTGACATCCACAGCACGACTATCAATGACCCAGCTTCTTGACTTTCTTCTTCTGTCACCTTCAGCTGCTTGCCAGCTCCCCTCCAAATTATAGACCGATACATCCATTCTGGTATCATATGGGCACAGGTGCGCCCAGCTTCTTCCCATGGGTCAGATGCATATGAGGGGACACGCAGTCCTATTTTAAGCCTGAACCAATTGCTGGCAAGAAGCATTGCACTTCTAGTATTTGTTGAAACCAGTGGTTTTCGACCTTGGCTGTGCTGTGGAACCACCTGTAAGATACTGAAAATCTCGTGTCCACACCGTAGCACCCACAACCCACATCGGAATTTCTGGGCATCAGCTCATCACTGCTTATTTTAAAAAGCTTCCTAAGTGACCCCAGCGTGAAGCCAAGGTTGAGGACCACTTTAGACCCTTGTCATACACTCTAAGGGCTGGGGCCAGGGACTACCCCAGGCGGGCAGGTACCACAGCAGAGAGGAACCCCCTCAGAACCAAACTGCAGGGAGAAGCCAGGCCTGTGATGGTGCGTGACTGAGGAGCTAGGAGACCTCCTCCTAGATAGGGTTTCATCTGCAGATCACAGTGACAACAGTTGCACTGTCGGACCCCTGACAGGGCAGGGGTGCAGACTGGCGTCTACCACGCACAGCTCTGACATTCAGCGGATGCTCAACCTAACCTCCTACATGGTGCTGCTGCTTCTGACGAGCAGTAAGCCCCACTGTTTAGGCCAGGTCACCAAGTCACATGGTATGTTGACCTCCCCCAGCAACCTGAAAAGAAACCCATGACTGTCACCCCCCAGTTACACTCATCAGAAAGTAGTCAGGGAGCTGAGACTGCTTGACACCAGGGAAGCTATGAAGATGGGACGTCAGTGTGCACCTCAGGACTACATACCTGGCTTATACCAGCTTATCAACTGACAAAACAGAGTTTTACCATCACATGGCTTTCTGTAACTGACCACACATAAAGATCTGACACCTATCACAGTCCTCAAAAATGAGATTCTGTCCAACTTGCTCAGTGATTCCCACTGAGGGCTATTCACAAAGTTATGAGCAGGAGAGGCTCCACATCCCACCTTTCTGCCCACAACAGGGGGACATGACCTCGTCGTCCTTCTTGCAGGTGACTTCACAGGAGATGCAGGGGAGCAGAGAGGCAGAGGACCGTAGGGAGGAGGCCTAGTGGGCTGACCTCCAGCAACAATAGGGCGTGCTGGAAACAGGTTATGAGGAAGGTAGGTGAACCGGGCTAGAGAAAGCTAAACTGGAGATGGGAGGCTGGGAGTCTGGGCCCACAACTAATGGCCGCCTTGGTGCCCGCGGCACACCTGGGACAGTGTCTCCCCTTCAACTCAATGCAAGGTCAGAGATTTCACGGACACACATTTGCCCGTTTAACTAATAGCTGTAAAATCTGAGCTTTCTTAACTTTTCCTATCTTTCAGTCCCTTAAACCTCTGCTTTGTCTTCTAAGTCCACAGGTGAGATGGGTATTTGCTCCTTAGGGTGTAAGATCAGTATTAAACTACAAGAGGCAATATAAAGAAATTGTTCAATTGTCATATATAAATACAACTATTTTCAAGGCTCATGAAAATAGAAAAAACATAATGTAACTATTCCTATTTATATTCCCTTTTCCATGCAATAGATCCCATATCCTGCCTCATAGGGTGACAAGGTCACACAGTGTAACAGGGAACATTAAGCAACAGGAAGCAGGTAGTTGAGCACCCACCCAGCATGCAGCACACATAATGGCTCTGCCTCAACGTCCCCTCCTACGGCTAAGAGCTATGCCAGGAGTCCTACCTCCTCTCAGACTCAAAGTGTTGCTTCTTTGGGCGATACAATCACTCCCTTGTACAATGTCATTAAACTATGGAAGACATGGCATGAACATCTCAGCCTCTCTCCTTCGTGACTTCCTCTGGCAGCTTCTGGTATGTTCTCTTATCCTCCTCCTGAGCCATGGACAGAGGGAACTAGCCCCCGCCACCAGTCACTGGCACAGAGGTCAACTCACTCAGCTCAGACACCGACACCAGGGCCCAGGTCCCTGCCACTTCTTTGTCATCCCAGGTCTTGTCCAGTATGCTTCTTAAGCCAGTCCCTCTCTGGCTTTAGTGGTATTGAGGTACAACCAAAAACTTTGGCTCATGTTCTCAAATAGGGCTTTGCTAACAAGTGTCACCAACTTTGATGCACTCCACACATATGGCAAGTTAGGGCTGTTGTTATTTTTCCAAGCAATAAAACAATATGATGAAGATAGCTTCAGTTTCACAGCATTTTTCTAGTAATGATCTGTACCACTATATAAAAGTGCACGTTTTTCATCTTATTATTTGTGCTTAGAAAATTTTATATTCATATATTATGTTACAGACGTCATCACACTCTTCAAATTTACATTTCTACAAGTGTGTAATCTGATTACAGTTCACTAACCAATGAGAAAGACAACCATCTTTATAGCTTAACAACAAAAATGTTACGATTCAAGTTTAGGAATGGTAGAGTTAGAGACACTGTTACACTTTATTTCTAATAGTGAGAAACTAAAAACAAATGTCCAACAACAGGAAACTGGGTAAAAAATGGCAGAACCGTAATTCAGGCCATAGACTAAAGTGGGAGCAGCCATCACCAGAGCAGTACAACTGTGTAGTGATAGGAATGGCGCTCACTGCACACTTCTGCACATCACCCACCCTCACTCGGCATAACCTCACTGCCAACCTCACGGAGAAAACGCGATACGTCACAAGACACTGCTGCCCTTTCCCACCCTCACAATGACCCCGTCGGCAGCTCCGCCATCTCTCTCCTCTCCCGTCCCAGCAGTGGCTGGAACAGCTCGGTGGAGACAAGCTCCTTCACTTATACACCAGACTCTGTCCTTCCACGCTATCCATTAAAAACGCTGCACGTCATTGTAATGACACAAGAAGGTGCTTTAAATGAGGAATCCAGTAAACCAGTCCAAATCACCAGTCTTCAACAGTCCCGAATAGGCACAGACACAAGCACTCTTCGTCTATACAAAGCTACAGAAGAAAACAGAACAAAAACACATCAGCTGGTGAAAATTAGCAACAAAATCACCCACTTCCTGCCCCCAAAAAACATGCAGCACAAGAAAACTAACACAAAATCCAAACTGAATTAAATAGCCCTGTTTGGAGAATATGAAAAGTCAACTAAAACTGAAATTCAAAAACTAAGAGAACTGACCAAAAAAGTGGAAGTAACGAAACGAGAGTTGACTAACCTCAGAAATAATATAAGGAAGAAAACAGAAAAAATAAAGACTATTATTACAAGAACATATTTGAATGCAAACTTGATAAGGGTTATTTGACAAAAGTAGAAAAGAATAAAAATAAGATGAAAAATTAAAATTTATTGAAGAAAAAGACACACCACAGAGGGAAAACATGCTAATGCGATACAACACAAATAGCAACTACAACACATACAGTAACTGTAATATATGCAGGACCTATAACAAAATGACAAGACGCTAAAGAAAACATGCAGTTATTTCAATAGATGTGAACAGATTAATTCACTTATCAAAAGAGGAAAAGAATTTTTGGTTTGGCTCCATATAAGAAACAAACCTAATACTCAGAAAAGCTAAAAATAAAGTAATGGGCAAATGAATATTAAAAGCAAGTATAGATAAGTTTCCAGTTGCAATGTAGAATCTGAAACCACAGAGAAACTTTCTGCAAGGTTATATGAAAACTCACTAGTCTAGACGGCAGGCTGGATGGGTGTTTCGCCCGTGCCTAATTCTGTAACACCATGCATTGTTTATTTGGAAAACACTAATTTCTTAATATTAGCAGATCTTGCAAGTGTTTCATTCACAGTGTTTAAAAATCACATTCTTTAATAGCATCAACTAACCCCATCAAAAAAAATCTTAAGTACAGGAAAACTTTCAAGCTCACAGAGGCAGATAAATGTTCCGAATTGTCATTTTTGCTCAAAGGCCAGAATTTTATCATTGAAAATATACATTTTTAGTTGTTTTCCTTGAAGTGATAGGGTCACTCCATTCATTTGTGGAACAGTACCCGCCAAATCTCCACATCTGAAGAAACCAACAGGCCCCTCAGTTGTCCTATTAAGTAAAAGAGAATATTCATGAAGAGGCAGCTAACCCAGATGTCTGCACACCCGTGTCCAAGGAGGCATTATTCACAGCAATCAAGACACAGAAGCAACCCAAGTGACTGCCAACAGATGAACGAGTGAGCAAAACGCAGTTCAGCCATACAGCAGAATACTACTACCCAGCCCCACCATTAAGACTAAACCATTAGTTCAGTCTTCTTTACTCCCCCTAGCCCCAAACACGCTTACTCATGTAATCTAGCAGTTCCTCCTACATGGAAAGTACAAGTAGAGTGTACTTCCTACTCCTTGACTTTGGACTTAGCCATATGACTGACTACGGTCACAGGCTCTAAGCCAATGTGATGCAAATGGGGCCCCCTTCTGAGCTTACGCCAGGAGAAGACACAGCCTCTGGCCCGCTGGTCCCGGATGGACAGCTGGCCCTGCCAGTTTGTAGATGCACAAAAAAGACGTCTTTCTTCACGCACTACAGAGGGCCTTCTGCTTGTTAAGTGGCAACACTGTGGTGCCTGTTTACTGACACAATTTCTAAAGGATTGAAATACAGATGTAAAATATAAAATTTTTAAAAAAATATTAAAGTACTTTACAGTCTCATGACAGGAAAAGATTTCTTCAGTAAGATATAAAACTTACATAAAGAAAAAGATTGCCAAAATAAGTAATTCTGCTCATTGAGACACCTCAAAACAAGAGACAGCCCACAGAATGTGGGAGCTGCCACACACACCTCACAAAGGATTCTAGCGGGAGTATGAAAACCATATCTGAGCAGGACAATTAGCCCGACAGAAACATAGACAAAAGACATTAAAGGGCATTTCACCTCAGAAGAAACTCAAAGCTAGTAAAGCACAAGAAGACACTGAACTCCATGAAAATAAAGCATTTTTAAGCCCATTAAACTGTTTAAAAAATTAAAGTCTCATAATATCGTGCTGGCAAGTGCAAGGCAGCAGGGGTCCCACACGGCTGGCAGGAGTGCAGTGCCACTGCCACAGCAGTGGGGGCTGTACCCCAGGAGACGCACCACAGACGTGCACATGGTTACTGACTCACGGTCTGTGTTAAAAACCAAAAACAACCTAAGTGTCCATCAATAGCAGAATAAGTAAACTGTGACACAAAGACTGAAATACTATGTAGGTGTAAAAATGAGTGAATGACGGCTGTACACAACTACATGGATGAATTTTAGGATAACACTGAGTGAAAACAGCAAGTCAAGTCACCATTTAATACAAAGTATGATACTATTTAAAACACAAGCAAAACAAAACATACTGTTTAGTGAATCATGCACCTTCAGTAAATTTACAAAGGAATAAGAGAGGAAATTAAAAATATAGAAGATGGTGACAATCCCCGAGGAGGAAGCAAGACTATGGAGACCCACAATATGCATATGTATCAAATATTTCATAATTCTTTGTGTGTGGGAGGAGAAAATGACTTCTATTTGAGAAGAAGGAAAAAAGCCCGATGTTTCCATGTCAATTTCTAGAGATGTTTCAGAAAAAAAAGCAATGTGCTAAATCTTAATTTTACCTTTTTTGTGTATTTTATTTTCATGATGACTTCTTTTCAGTATCCAAAACCTAATATGAAAAAAAAAAGTCACATAATGATTTTTATGCATTAATATCTAATTCAGGTACCATATCACATTCATAATTTTCCTATGATCCCACAGCTCTCATCCTGGTGATCGCCAAGAAACACTAAGTGTAAGAGGGGCTGAAAAAACAATTCTACATGCCATTTTCTCCATATACCCTTCATACTATTAAACAAGCAAATATTTGGTATGACTTCTAATTCCAAAGTAACCCTTCATATTTTACAACCTAAAAATACCTAGAAATAAGCACCTTTGACTTTTTGACCTTCGCATGTACTCAAAAAACTCCTGCCACAAGATGGTATGGTTTGGTTTTAAAAGAATCTTTTATTTTCATTTTATATTTCAATTTAACCCATTTCCTGTTTGCCCCTGAGAATACTTGCCGGCAGCACTTGCAGCTGCAGTGTTTAACTAGAGATAACTCATGGATTACAGTCCTAACCTCACCCTCAAAGTTTGCCATGAAGTATCTCTTTTATTATTATCTTTGCATCAATCTAGCCTATCGATAGTCTTTGGAAACAAAAGACATCATTCTATTTACAACATTCTGTTTTTTGTAGTGGTTTTTCCAATTACAAAATATAGTGATTCTCGATCACTGAAAATGTCAAATCTTAGAAAACATAACATTCTTATGCATGAAATTAACATCACACTCAAATAGCTATTAGCTTAAGATTCATTTGATGAATCCAATTTATGTGTACATTTCTGTTACATTAGGATTAGAACCAAGTTGTTTAGAAATAACTCTCAGAACAGTTCTTATATTTTATTTTTACACTGAAATCCAGTCAATTTGCTTCTTCCTCAAAGAGCATATTTATGTAAAATTAATTAATGCCAGCAGTGAGCTACACTTTTTTTCTAAATGGGAAATCAGTTAATTTTGAAGAGACTTGCTCCAAATAACAAATGGGAAATGACAGACTATAAAGGACTTATTTTTCAACTATATTTTCTCAGAGACTGAAAAAATAGTTGAAGAACACTTTGAAATAGTACTTGAGTATTCTGTGATGTAACTCCAAAATGTCTACCGGCCAATAACCCTTAACTTTCCATTTCAGGACCTAACAAAAGTGCTAGTTCTCTCATTTGTTCATTTCACTTTGTTGAGCTCAACTCTTAACATTTCTAGCTACACTGAAGCTTTTAAGGACACTCAGTCTCTGCCAACAATGAGTACCATCTCTCTTATGCTACAAAGGGAACTAGTCAAATGAATGATGGCATTCTGACCTGCAGCCCTAACACATGCCATTCGCTAACCTAAGAGGCATTCTCCTAAGAGACAGTATCTTTTCAAACATACTCTTTAAAAATGAAAAACAAAGGATCACTCAGGTTATACTTACTCTGGCCAACAGTTCTTGTGTTTCAGCAGTCAGAGGAGCATGTGAAAATTTGCAGTGCTGTCCCTGATAGCACTTTGTTCCTGTGTGGTAAAACTTGCAAGGGTATTCATGTACACCAAATGTTAAGGAAGAGAACAATTTAATCCAACTAAAATAACATTAATTTAATGACTTCATTTTTCCCACCTAAAGGCCTTTCCAACTAGAAAAAAACATTAAATTCCCCATCTAAAATTTTAAATAGTAAATTAATTGGGTAACTTGAAAAAAAATTAATTTTAGGATGATTAAATAAGTCAAATTTATGGCTATCATTGGGTACATTTTGCTTTCGGAACCATCCTTATAATAGACTACAGATATGTTCCACTGACAGAAGAAAAAGATGTGTATTTTAAATACCTCAAGAAATGTGATTATTTTAAAAATAATCTAATGACATGTCTTAGAAATCTGGACCCTTTGTGAAGCAGGATCAGTTTACATGATGTCAACATCACGTTCTAGTTAAAGGTCCTCCAGCAAGGCTCTGGATCCCTGTGCTGAAGGGCTGAAGGAAATCACATTCTTTCGCAGTGACCGAAGGCACTGTGGCCCTGACACCCAGGGCCCAGGATTTGCAGCACATTAGTACCATGTGCACTGAAATGAGCATCACTCTTCAAGTTAAGGGACAGCTAATCTACACAGAGGATAAAATATTCAGAAAACAAGCAATGCCAAATTATGCAGTTCCTGACTATTTTGATGAAGGAGCATATATGGACAAAGATTTAGTGAATGAGTATCACAACAGAAACTGACATAGTCTTTCTGGGATTTAAACAGGGCTCATCAAGTGCTATACTTCATCTGAGCGAATTTCTAAAGAATCCCTCTTTTCTTACTTGGGGGCAAAAAAATCTGTGTGTAAGTCAATCACTTCAATACTGAGTGGCCTAGGATAACCTAATTTTGCCAAAGGCAAACACTGGTTTCATTCAACATTATACATATTTAAAATGTCCTATAAATATTTATGAAAAGTAAAGTTACAATATCTTGTAGTAAAGGATATTATGCAAATATAGACAGTTTTCACCTCTGGTACAATATCCTTGTACATAAAACTTACACATTTCCTTTTTCTTCTCTATCTCTGCATCATGATCAAATTTACACTGGTCTCCCTAGGGCAAAAGAAGGAACAAGGAAAGGCTGCTATTTCTCATAGTTATGTCATTACAATTCCTACTAGACGTTAGACAAGCAAATAACTTGGGGGAAAAAAACAAAGTCTCAGAAGCTATTTGGTCTACCTCTTAATGAATTATCATATAGCCATCCCACACTTATCTGCTTAAAATTTTGGTAAGTCTTAAACATTTTTAATACAATCCACTTATTAAAAATTATTTACTTTCTTAAACATAAAAGAGTATTTTAGTAAAATTTTCTAAGTGAACCTTTCCCAGAAGGAAACGGTTTTAAAGATGCCTTTAGAGTGTGTAATGGAAAGAGGAGCTGGTGTTAGTACATTTTTGCGACACCTTACACTTTTGTATATTTTTGCTTCCACACTTTTTGTACCTTAATACATTTCCTTTCGAGGAAGTATTTACACACTTGCTTCCCCCTGCGTTCCACAGTGTGCTGGCTGATGAACCCTGGGCTCAACCTCATGCGCTGCTGCTTCTCTTTAGGTTTACCATCCTTTGCAAACAAAAACGAAATGTGAGGAATAGAAAATTAAGTACTTAATTCCATTGTACAAAATTATTTTCAACCACCTTTACAACATTAAGAGATGACCAGCTTAATGTGGAAGACCTGGACTTCTGGACACCAGCCGAAAAGAGAATATTTGGACAGTTTCAACAGCATCCCATCACTATTTATGCAACTGGATCATTTTATTCTACTTTGCCCTTATTTTTAAAAATGAATTAAAAAATAAAGTGATACCACTTGTGATAAGAAGCAAAGTCTAAGAACAAGGCTCTTTAGAACAGTGAGGACAAAACCAGAAAGCAATAGATGAGCCAGAAGCAATGTACTCTTTAATCCCAGTGAGGTACTTGGTGAGCTGAGTGCACCTACCGGCTTACACTAACACATGTCACTGGAACAACATGCAAAGGGAAATGACTACACATTTACCCAATCTGCTTCATGACAATGTCACAATTCTACTTTAATACCATCAAATATGTCTCAGCCACATGAGTCAGTTTAAATCTTTGGTTTTATGTGGTCTGTAGTGGGTGCTGGCAGCTCCTGTGTGACCAGGAAGCACATGGAGACCACCACAGATGGAGGCAGCTTCACTACTGACAACTCTAGCTCTGTAGCTTGTCACTGAGGATCAGACAGAAATCCAAGGGCATGTCAGAGTCCTCTACCCCGTGTATATATCCTCGTACCTGTCCCTGCGAGCCACTGTTCCCCGAACAGGTATCTGAGCCCTTGTCTGCAGCACCAGGCCATTTCCGCTTCATTTTCTTCTGTTTACCATTCTTGCGAGCAGCTTTAAGGTTTTTATTTTTTTGTTTACCAGCTAAAAACAGAAAGTTGATTTTAAAGATGGCATAAAATACAAAAGCAGTTTACTCTTAAGAAGCAAATTCTATAAGAATCCAGAAGTCCTTCTGCTCTTTGAGTGAATGGGTGTGACACTGCTCTCTTTCTAGAATCTCTGGGATTGAGACCAACAAGGGAACTGATATGGTCTGGACCCCAATGCACTCTCTAAGAAAATACACAGGGTGTTGTCAGAGGAAAAGCCAGCTCCTTCCCAAATGGTAAGAGCGCACTGACTCTCATGGGACCTGCCATAGCCTCTAACAGTGAATGCTGCCAATGGCTAAACTGAACACAGATGCTACTATCAGACTGGCCACTGAAAACCCATCATACAGATTAAATTTATCTGTGACCCATTTTAAACAGGAAAACATTTAAACAGGGAAAAAAACCACAGTAAAGTAAGAGTATTAAGACTTTCATTACAATCATCATTTGCCCACATGCCTATGGCTACACTTCATTTTAGTAAACTAAAGAAATGTGTCAGAGTTTAGTTTGACACTCCACCGTCCCAGACACAAAGTGAATTCCTCTTCAGATGACAGCAATACAAAAGGCTTAGCTCGTCCTTCACACGTGCAGGGCCCAATATTACACATTCTCCCTTTCAAAGGGGTCACAGCCTTTGAGAGCCCTCTTGACCATCTAGCTCCTCCTGCAAACATGGTGAGCATCTGCACACCATGTGGCTGGGTCTCGGGGCCCCGGGCCCTGCAAGCTCATGCCTGAGTGAAGATCTGTGACACCCACGGCCTCATAGTGAGGTGATGTGCAGGACAGCCCCACTCCCTTCGGACAGGGACACAGACACGAGACTCCCCATCTACATGGACAGCCTTTACCTTTCTGGGTGCCCTGCACTCTCTCCTTCTCCACGGGTTCCTCAGGGACCAGCAAGGACTGTGCAGCCTTGGCCATTTCCTTGGCCTGAATATACTGCTGCAGCTCTTTAGCAAAGTTATCCTCCGGTTCCCGACCACAGACATCGCTATCGCTGTATGAGTCGTAATCCCTACTTCGTGATTTCCTACGCAGCAAACTCTTCGGTGATGCCGTAGAGTTTCCAAAGTGCCTAAACTAAGAAAAAACAAAATCTTCAACTTCAAAAGTCTAGTGTGATTCAAAACAATCTGATTATAAAGCAGCAGCAAAGACTGGCTGTGCACTGACTGTGGCCGAGAGTGGGAGACTGGTACCTGCAGGTTCACATGCTACTCTTCCCAGTGTTATGTATTTGGAATTCTCCAGAATTAAAACAACAAAATGAAACAATGAAACAAACAAACAAACAAAAAACCAGCATGACACAGCCATCCTTAAAGATAATTTGAGGGAAGATTCAGAATCTGTATGCCATATGAATTTTACTGAATTAGAAGACTAAATCTCCAAGTCTTAATTCTGTGATATCAAGCAATTACAGTATTATAGTTCACATTTTATTTCTCCCTTTGCATCGACTATACTTTTAAATGAATTAGTAACTCATTTCATAAATACAAGTAAACTGTAATGACCCACCATAAAACTCAATGCACTAAGATACATCACAGCTACCAAAGCTTATTCTTTTTACCTATATAATTCCCAGATTTTGTGGCAGGCAAGGTGGCAGCCATGATGATGTGGAAGAAAGAACTGCCTGGTTCCCTGTAATTAAGTTAACTTTCAGAAACTGTCTTCTAACTGTTGGAGCTGCCTCAGAGGTATCAGCTACAGGCATAGACACCCACTAGGGCAAGTGCCAGGGCTGGCAGCTGACCCTCGGCAGCCTGGGGTGATCAAAGCAGACAACTAGCACTGTGTATATAAAAAATTTCCTAATATTGGTTACACAGGTGTATAAGCCATATAATTATCATCACCATGTATGAGACATGTCAATTAAAAAGTGTATTAAAAATGTCCATGTGCGACAAGGCTCCAATTTTGATGTCGGAAGAAATGGCATGTCTATCACTGAAAATGACCGATGGTCCTGCCCCAGAGCCTGCTTCCAGGCCTGAGTTCTCACCTACTTTCACATAACCAATGAAGGCAGAGAACACAAAGCAAGCAAGAAATATAACAGACGTTATGACTACTGCACACTACACGAGCCACTCCAATTCAGTGGTTTACCTCTGACGGTTGACAGTGGAGCTAGGAGTTGTATCACCAGAGGGAGGACTGTAAGCCCAGAGAAGGAATCTGTTGCAGGATCCCAACATGCTGAGACAGCTTCCTGGGCTGCGCCAGCCTCAGTGAACACCTTACCTTCAGTATAGTGGACACCTGCCCCAACTAACAGCACACAGCAAGCATGTGTACAGAACTCCGATCAGGAGTTGGAAACGTTGGCCTGGCCTCCTGAAAATAAGGTTCTGCTGGAAAACGGTCACACTACCCTTTCCTCTGTGTTATCTCAGGCTGCTTGGCTATTGACAGAGACGACATGGTTCACAAAGTCAAAAAGATGCCCCCTCCAACCTACATGGAAAAGCTGGTGCCTCTTAAAGTAGCAAACATGCTTATCCTGCTTCTGGCCCTTAGGTTTATTCAGTGGGCAAAGGGAGAGCCAGAAATCATTCAGTATGCGGCAGTTCCCACAAAGGTTAGCTTAACTATGCTGAGATGAGATCCCATTCAGTGTATATAAATCAAATATTACAGAGATCCAGATGAGTGACTCTGCCCCCACACAAAACATGAAGGCCTACAGCACCCAGGCCAACCCCTTCACTGCAAGTGACAAAGTATCTGATCTATCTGAAGCAAAGGAAGAGATGAGATGTGCTGACAGCACTAATAAAACCAGGACACGCATCAACTACCCGGCTTTAATACACCTTAGAGGTAATGAGTGTTACTAGTTCACACAAGTCTTTTCACAGAGCACTGAACCACACTCACCGCAAAGGACCGCTTACTTCAACTAGCTATAAACTCACTGCTCTGATGTCTGCTGTTCTCTATATGACTTAGAAAATATACGAATGTGATATTACGACCTTTTTCTCTTTTAGAAAGGAATCTAAATAAAGTAGTAATTTTAAGTAAAAGCTCTTCTTGCTTTTGATTCAGGATGGTATATTGAACTAGTATGGCCTCCTGACATTCCACAGAAATAAAAGTACAGAGATGTAAGAATTAATAGTTCCAGAGTAGTGTTGGGGGAGGAGGTGGGGTGGAGGAAAGGGACCATAAAGTACATTCATCAGTCTGCAAGAAGAGTTCACCAAGTTCTTAGCAAACTTCTGACAAACAAAAAGCAAGGTTTCAAGTGGAGGCTGGGCTCAAACTGGAGTGTAGAAATGGGGCGACAACTGAGGGCAAGTTAAAATTCCACATGAAGACGGACAAAGCTATTACAGCAAGTTCTTTCTGCCTACCCCTCAACCTGGGCAAAAAGAGAGGCTGCCCTCTAAAGAAACTAAGTAAAATGTGACACAAGTCAAGACTTCTTGTGTGTGTCCTGAGACCAATCCTAGAGTTAAGTCCTCTACATTCTGGCATTTGGGAGCAACCCAAAGAAATACATGGCACCCATTCACTCTACAGCAGAGGTTCTTATACTGCAGGCCAGAACCCCCTCCCCAAGGGTCTACAGATAGAACAACATGAAATTGGGATTAAAAACCACATACAATTCTCATCAACCTCTAAACTGAGCATCTTGTTCTGTTTAAAACACAGGCTACAAACCACAGCAGTCTCAGCAGCACGTGCGCTGTCACGGACAGAAATCACGGGTACCCTTGCACATCCAGTCACAGTTGTTGGACAGCTCAAATTTCCTGTATGTCCATCACCGTGTCAAAGCTACAGTAACTAGACCCACTGCTGAGCTTATCGCTCAATGCATTAACAAAAACACATTACTCCTAGCACACTTAAAAAAAATATTTTGATAACTTTATTTCAATAAAATCAATTTCCTTTGTAATCCCACATATTTTATTTTATACACTTAAAAAAGTTATTCTAAGAAGGGGCCTGAGGGCTTTGCCAGACTGCCAAAGGAATGCAGGGAGCAAAAAGGCCAAGAATTATCTGCTACTGGAAACCTGCCCACCCCGCAAACCGCAAGCCCATTTGGTGGGGAACCCACAGTGAAACAGACCTACCAACACAACAGCAAAGGATGTCCATCAACGCTCCACACCTTTCTTAAATCAAGAGACAGTGAAAAACATAAAAGCACATGACAAAAATCGAGACCAGGGGTCCTTAGACTATGACCCAAGGTCAAATCCATCCTGCCCCCTGTTTTTATAATGGTCAGCAAGCTAAGAATGGTCTTTACATTTTTTAGAGTTGGGGGAAAAAACATCAAAAGAATAGCATTCATTACATAACACATGAAAATTATATAAAATTCAAATTTCAGCATCTACAAATGAAGTTTTATCAGGACTCGGCCATGCCCATTCATTTCCATATTATTCCTGCAGAGCTGAACAGGTGCAAAGGAGACCACATATTGCTCTCTCCTCACTTTACACTGTACTCAGGACACTAGAAATTTCAGACAGTTACAGCTTAACAGCATTTTGCCAAGACATGACATTTTTACAGTACTATTGCATACCCATCATGTCAAAACATGAAAAGTAGCCTCCGAATGCCATGCACTTAAGGCTCAGTGTAGTGTGGATTACTTTATTGTTCTTTTAGATGGCAAAGCATTATGGTGGCCATGTAATGAAACTTCAGAACCTAATTTTTGTCAACATTACAATATTAAGCATTCATCTTAACATTCCAACTCAATCATCACAACTCGATGGTTAGAAAATTTAAAGCAAATTATCTCATCAGGAAATTATTTCTTCAAAAATAAAAAGTGAAAATGAATTTGTAATCAAAGCTCGCTTCTAAGTGGGTCATTTGTTAGCCCATCAGAGAAGGCTGACAGTGTGATACTGAAACCCTGACTGAGTGCCACAGCTGAAGTGGCCAGAAAAAGGAATGCTGTTCGAGACAACTGGCCTTTTGGCAAGAACAGCTGCTCAGAGATGCAAAAAATTCAGGAGAGACTTCAACATACAAAAGAAGTAAGACAAGTACTATCAAGTGGTTTTCTTTGGTTCCTGATGAGTTGACACTACTCAGTGTCACTATGCTGTCCAAAGATAAAATAAGACACAACACCCATTCCCACTCACATTTGCAGCAGGTTCAAACCACAGTTCCAGCAGTCTTTCATACCTGAACGCAAGTGCAAAGAAATAGGTCATTTCAAAATCCACTGAGCTGTGTGCATCTGAGAAGTCATCACCTAGCCATCCATTAGAAGTGACTAACCTGCAGTGCAAGAACACACTAAAAGACAAACCCCAAGCGGAGAGTATAATGAAGTTCTACAAATGCCTTCCAAGCAAGGAATGTGCCTGATGGAAATCACACGGGCAGACTGACAGTATCTGAAAGTACCCATCTTCAGTGAAAAGGCATCTTCAAAGATGGAATGCATGAAATCAAATCAAAGATCAGCATTAACAGAAATCTATGCAAAAATTCCAAACTCAATTAAACAAGTGATTATCCCCAAAAGAAGAATCCCATTCTTCTCATTAGTAAATTTGTATTACACAAACTCAATTATTATATGTTGACTTGACAATAAAAAAGTTGTAGAAATTTGTCTTCTCTCTTGTTATATCTGTACATATACCACTCTCATTATATATGTTATATCTTTAAATTGTGCTTTGTGGCTTGCAAAACCCAAAATATTTGCTGTTTTGTCCTTTACAGGAAAAGTTTACTGACTCTTGATCGAGAGACTAAAACAAAAATGCAGGAAAAAGAGAAAGCTGTTCTAGAAGAAGCAAATATGATTCAAGGAAAAGAACTTAAGAATTAAAAATAAACAAACACACAGAGATTCAAATGGTATTATATTAAAAAAGCGATGCTAGAACACACTGACCAAATAGAAAACAAGAACTCTGAATAGTTAAACTCTGATTTATGAAATAGAGATAAAGAGAAAGAGAAAAAATTTCCTCAAACACAAAGGACAAGAGAATGAAAATAAAATAGAAGATAGGCCTAATTCATGAAGGGTAGGAGTGAACAGTCTCACCAGACACTAAGCACACTGACTAAAAAAAAAGATTCACAATCTTTAGGAAAGTTGAAAAATAAACAGAAGAACAGAAGAGCTTCCAGAGAAAACAGGACACTTGTGACAGAATGGAATTGGATGAGCAAGGTCCCATGTTACAACACTGGCTGGCAAAAGAGACAGGAGCAATGGCCTCGAGGACTCACACCTGAATCTATTTCAGACAAACTACATATCAACTATGAGGATAAATTCACGATATTTCCAGAAATGTTAACAAGAACTCAAAAGTTTAATCTCATGCCTACAAAACCATATATGTCAACCAAATGAGAAACTAACAGAAAACAAAGACGTGACTGACAACAGCCTCAATCAAACACCTATCGACTAGTCTGACAAAAAGGGTTTGTAAGATTAAGGCATCCACCAAGAAAGTTATCACATACTGGTGAGAAATTTAAGAGGACCTAAAAACTGGACAACTCAATATTCTAAAGATTTCAATTCTCCCCCAAATGTTCTATAGATTCAGTGCATTCCCAGTGAAAACTCCACCAGGATTTTCTGTAGAACTTGACAAACTAATCTAAAACTTACGTGGAACTGCAAAGGACTAAAAACAACCAAGACTCAAAGAAAAAAACAAGGCATGAGGCCTTGCTCACCTGGTACCCAAACTCATTACAGAGCTGCAGTAACCAATGTGGGCAGACCCTGGGGAAGGGAAGACAAGCAAGCCAGTGGGATAGAAAAGTCCAGCAACAGATCCATCTGAACATCACACTTGATTTTTGACAAAAGCGACACTGCAGACCTGTGGAGGAAAAGGCAGTCCTTTCCCTCAACAAATGAAACCAGAACAACTGGGTATAAAAAAAAAAAGGTGAAACAAAATTTGTCCCTCTACCTCATAGTATATATTCAGAGTGATTATAAACTTAAATGTGAAAAGCAAAACAATAAAGCTTTTAGAAGACACTGTAGGAAAATATTTTTATCTCAAAATATTATTATAAACTTTTCATCAAAAAAAAAGCCATCAAATGGAAAGAAAACCAAAAAATTAGCAATTTTGCAACACAAAACCCACAATGAAAGGAAAATCCCCTTATCTCCAAATAAAGAACTACAAATAAAGAAAAAAACAATCACAAACCAATATAAAATAACAAAAAGACTTAAAAAGGCACACAAAAAAAGGGAAACCCAAATGTACAAACATGTGAAAATATTCTCCATCTCAACGGTAATCAAAAAAATGCAAACTCAACTCCAGTGCAATACTTCACCAGATGGCAAAAATTAAGAAGAGTAATAACATCAAGTGTAGAGCAGCAGAAACAGTCTTTGCATGCTGCCTCCAGAAATAAAATGTAGCAGAATCCCTCTAGAACACAGTTCGGCCTTACAGGGAAGGTGAAGATGCTCACATAAGACTCAGTAGTGACACCCCTAGGTAAATGCAGAGCTCCCCACACCCCACGAGGACACGTTCCAAGACCCCCAGTGGATGCCTGAAACTGTATCAAACACCATATAGACTATGTTTCTTCCCATGCACACCTATCTGTGATAAATTTCGATTTACCAATTAGGTATAGTAAGAGATCAAGAGTAATAACTAATACAATTGAACAATTATAACAATGCATTACAACAAAAACTAAAGTGAATGTGGTCTCTCTCACGTCTCATGTGCTGTACTCACTCTTTCACTTAAAGGCAGCACCTTATGGATTCTCAGTAGCATATCCGAGTGACCAACATCACTATTCTTGTGCGTTGGGCCATTATTAAGTAAAATAAGGGTAACTAAACAGAGGCACAGCGATACCTGAACAATCCATCTGATAACTATAACAGCCACAAGGTGAACCACGAGCAGGGAGCGTGGACAAAGCAATGATTCACATCTTGGACAGAGTGGGATGGTGTGAGATCTCATCACACTATTCATAATGATGCACAATCTAAAACTTATGCATAACATATTAAAGCCTATTGTGTCTGTGAATCCATTGCCAATTCAAACCTATTTTTTAGTAGTATGTCAAAATTAATGTATATTTTTTAGAAGAGAAAAAGAGGCACAAAGGAGTAGATATTGGCTTTGTTATGGGGTGGCTGTGCCCTCCCAAAATTCCTTCACTGAAGTCCTAACCTAAACGCTTTAGAATTGACTCGATTTGCAGGGACATGGCATGTTAGGGTAAGCTCTAATCCAATATGACTGGCATCCTTATAAAAAGAGGAAATTTAGACACAGACATATGCATGAAAGTAAAGATCAAGGTGATACTTCTAGAAGCCAAGCCAAGGATCACCAAAGATGCTGGCAAACGCCCAACAGGTGTGGGAGAGCGTGTAGCAGACCCTCATCCTCAGAAGGAACCCATTCACCCTATAGATACCTTGACCTCACACTTCTAGCCTCCGATTCTGAGAGAGTAAACTTCTGTTGTTTAAGTCAGCCAGATTGTGGTACTTTGTCCCAGCAATCCTAGCAAAGTAACAGAAGCTTTAAGCTCTAAATCAGTAAAGTTAGTTAAGTCAGCACATCAATACCCTTAAAATTTTGATCTAATTTGAAAAATAAAGTTTTTGAAACAGTTTACAACCCATTTCAGAAACAGGGAACACCAAAATAGAAACAATGTATCGAAAACTGTTTATGTTAAATGACAATAAAGTTCTTAAATGATAATTTTTAAAAAAAAAATATAACCAGAGCTTTTTGATATAAGTAACTGGGTCTAAAATGCTGACTAAATTGGGACAAATAGGATCCCTAATAAATTTCTCACATCCATTCCTGTCTGTTCAATATTCCAACTTCATCTTACTTTTTTGGGAATATGCTCACTCTCCAGTTTTACTTCCCATTTTATTTTCTCTTCTTGTGTTTCTTCAACTTCTGTATCATCTATTTCATCATCGATTCTGTAGCAAAAATATCAAATAACACAAGACGGTTTTTTCAACCTGAAAAGGGGTTCATACCACAGCATTAAAATTCACAGCTTTGGCTTATCTTCAGCTTGCCCTCAAAGAAATCCAAAATTCAAATTCTACTCTAAATATTCCAGAAAAATAATGTACAAAATTATGATGAGCAGTCAATGTCAACATGTTTAGGAGTAAAAGGTAAAGCTGAAGTTTTAGAAGTTTTAGATAGCATAACCTTAGTGTTCAAGCATTAACAGTGTGTCATTCATCCATTCATTCAACAAATACTTGGTGCCCACTGTTTGGGCACCCTACACCAGGCTCTGAGCCTTCAATCCTGGAATACAGCCATAAACTAGCCAGACCTGTCCCTGCCTCCTGAGAATTTCCAGTCTGCTTGGGAGAAAGAAAGAACAGCTTCCATACAGCAAGATCAATACAGATGTGCTGAGGAACACCTACCCAGATCTGAGGGCCAGAGCTCTCTGAGCTAGAAGGTGTGCAGGAGCTGGCACACAAAGAGGACCAGAGGGAGAAGACTATCATGGGCAGGGCGCCTTCCCAGGTCAGAGGAGCAGGAAATGCATATTCAAGTGGGAAGTTGAAAAAGAAGTTGCTGCAGACTCACAAGGTCTGAGCAAGTGAACATGCACAGACACTGTCTGAGACAGTACCTTAAGAACATTCCAGCAAAAGGAGACATGAAAACAAGAAAGACGACAGTAAACAAAGAAGCCCATAAAATGTATAGGTAAACTGAAACAGTGGCTGACACTATAGCCATGGGGGCTGAAGACAGCTTTGCTTCAGCAAGTCGTGACCACTAAACAAAGCCTGAAACCTGAGTCACATGTTAGGGCAAGGTAAGGACTCAGCATCGCACATGCCCTCATCACACATGTTCCAAATGCGGATTCACCAGTGCCAGGATGTTGACAGCAGTGCCAGGCCTCTCTCAGCTGCAGAGCTTGGGCATCAAGGCTCCATCCACCACCAGGTACCCAACCTGTCCTCAGGCAGAGCTGCAGCTCTCCCCCTCCCTTGAGCGACTGGGCTGTGGGCTGTCCACAGGAGCATCACGGCACAACCAACCACCCACCAAACCTCAGTTGGCAGCAAGGAGCCCTGCCAAGCAGAAAGTAACCCTGCCCAGGTGGAATAACACAACAGCAGCATTCTGACCACTTTGCTATCAATAAGCCTGCTCCACCTCAGGACCCTTATATGGAGCTCCCCTACTAGATGTCACCCTCCTTCGCCCCATCAAGTCCCGCTCAAATATGACTCACCAGTGTCACTAGCAAGACCTTCCCTAGCTAACTCTGCAGAATGTCTGCATCCCCCACCATCCTCGCTTCCTACCCACCTCCCCACTTACACTTCTAGCCAGCACTGGCCATTGCACTGACTATCGCCCAACAGGCCATCCCGTTAGCCCTCACTGCCATCATCCAGAGGGTTCTTAGAACTGCAGCAAAGTAACACATTAAGGAGACCAGCCTCGCCACAGGCTGACTGATACACATAGGGGTTAAGTTCCTGGCACAGCGCAGCGTGTGGCATCTCATCTCATCTCATCTCATGGTGAGAACAAAAGGCAGTGACTCCCCTGACCTGTTATAATTTACATATCATCTGAGCCCCAAGGATATAAAATAAATCTCACCAGTACTAGGATTTTTTTCTCTTCTGTTTATTTATTGCTATGTCCCTGGGGCTAAAATAACATCTCCAACCTACCAGGTGCTTAGTACATGAGTAGTTCCATAATAAAATTACTAGGAAAAAAAACCCCAAGAATCATAAAAGATTGATTCATTTGACTGCATTTAAAACAAAAAATCTTTATGTGTTGAAAATAATGCCATAAACAAAGTCAAAAGACAAACTGGGGGTAAAATATTTGCAGTGTAGAGATCCCAAAATTTTATAGAGAAAGACCAATTAAGAGAAAGGGGAAAAGGCTATGAACAAGGAACAGTTCACAGATACGCACCATAACCACAAGGCATTACCATTATCATTCTTTGCCTGACATTTTGGCCAAAGTCCAAGTGTCATAAAAGGAGACAGGAAAGCAGTCCAGTAAAATTTGTGAATGGACCCTTTTGTCCAACATATTTCAAATGGAGGGCTGCTATTGGGTTTTTAAATCTTGCTAATGTCTACCTTGTGATGATTCACCTTGCTGAGTTCTCACATATTTTAAGTTTACTGATTCGTCTTTTTTCTTTGTAACTGATATCATTTACAAGGAATTAGTGTCTTTATCTCTTTTCAATATTTATAGACCTTATAGTATTTTCTTCATTTTGCCTTAGAAGCATGGTGGTTAATCATGGGTCCTGGAGTAGGACTGGGTAACAACGATCCTAGTTTTGCCATTTACACTGTGTAATCTCGGCAAGTTATTTTATCACCTCTGTGCCTCAACTTTCTCATCTACAAAAACCAAGACAATCTCTTCTCTTTAAGGCTGCTAAGATATTAAATGACATTTTACGTAAAGCACGCTGGAAAGCTCTGACGGTAGCCAGAATTAAAGCATCCGTTAAGGTGTGTAAGACAGAAAGAAGGGAACAGATTTGAGTGATATGTAGGTATAGTCAGCCAGAATAAGAGGCCTATCAAGGAGAAGGGGAATAAAGGCTGTGTGTCACGGTTTCAGCCTAGAGAAACTGGGGCAAAGACACAGGTTTACAAGAAAGATGGTTTTTAGCACTCCCAAGTCACAGGGGGAGAAAGTGAACCGATTATGCGGATGTAAACAAAGTCCACTACCCATGTCCCCAAGAATGAGATCAATAGATTAGCGCCACGTGGCCTTTGGTCTCAGCTCCCTTTCAACCTTAAGGGAATATAATATCCAGATGGTGTTTGCAGCTGTGGGGTGGTCATCAGCGTTCTCTGATGCAAACCAGTGCACTAAAGGCGGACTATTCACTCCTCGCCCTGAGCTGCTTGAACTGGGGTTTTCGTCTCTTCTACAAAAAAGCACCACAAGCACGTGTCGTTAAGAAATGGTGGATGACCTCGTCCTCCAGATCTCACGTGCTACGCGGACATGGGCCGGGAGAAAGGGGAGCATCCTGGCGCCACCCTCCTGCCCCGCCAGAAGCCCTTGCCTCCGGCTGCCACCCGCGCGCCCTCCACGCACCGCACCGCCGCGCGACGCCCACCCGCAAACCCCCAAGACCCACGCCCCCCACGACTCCAGACCGGGGCCTCCCGGGAGGGCAAGGGGCAGGACCCGCTGAAGCTGCCGCGCTCGGAGCTGGAAAACACGGGGCATCACCTGTCGTCAGAGTCCGTGGCCAGTCTCCTGCCGAGGGCCGGGTTAGGGGGTCTGGAGAAAAGATTCTCAAAATCCATCCCCTGTCGAGGACCAGGCAGCTTGCCCAGTTGACAGCCACCTCAACGTGAGAAGAGAGAACAGAAAACACCCGGTACCGCGTTGGCGCGCCGCGCATGCGCCGCCCGTCCCCTCTGCGTACGCGCTGCTCTCCTCACTACGCATGCGCTCTTCTACAGCCAGCGGCTCCGCCCTAATTTTATGCTAGTGTTTTCCGATCCGTTTTCTCAAACAGTTACTATAATTTTTAGGCTCAGTCTTTAGGAGTCTCCTTTTGATGGGAATCCCTGTGTTTCTAGAAGCAGTAGTAACAGCTAACACTGATCTGAGCGCTCACTGTACAGCAGGCCTGTTTTACATTCAGCTCACCTAATGCTCACCGCAGCCCTACAAGGAAAGGCCTGTCGGGGCTATTCCACCTTTTCCAGATTAGGAAACAGAAATGTGGACACCTTACGGGACTTGTAGAGTTACTGTCATATATAGTGGGCTTAAAATAAACAAAACTTAGGCAGAAAAGTCTATTAAAAAGTATCAAGTGCTAAGAGGATTCAGAAGAGAAGCCAGTACATGGTTGGAAAGCTTTCTTAACCAGGGTCACAGTTAAAGTCAAGAATGTTCTAATTTCTACAGGATGAGTTAAGCTGGGAGAATGTCAGTCCTCCAGTTCCTTGTGTGCATTAAAATCAAAGGAGAGACTGTAAGGAAGGCACAGGAAATCCATTGGTGGTGGGTCAGGGAAGAGACAGGAATCCAAGCTGAGAAGTGTCTGGGACTGGATTGAAAGCAAACTGGGTGCTGCAGACTTCCTTTCCATTGGCGAGTTCAAGACAGCCAACACTGAACATTTAAATATGAGAGATGGTATGCTTGCATCCAGGTCACAAGGGGTCCTGTGGTCTTGTGCCCTGGTGCCAGCAACTGTGCCTTTCAGGGGTAGGACAAGATTGCTGACATCTCAAAGGTGTGTCATCCTAGAGGAGTGGGAACAACGGACAGCACTCACGGCAAAGAGTGATGTCTGCTAAGGAAGCCACAGGCTGGGCAATGAGTATCCGGCACGACCTGCACAAATTCCTTAACCCGCAAGTCACACGGGGTAGCCACCGCCCAGCACAGTTAGAAGCTTGTGATCAGACAAGCCTGGGCGGCTACTTTGGGAAACTGAGCCTGCCAGGCCTGCCATGTGGCCTACTATATCTCCCTTTTACATTCACACTAAGCAAAGACAAAAGGAACTTTCCTCCAGAACTAAGCATTGTACTATATAAGCAGTAACATGACTAATCAGAAAAAAAATGATTTTCAAGGTCACGTTACTGTCAAGAAATGTAATAGCCATTTGCCCATATTTATAAAATATTCATCTATATTCTATATGTTAAAAGTTTACGAAGTAACTTAAAGGTTACATAATTCTCTTACTAGCTGTTTTCCTTCTATTATTTAATAACGGGGTAGATGAACAGTATGAAATATCAGAACAAGTTACACGCCAGTCTATCTTCCTCAAACTGTGATTCTGAGAACTGAACACTAGAGATATCCGCTACAACCTTGAAGGAGAAAGTACATTTCCATCATTTAGGCAACAAAGATGTTTTAGAAATACGCATGGACAGCGAACGTCCTTTACTGTCCCGCCCAGCCCAGGGACAACCTTTGAAACAGGTTGGTCAGGGTGCTTCATCGGCTCCCCACCCTTCACGCGGCGGAACGATGCGGGTGACCCACTCCCAGCACCAAGCCGCCTCCGCAGCTACGCGAAAAGGATGGGCCCCCGCCCCTGCAGGTGATGGACGGGCCGCGTCCTCCAATGGCCGACGCGCTCGGGCCACGGGCGGGGCGCGGCGCGCGGAGGGATCTCGTACCTCTAGTCCCGGGCTGGTGCGCGCCGCCATCTTGTCGAACGCCTTCCCGGGGCCGCCATGTCGGTGAGGAGCAGTCACCGCCACGGCCACTGTCCAAACCCCTGCGTCGCGGCGCGCCGCCCGCCCGCCCGCTCCCGAGCCTCGGCCGCCGGCGGCGAATAGAGACTAGCGCGGCGGCGCCGGCCGCGGCCGCGCGCAGTGTTTGCAGAGAGCCCATCTCTCTGGCGTGGTTGTTAACAGACTGGAAAGTCTGTCTGTGTCGCTCACTAGTAACCGTGAGTTTTTACCGCCTCGTCCCCGCGGCGGGCGGGCGGCCGGGGTCCCGCGCCCCGCAGACCGGTCCGCAGCCCCGCCCCGCTCCTGACCAAACATGACAGACTGTGAACACGCAGGGCGCGGCAGGTCGGAACCTTGTCTGTCTGTGTGTCGGACGAGAGGGCTGGGCGGGGGCGGGCGGGCCCTGCATGACCGAGAAGTCTCCGGGGCCGCCGCGCAGGACGCGCCCGGGGGGCCGGGCCGACGGCGGGGGGGGGCCGGCGCCCCTCCAGTCCCGCCCGCCTGCCCCGCCCGCCGCACGTGCGACCCCCGCCCGGGCTGGGGCCGGGGCCCGGCCCGCCGGGACCAGCCGCGGGTCGGTGATGCCCGTATTGTCTGTGGCTGGCACCCTAGCACACTTCCTGGAAATAAACACGCTCGGTTTTGTTTTTTTTTTTTAATCTTTTTCTTAAGGAAATTTTTAAGCAACTCTGGAAGGCCATGTATTTGAAATGGCACGTTTCAAAGTTAAAAATGTTAACACAACGACTTCGGCTTTTCCAGCCGGAGAGCACAGTTTTCCCCTCAAGAGGAAACCACCGATGACCTCGTCTGGCCCGGTTTTCCGAGCGCACTGTCGTCGGAACCTATCCCCAAGAGTCTGATTTTTCTAGGTCGGCCGTGCCTGTGGAGGCTCTCGGTTCCTTTAGACGTTTGGGGCGTCCACAGAATTTAAGTTGCGCAGACAGCAGACTGACGTTGGGGCTCGGTTTTTAATTTACAGTCTTGTGCCGCATAGTGACGTTTGGGTCAACAGTGGACCAAATACACAGCAGTGGGCCTATGAGATGACACAGTAATGGAGCTGAAAAATCCCTGTCGCATAGCGATGTCGCGGCAATGTCACAGGCAAGGGTTACTCACGTGTTTGCGGCGATGCGGCCGTAAACACCACTGCCTGCCAGTCCTGTGCAAGTAGGGCACGTGCAGTCCCAGCCCCGGGCGGTACCGTCAGGGCTTGTGTACATACCTGTGACGGTCACACTGCCGCAAAGCGCCTAACGAGACCTTTCTCAGCAGAGTGTCTCCCCGTCACTAAGCAGCACGTGACTGTACATTGATATCTCAATGATTAAGAAAAAGGGAGAGCTATCTCTCAGTGAAATGACTAGAATCCATTGAGTCTGATTCCTATGTAGAATTCTTAAAAACCTGGAATCTGGCAATTAGTCCTTGGGGAATGAAAGAAGTCAAAAGTGTACGTTGTGCCCTAGAAGGTGTACAGGTTGCGGAAGTCCTTCCTGTGGGGTGATGTGATCTGTTTTCTGGAGAGCATTCCAAACCCAGAAGCAGAAATCGGGGACATCAGAGAAATTTGAATATATAAACATCTGGCAACCTTGAAAGGGATAAAAATAGTCCAACTTTAAAAGTACATCGCCAGAAGGCAAATTAATTAAACTTGTAGTAGTATTTAGAAAGCAAAAAGAAAAAAAAAAACTTAAAAATTGAGTACATAGGCTTACACTTGAAACATTTTTCATGATCGTTAAAATTTTCTTATTAATATGAGAAAATTTTTGGAATGGGTTAACTGATGAGAAGTTTCCCATTCTGAATATCCGTGGGCAAACCAATGATGGGGTTTTGCTAATGCAGCCTAAAATTAATTCTTCTATATGGTAAAGGGAAATGTGTTCTCTGTTCACAGAGCACTTCAGTATGTGGATTATGTATTTTATGTAGGAAAGAAGCCATGTTGCCAAATTCAGGTACTAAAGTTATTTTGCTAGTAAGGAACTGTGATGCCAGACTTTAAAAAGAATTAGAAATTTTAAAATACTGAATTAGAAGTTAAAGTTTTTAAGAAGTCTTTGGAAGATATATTAACAACTTAGTAGGAACTAGATTAAGTACTAGTGATATTTAGTCTTTTTATTAGGACTAAGAGAATATTTTCTAGTAATTTCTAAAAAAGGGGTTAGCTCCAGTTTAACTTGTTTAACTGTTAAGTGGCAGTATTATTCTGAAGCAAAAAGAGGCAGTTTATCTTTTTCACACCTTTTTTTGTCAATCAACATGAAACTACATCAAAAACAAAGTGAACTAGGAGTCAGGAGAAACAGCTCTAGCTTTGATGCCACTTAGATTTGCAAACTTGAGCAAGCCTAGTTTCTTCATTGATTAGAGGGTTCTACAATAATTTTTCAAATTCTACAAGATCAGTGGTTCTCTATCTCTGGGGAGATTTTTAAAAGTGTTGGTGTCATTTCCATGTCTAAGCCTCATCTTGTGTTTAAAAGATTTTTAAAGGCTCCTTGAGTAATTCTAATATGTGCCAATTTGAGAACCACTGTACTAGATCAGTTTTCCGACCTTAGCAAATCATCAGAAACACTTTCAGGAATAAAGATTCTTGTCCTGCCCATAGCAACTGAATCAGAATCTCTAGGGGAAAATTGTGGTAATCTGTATTTTTAATAGACTCCCTGGGCGAATAAGTTTTGAGGGGAAATGGACTAATCTGTGGAAATCTCACATACTCTGTGCTTCCGTGTTATAGTTATTTTATACTGTAATAAAACTTTCTGTGAATTAGTTGATGAACATGTATGAATTGTGTGTGGAGCTAGGCGTTGTCTCAAGGATATTTTTTTTGTGACATTCCTGAAAATTAAGGTATACTGTGAGTACAGGAAGAAAGTTAAATCTGATTTTTATTTACAACTGCTTTGGTTATGCAAATTACAATGTTACTGTTATATTCTAAATGTAAATGGAAAGTCAAAGAATGCACAATTTTTTCTCTCTCAACAAATGTCTTGCACATGTTTTATGTGGTGAACATTTGCACAAGATTTGTTTGCCAAATTACTTAGCTTTTTAAAAAATACCCACTTGGTGTACTTTCCTCTAAATATATTCATGCCTAGAGTGAAAACAATGTGTTTTTGTAAAGTGTTATTAATATAAAAATACTTGTAAATAAATGTGTGGATATGCAGAGTATTAGCAGAGGCCTTTGCCTAGGACCTTAGAAATAAACAGTAGATATGGAGAAGGGGTTGCGAGATGTGGAAGGGAGATAAAATTTTTGTCCCTTTTCATTCATTCAGTTCTTCCCTCTAGTCCAGTTCTCTCAGGCACAACTCCAGCCAGCTAGCTTTATATTGCAGCTGGATGCTGACCCAGTTAAAACTCACAAAGACCTTTTAAAGGCTAAGTACTCTGAGTCCCTGCTTTGGGGTGGGATCTGTGGTAGAGTCGGAAAGATAACTATGCATTCAAGTAACTGTTGCATAATTTTCTGAAATATGCTGAAGGTGAAAAGTTTTACAAGGGCCCACACTGGGGAAAACAATTTTAACAGAAACAACTTAAAAGCTTAGGATTCTCGGTCACTAATTGATAGGAGGTACGGATGTCCCTTTGGGGAGAGGTTACTCACTCTGTGCCCCTTGAGAACAGCCTTCCTACTTCCTTCCCCTCCTCTCCTTGCTTTTCTTCCTCATGCAAAACAAGAACATCCCAACTAGTCAGAACAGTGGGGGTTTGTATTTCCCCATCCTCACAGAATGATGGAGAGACCTTGCTAAGTCTACCTGGGAGAATTTGGAGGGGTGAGGGTGGAGGAGAGGCTTACACTCCTCATTTGCAGCAGGGCTCTCATTTGGTGCACACATGAAGTGCAGGAGGTAAGGTAGCACCCCAGCACCCCATCTGCGAAACTTGCCCAAGACCCCCAACACAGAGCCAGGTCAGGACTCAGGTGTGCAGCCTCTGCCTGCTGCACCCTTGTCACTGCATGGGGTCCATGCAGGGACATGCTGCAGTAGGTGCCAGTCCCATCATTTGAATTGTTAGCGTGGTGTGCGCTAGCAGTCTAAGGCCCGCGTTCTGGATAAAACCAGGGTTCTGAGCCTAGGTGTTCCTCTAACTCGGTTAATGCTCTTCTCTTCTTCATGATTATTTATCTTACTTGTGAAATCAGGTAGTTGAACAAAATTATTCCCAATCTCCCTTTCCACTTTAGTAAATAAGTTTTAACTTAAAAATTTGCAGATTCCTTTTCTCACATTGGAGGTCACTTGATGCTCTGTACAGTATCTGTTTTGTAAATTAGTATGTTTACTGAAGTAAATGCCTTCCCTCACTGGGCCACTAATTAATTTTATCCTTAATTGTGGTAAAATGAGAGTAACATTGACCATCTTAACCACTTTCAGTACAGGATTCTCTCACATGCAGCCAGTCGCCAGAACTCAATTTATCTTGCAAATATGAAACTACCATTAACTTATTTTTGATTACCAAGTCTGTTAATTTAACTATTAAAACTATCAAAGTGAGTTTTTTTTTTAGCAAAAAAACTCGGTTATACACCAAATTCAGGTTTGATGTTCAAAGCACTTTGACTCTTAGGAGGACGTCTTCCTAACCCCGTCTAAACAAATGTTTTCATTCACTTTTAAATTGTTCTTTAAATTTTCATTCAGCAGACTTCTGTGCCTAGCAATGTGGTGAGTGCTGGGAAACAGATCTGATGCATCACTGAAGCTGTTCTCCAGGATCTTATGATCCAGATGGAGAAGCAGGTTGATAAATACATAGTGATCGCTCCAGGTGTAATGGATGTGTGAACCAAGTGCATTTGTGGCACAGATGGGACCTTCAGGGCCATTATGGAATAGTGAGGCCTAGAGAATGAGTAAATTTGGCCAAGCCAACACAGAATCCTATGAGAAGCATGAAGAAATGAGATGGTGTGGTAGACGCAGGGTCAGTAAAGGTGTTTGCATGAGGTGCGTGTACAGCATGTTTCAGGAACTGAGGAAAGCCTTCAATGAGTTAGAGCTCTCGCCCTGAAGAATGGAAAGAACTCATCTAAGCTTTTTAAGCAGGAGAACGATCACATGTATACCTGAGGGCTGGGAGAAGGGACTACTGAAATAGTAGTCAGTGGAAGGGGGACAAGTTAGGGTGCTTTCAGCCACTTTATTAAATGGTGAGCACCTAATACTTAATATGTATTCTGGCTTCGGGGAAGATAGCAGTAAAGAAAATAATTGGAGCTTACATTTTCTTTGGGGAGAGAGACAGTAAACATGAAAAACAAATGTATTAGGTGATGACAAAGTAGAAAGGGAGATGGGTTATCCTATGGATATGGGGAGGGAGGGTATTTCTACTTGAAGCAGGGTGTTTAGGGAAGCACTTCATGAAAAAGTAACATCTGAGCAAAGCCCTGAAACAAGAGTGATCCAGGGCAGGACCTCTGGGGGAGGAGCATTCTGGAGAATGTGAACAAGATGGAAAATTCAGGAGCCAGGAATGAGTCTTCATGTCATTAAGGGGAAAGCGAGGGAGCAGTGTGGCCTTGCTGTGGAGAATCAGCAAGGTGAGAGCAGCAAGAGATGAGGTTGGATGAGTACGTGGGTGATCGCAAGGGCCTCGTAGCCATCCTGAGAAAGTTGGGTTTCGCTGAGTGTGATGGGAGCCACACTCAGCGAAGTGTTACACGGTAGGGAGGAAGGGTTACACAGTAGTAAGGGCGGGAGGGAGCTGTAGTAGTAATCTGACAGGTGATGATGGATTAGGCCAGGGAGGTGGGAATGGTCAGATTTGGGATATGGTTTGTGGTAAAACCAATTGGATTTGCTGCTGGGTGGATATGGAGCATGAAAGAAGGCAATGAGTCAAAACTACTGTAAAAGTCTAGAAACTGGGTAATGAGCACCTTATGAAAGCATTAGCAGTCTGAGAGCAGAGAAGGCAAAGTTCATGAGATGTTTCTTAGAGTTGACAGAACAGAAAATAAAGATTGAGGAGTTTTCAGCAGAGATGTTAGATAAAGTGACATGATATCCCAGGTATGTGTAGTAGACCTCAAAGAAGACATTTTCTAGAAGCCAAGAGGAGAAAGCTTCAAGGAAGGGATGAACACAGAGCAGGTAAAGGAAAGTAAGGGTTGAAAATCAGCTATAGGATATATTAAACTAGGACATTTAAAAACCTTAATGAAAGAATGCTGCAGGATTTGCAAACAGGTGGCCTTCAGGCCACCTCTTGGTGCCTGACAGGATGTTTAAAAATATTTGTATTTGAATGCCATCAAGATTAACTCGAGTTATCCACCCTCCACAGCCCTAGCCGTCACACTTTTCTGTGCAAACTCAGCACCCAGGGGCTGCTATACTCTATAGGGGACCCGCCTGGCCACAGGAATTTGGGTTTGTGGCCCCTTGTTACACAATGGAGTTAAATTTTCACCTGGATGAACTGGCTGGCAATCTGGCTACCAAAAAGCTTCAGAGAGATGGTGGTGACCTTGAGTCTACCAGGTCAGGCTCTAGGCCAAGGCCACTAGCATATTCCTTTGTGCATAAATGCCTTCTGGAACTGCACATCTCAGTGGCCATGCTTTTGATTTTCAGATTCAGAAGCTGATCAGACTTAATGTTAATTCATGCTCAAAAATAATAAAAATGGCTAACATTTATTTAGTGGTTACTATGAGATAGGCTTTGTTTAAAGTGCTTCACATGAATTATTCCATTTAATCTTCACAGCAACCCTAGTATATAGTCCCCATTTTTAAAAATGAGAAAATATCCTGAGAAATGTATAACTTTTCCAGAGTCACAGAGTAAATCAACGGGAACTCAAATATCTGACTCCAGTGCCCACACTTTTATCAGCTGACAAACATCCCCATCACAAGAGAACGTGAGAATGTGTATGTGTCAAAATGCCAACTGGGTCATGTTGAATAAGTATTAGCTGTCTGCATCAGGGAATATATTCTCTCCGTGTATAATGATAGCTGGAAAGCTAAATCATCAAAGGTTGCCAAGGGAATAAGAGCATGGGATTGGGACTAGGGAGCTGGTTGTAATGACTGTAATGTTAAATGGCATCAGGCTCCAATAACATGATTTTCCATCCCTTGGTATGTCTACCAAGCAGACACTTGCATCCATCTGCCTTACAGGGAGGGTATCCTCTCTCCTGGGCAGTGCTTCCATGGCACTGGCACACTTTCCTCCACATCTCCTCTTCTGTCACTTGCATTGCTAACCAACCCTCCTTTCTGATAGGTCAGTTTCTTCCATTGCATGTTAATATCTTAAATTTAGTCATCTTTTACTTGGTCCTGCGTGCTTGACTTCCTGATAATCTCTGTTCCGGACCATCTTGTTTCAATTTTATGGCTGAGCTTTCTGAGGGCATTCTCGTTTCCAGTATCGGTTTTGAGGTGTTTGGGCCCTGGAAGGTACTGCTTGACTGCCGATGCCATGTGCCGACCCAGATAGTAGTCACTGTGTGGCCTTGACTACAGGTTATTTCAATAAGTTGTTAACTGCCTTTGGCAAAACGCGACCTTCCCCTGTTGGGAAATTATTTTGCATGTATATTTTTTGCTCTGCTCTGTTTTTAATGTGAGTCCATGGCTTAACATTAATACTTCAAATGAATGGTCAATATCTAAATTTTCATAAATCATAGCCACATTCTTGAGTAGCAAACACATGACCAAAGCCAATGCCAAGGAGTTTTTAAAGGGAGTTCTAAGTTAATTATCATTAAAATTATAGCATGAAACCATATGAAAATCAGTGACAATATTTATAAAAAGCGGTAGAAAAATAATCTAGGCTTAGAACTCATGATACTTGATATTTTACATATATTGCTCTTTATAATTCACATACTTTTTAGTTCATTTGGTCCATATAGACGGAACAGATACAAACATCTTCATTTTGTAGTTTAGGAAACATATTCAGAGGGTAAATAACTTGTCCAGGGTGACTCAGCAGCTGAGTCAGAATCAGTCTGTGTATCGCCGTGTTTGGTTTCTTGACTCTCCATGATAGTCCATTTGCTATCAGTTGCGTGGTTGGGTTTTGGGCAGGTGTTTTCGAGATATTCATCATAAGCAGTATCATCCTAGTTCTTCATAAATTCATCTTATATGACAAAGCATTTTTCTAAATCTTAAAACATTAAAATTTATAAAGTATTAATTTTTCACATTATATTTTTAGAGAATTTAAAATAAATCTAATATAGATCTGCAGATTTTTTATCTATGAAAAACAAGTTTCAGCCCATCAAGGGAATTCGTTGAAAATGCATAGAGATCACAAAAGCTAATACCTCTTCTGCTTGAAGTTTCCTTGATTATGACAGTTGACAATAAAATGTTGTCAGATCACTGTTACTTGTGTGTGGGGTGGAGTTCTTCATAGCTTCTACCCTTTGGCCCATAAAGGAAGTTGCAGGTCGATTTTTACATCCTCGGAGTACATAGGAGTCTATATTTAAGAATTACATTTTGGGTACGCTAATGAAAATGCAAGTGAATAATGGATTTAAATGAGAAATACCTACATATTTTGGCTGTATAAATATATTGCACCAAACATGCTAAAGGTCCAAGTGTGAAAACCAATATTTGACCAAACCTGGGGCTGAAGCCAGTATCATCATCCTATAGGAGACACCTGGAATATCTGAATTAATCTGAAGTATTATTATTAAAATTATTATAATTTATTATTAGAAATTTTAGTGGTTTAATTTAAAGAACAGGATATTAATTATAGGGCAGCCACAGTAATTTCCAGCCTTGCCTGTGGCTGGCTCTCACCCTGCAGTTGCTGTGGTGCACACGATGGGTGCTGAACAGGGTGGGTCACTTTCAGTTGAGATCAGCAAAAGACAAGATATTGAGGGAGGAAACTTTTTTCCCTCTAGCATTTTCTTTTTTATATATTTTTAAAATATGTGGAGCAAAGATGATTATGTTGCACACAACTTTGGAGTTTTCCTCATGAAATCTTGAGGTAGCAAAGTTAACATACATTCTGTTTTTAATTCATACACAACAGATGTGCATTCCCAAATAAGATTTTTTTCTTGAAAGGTTCATAGGATTAAATAATTAAAAATTAAACATCATCTTTAGAGGACATTTTGTTGAATGTTATGCGTACTAGTGTGCCAAATAATAGATGAACAAAGTTAGAATTACACCATAAACTTTTTATTCTTATTTTTATTTTTTGCTTTTAAAAATCATTTGTCAGCTCAGAAAGGATATAATATTCTTACTAAAGTCATCAGCTAACTCATTCTGTCAATATTATTACTCTTTTTATTTGGCTATTTGAGAACTTTATTTTTTTCATAAAGTAGCCTTTATAATCACCATTAATTGCAACATTTTTCTATTGCATTACTGTATATTTGTACTTCATCTAATTGATAAAAGCACACAAGAGGAGTCTTATTCTAAGTCGTACCTGGAACACTTAACTTGGAAAATGAACATGCAGATACTAACAGTAAATTTAAGTGATGTGGCATTATTTTTTATGATCTTGTTACATTGTTTGGATAATGCTAACCTAATGATCATTCATCCCTGGTCATGCAGGAACACCAGGAATGACTTGAAGCTGGCCAGGGCACAATGGAGAAACATGCTTTAGCTTGATATTTACACCAAAGCCTAGTTTTGGAAACGTCGAAAAAAAAAATACTCCCATCACACTTTCCAAATCCTGGAGCCCTAGTACCTCATATTATTGTTAATATTAAATCACTAATTTGGGGTATAGAACATTTAACAGACCAAGTGTCCTTTGTGGCTATTACTGGATCAAAAAGGCAGTTTCACGTGGCTCAGTGTAGACTCCTCCAATGAGACGTTTTCAACTTTTGTTTTGACATCATGATTTCGGGCTTTCATATATGAAGGGTATTTTATTTGCTGGGTTTTATTTCTGTTGAATTTTTAGCTTCTCCAGTCTATACTAGAGCCTAAATCCAGAGGATGAAGCAGAATGAAACTAAGTGAATTTTAGCTTAGTGAGGTATCTAGATAGTAAATGAAATATAAAAAAATAATTTTTAAAACAGTCTTAAGAAAAACTGTCAAGCAAATTCACAGTTATGTAATGGTCTCTGCTTATGGCATAAAGGAAGTTTGAGAAATGGAGTGCTTTTCCTTAATGATGTCAAACATACAAGTTTAAGGATATATTTTTAAATTCTTAATTTCATAGGTTAATATACAGCAGCACCTCTTCTGTCTGGCATTGGATAGGGACAGGGAATTAAACATGAATAGATACTTTATCAGAAACCAAATTTATTGTAAATATTTGTAAAGGAACTCTGTAAATATATGGTATGCCTTCCCGTCTTACTAAATAGTTGCGGTTTATCATTTTCTAAGTTATTGTGGGACATTGTGAATACTTGTTGTCACCCTAGTCACTGAACACTCGTATTGTTGCATTCAGGAAACTTTGGAAGTATGGGAGCTTCTGCACACACCATGGTTGTGTTGCTTGATGATAGGATAAATAGAGGTGCCCTCAGGTGCCCTCCTCTTTTCCCCATTTGGCACAGTTTTTCACTGCTATTCTCTAATGGAAAATAAGGGAAATTTTTTTTAGAAACCATGCTTCTTGGACTTATAACCTTCTCAATTTTGGTGATGGTACCTGTAGTCTAGAATACCCATTTTAAGCAAATACATCTGTTTCAGGTAAATCACAAGAGGAGAGAAAACAAGGGCTCTCTGCTGGCCACAGTGCTAAGAGGTCACCTAGCCTTAGTCCTCAGCGCTGCATCGAAGACTGGCTCATCTCATCTTGAGGACAAGGAGACTGAGTGTGAGGGGTGAGATGGTTTGTCCAGCCTATAGAGGCAGTGTGAGGCTGAGAGGCAAGACTGGAACCCTAGTCTACTTCCTGTCTCTGGATTTGCCTGAGAGAGAAAATCTTATAAAAATAATTTTATTAACTGGACATTTATTTAACTGTCCACAAACATACATGTGACTCTTCCAAAAGACATAATCACTCATTATTTTTACGTGAATAAAAGTCATCCATATATAATTGACTGAGGAACTTCTTACTGATTTACTGAAGTTTAAAAATTATATTGGGGTTAGTAAACAAAACAGCTTTAAAGATAGTGTTGAGCTAGTTCAAAACCTAGAGAATGCCTGCACCTTTAATTACTTCTATCTGTTCTTCTGTTTATGATTTTTCACAGAGCACAATGAGCAGCTGACACATCAGCAGATACTCAGTTAAGGAAGCTGTATTTTATTTTGGTGACAGAAGGAGACTTACATTCCAGTTTTCCTGCTATCTAGTCTCCTTCTCTTTCCTTTTATGTCACACAGGCTTTCCACATGTGCCCAAAGCTGATGCTTAAAGCATTTGGAAGATGTTTAAAAAAGTATAAATCATTGTTCCTTATTTCCGTATTCTCTCCCATTTTTGTAACTGCACATTAAATTGACATGTTTAAATTTTTTATTGTATGAAATCTGAAATAATAAATAGGCTAAGAGAGAAGAAAGAAAAATTTTAAAAACTTTCAGTTTTATGTCGAATAACAAATGTAAATGTCCCATATTTCACAGTGAAGGCCTTTATTGTGAAGTAGGCCATAAATTCTAGGTGGCATTTTTAGCTTGAGTACTTTGTGTATTTAAATAGCTCTAGTCAAAATGCTGAATAAGAATTAGTGGTTTCCAGATATAAAAATGCTTTAAGGAGCTCAAGTTGGAGGAGAAGTGGTAAAAATGAACACTGATAGTTTTGTTGTTGTTTGTATTTTAAATTTTACTGTGGTGTGAATATAGAGAGTGGAGCATACAGTTCTTAAATGTGCAGCTTGATGAATTTTTACATATGCTTTGTATCTACAGCAATCACCACACATAATACACAGAGTATCTCGACACCTAGGAGGCTCCTTTGTACACCATTTGTCAGTTACAGCTCTCTAAGAGGTCATCACTACTCTGACTTAGGTCACCGTGGAGTTGTGGCACCTACCAACAGAACCTAATTATAGTCAATTGTGGCTGGCTTCTTTTGCTTATAATTGTATCTGTGAGATTCATTCATATTGTGTATAGCTGTACTTTTTTTTTTATTTTTTTGCTCTGTAGTATTCTATTATATAAATAAGGCACAACTTAATTATCCAGTCATTTGTTTATGGACATTTGAGTTGTTTGTAGTCTTTTAAACTACTAGTTTTCTTAGCCTAAAGCCACTGAGAACATTCTTATACTTATATTTTGGAATATATGTACTCATTTTTCTTAGGTCATAAGGTTTTATAGTATTATAAAAATTAACAATTTTTTTTTTTATTAAAACAGCCAGAATGCCAAGCCCACCTCCCCAGAAATTTTTAAGTTCACATAAGCACATCTTTGTATAATAGAGACAGGGAAATAACATTGACATCACAGCCACTTCTGCAGTGGTGAGGGTTAGGTCATACATTCAGTCCTTCAGTCAACAGCAGGCGCCATGCCAGGGACTGGTGATGAAACAGTGACAGCCACATACCCGGCTTTCCCCAGCCAGTGAGCAAGTCATTCAAACACAATGTGTAGAGTGTAGCGATGAAATGAGACTTATCAGGACAGGGCACCCCACCTAAACCTGGATGGTCATCCCGAAGGAAGTGACATCTGTACTGGGTCCTAAAGATTAAATGAGATTAGCCAGGAGGAGTGGGGCATATGGAGAGGTGCAGGGCAATGAGAGTCTGTAAGGTGCACTTCAGGCTTGGCAATGAGGACAGTGGGTGGCCAGGCAAGCAGGAGCTCAATTCTGAAGGCCTTTTCGCAATATCTGGGAGTTTTGACATCCTCCTCGGGTCAGAAGCAAGTTGTCAATAACTTTTTATCACAGGAAACTTCAAACATGCGTAGAGAGAGTAGCATGAGCCCTCATTTACACATCCTGCCATCCTGCAATTACCAGCTCATGGTCAAGCCTGCAAAGGCCACCTCCTCCATCCCCATGCATTGTTGAAGCCATTGTAAAACATCATATCACCATTGAAGACTTTTAGCAATTTGAGTGCTTCTCTTTTACTTCCAGTCACATAAAGACATTTGTCTTTCTGTACTATGTACTGTTTGTAGTTGTTTGCATTTTTTTCAAACAGTATGGAAGCAAGATTAAATGTTAAAATTATTTTATGTATTTGTTTTCCCACATAGATCAGTTGGTTAATTTGCGCTCAAAAATACTATTAATGAACATTTTGGCTCCTCCAACTATAGAAATGTCATAATCAAAGGTTTGTTTCAGGGATTTAGCCTCCATAATAGCCAAGATGTGAGTATTTGGAAAGTAGAATTAGATTTATGGTTTTACTATGAGTATTTTTTACAGATTCAAGTTGAGAAATTTATTATTTTCGTTTTGTGGCTATGATTTTGTTACCTCCTAGAATGTGTTTGCTTATTGAGAATTAATGTAGATTATTTTTATGACTATTTATAGCTGTTTGAGGACCCCTAAATTAAAAATCTCTTCCTGTAGTTAGAGTATTTGCTTCCTAGGTGTTTTAGTTTTCCCTTTTTAAAAGGCATTTTAGTGGACAGTAACTGCTATAGCACGTTGGGATAGAACTGCACTCGTGCATTTGTTTTGTGAGAGCAGGTAATTTTAATCCCAGTCAAGTTGGAAACCTTTGGCCACTGAGACTAGTTCTTACATTTTTGAAGGGCTGTTTTTAAAGAAGAGGAGAATTTGTGATAAAAATCATATGTTGCCTCCACATTTGAAATATTTACTCTCTGGCCTTTTACAGAAAACGTTTGACAACCCTGATCTAAATCAACATAATTTAAAATTCTTGGTGCACCCATTTTTTCTTTTGGAAATACTTCTATAAGATCTGATTTGGAATTGACATTTGAAAATTAAAATTTTCATTGTCTTCTACAGAGAAGATGGTGAATTAGAAGATGGTGAAATAGATGATGCAGGATTCGAAGAAACACAAGAACAGGATGCAAAACAGGAAGAGAAGCAGAAAAATGAGAAAGCCTACAGAAAGTCAAGAAAAAAACACAAGAAAGAAAGAGAGAAGAAAAAATCCAAAAGACGGAAACGTGAGAAACACAAGGTCAGTCAAAATCTACTTCTTAGGCTTTTGCTAAATTTTTATGAAACATAAAAAATGAAAATTAGAAATTTTAAATCATTGCCTACTTTCTTACAAAACATATGAATTACATCTTTTTATTTATATGATTAATAAATTCTCTGAAAATGAAGATTATACGGATTATTTTAAGGATTCAAAAAATAAGCAAGGTAGCTTTTAATGCAAATTAAAATGTCTTTTTAATTGATGGTAGCTTGTAGGATGCTGAAGCTTAAAGGAAAAAAAGTTTCATTCTCTGCAGGTACTGATTAATGCCATTGACATCATTCATTCATTCATTCATTCAGTTGCTTGCTGTGGAGGTCTCTGCTGTGTGCTGGGGGTTATAGTAATGAGTTAAACAGTCTCTGCTCTTATAGAGATTACACTAAAAGGGAAGAAGAGAGACAGTAAACAAATGCAAATCAAATGCTATCAAGAAAACAGCATGGTGCTGGACAGATAGTGTGGGTTCTGGAGGAGAAGAAGGGAAGCCTGAGTTGACAGAACTCAGGGGAGGATGGGAGGTGGTGGGGTAGTTTTTGAAATTCCCTGAATTTCCGCCATAGAGACAGAGCAATTAGCAAAGCAAAGTGCACAATTCATTGGCAACACCTACCAAAAAAAAAAAAAAAAAAGTGAGGCATTATTCCCACATATCTCAGAAGTACAAATGGGTAAGACCAAACCACAGACAGCAACTGTGAAATGGAGCTGAGGAAAGGTAAAGGAGCTTCCCGAAAACAGATTGCCAACAGGTGTTTGTCTCAGGTGGCAGAGTCCCCAGTGAATACAGACAGCCTTTAGGCCCAACTGAGAACAACAGTGGAAGCTGAGGGGGCTTCTCTAGTCCTAGTTCACAGGTAAGCACCAGGAGACCACCTTAAGCTGTATGGTGCTGCAACAGAATGGGCCTCATGGACACCTAACATTTATCACCCAATCTCTTTTCAGGCACAGAGCCCCACTCTCAGGACATGACTGGTGGGAGCAGAATCTAAACTGAGAGGACAAGTGTGCCAGGGCCAAGGAAAGAAATGGCCAGATGAGAATGGGGGTAGAAGCAGGGGTGCTGCATCTCAGGGTGTGTTTTAGGGCTTCAAGCCAATAGCAGAAGACACAGCCCTGGGGAAGCAATGCTATGAAAGCTTTCTTTTCCCTTTCTCTTTTCACACCTGAGCACTGGTGGGACCATGATCACATGTCATGGAAGTTGTTATTATAAAAAGAGAATAATGGAGAGAATAATATTTTTCTAGAGAAGAAAAACTGTCCACAAAACATGAAAAACTTAATATTTCACACTGATTTAAAAGTTTAACAAAATACTAGAGACTAGTATAAATAGAATTTGGAGGAACAGTTATTTGGTTATCTAAGAAAAAAGATCAAGTCCCTTACTAAGAAAAGAAAACCAGATTTATATAACAAATTTCAATATCACCATTTTATGCCAGAAGATAATATAAGCCAGAGATTTATATCCAGCTGAATGCTGACCTTCAAATAGAAAGTCTTCAGAAACACTGTCTATAGTAGAATTCAGGAAATATTGTTATCATGAGCCTTGCCATAGGATCTACTAGAGAACAAATTCAGAAAACCAAAATGAGAAAGAGAGTAATAATACACACACATATGCACACACACATACTCACGTATGTACTTGTAAAACTTGGACTAAATGATTAAACTTCAAATTATTATCTTGGGAATGAAAGAGAGAAAGTAGAAGAGGTTACTGCCTTTTTTCAATATTGGTTCTATTAGTAAATAGATAGCATTCAAAGAAATGACAAGGACTCAGGTTATTGGGAAAAGGCAGTATGAAGGGAATAGTTGAAACAAAAGCACAAATCTTTCCAAATACCAAAAGATATACCCCCCAAACAATGCAAAATTCAACTGTAAGCTATGCACAAAGAAAGATTTTAAAAATGGGTAAAGCTATACCAGGCAAATGCAACCAAAGAGAAAGCAGAAATCACAGTGTTGATATCTAAAAAAGTCAAATTTAGGTCATAAAGGCATTAAGAGAAACAAAGAAGGACGTTTTATAATGTTAAAGCTTACAATTCACAATGAAGATATCAATTACTAATATTTTACATCCCCCCCAAACATAACTTTCATCAATCAGGGACTGTAGGAACTACAAGAAGAAACAGGAACAAATGAATAACAGGAAATGCACCAGAATACCTGTGTTAACTTAAAAAGGTAATCAAGTGATAGAAAAGTGGTGAGGATGTTAAGGAAGTATTATAAATGTGCAGGGAGCTCTGAACGCTGAGAACACACTGCCCTCTCAAGTTTACTTGGAATATCCATAAAGACAAACTGTGTCTTAGGGCACAAAGAAACTCCAGTTAATTCGATGGAGTAGAAGTAACAAAGAATAACATTAAACTGCAACGCAATGAAACTAGACATTAGTAACAGTCAAAAAATTAAAGTGCCTTTCTGTTTTATGATTCACACTGTTGCTGTGACTTGCCTGTGGAACATTAGGGAAACAGATTAAAACTGCAGAATTTCATAAAAATAATGATAATAAAACTTTGACATATAAGTATCTATGAATATAGCTAAAGCGATGATCAAAAGAGAAATTATACAATTATGGTATTAAAAGCTAGAAAACAGCAAAGTGAGACAAAAGAAATGGAAGGACTCTAAACTTCGAAGCAGAACTTAATGAATTAGAATGAAAAAAACAGTTTTAAAAAAAGATTAATGACATATATGAATCACTGGCCAAACAAATCAAGAAGAAAGAGGAAAATAAATAAAATTAGATGTTTTGAGGCTAAGAACTTTGATGACTGTCCCAACCACTCCTTCTTGTAACAGCCTTGCTGTAATTTACCCACCTTCCCTCCAGGACAGGTACTTTCAAACGTTGCACTTGGAGCTACTGATCCAAGCACCTGGTTCATCCCACAATCTCTGCTTTCCGTATTTCTGTATTTCTACATATAACCGGGTTCCTACCACTGCATGGCAAGGCTCTCCCTCTTCCCAGTTTTAATAAGACTTTTTCACTTTCCTTTAAATTGCCTCAGAATCCAAAGTTTTACTAACAGTCATTCAGTGCAGCTTAGTCTTCCCTTACATGCCTCTGAAGTCCTTGTCCCCATCCACTGCCTTGTCCCAGAGCCACTGCCGCCCTTCAGACAGACACAATGATCTGGTAGTGACTGCTGGCACACTGTTCGGTGACTTAACCCACAGTCATTCACCCCACCGTTTCTGGGGGTCAGGAGTGTGAGTGTGCTTAACAAGGTGGACTGGCTTGGCGTCTCTCATGAGGTGGGAGTCACCTGCAGGCCTGACTGAGGCATGATCCTCTTCCCAGTGCACCTATAGCTCCTGATGGGGTGCTGTCCCTCACTGGGTAGACCTCTGCATGCTGCCTTGGCATCCTTGTGATGTCAGCTGGCCTCCTCCCCAGCAAGAGGACCAACAGTGGGAGGGCAATGGAGACCCGTGGCCACAGCTTGAGTCTCTGTGAGCTCACCTGAGGGCCATAGGCCACCACTTCTGAGTTTCTAGTTGCTGGAAACGAATTTCTACTTCTAGCTCATATTCAAGGGGAAGAGGAATCAGTCTCCACCTCTTGAAGGTAGGAGGAATGATGGATTTATGGACTTGTCTTTAAAACTGCCACCAAGAATAGATAGGAAAACCCAAAAAGGAAGACTGCGTGGAGTGACCCTTGCACGCCACAGCACAGTGAAGCCTTGGTTATGGAAGCAGTTCAGTATCGGGTATGGGAAGATAGGCCAGATGCTGGGGCAGCAGAGACAACTAAGAAAGAGACTGAAGGCACGTGAGGGTTAGTGTGTGGCTGGGGGCATCTGAGACGGTGTGAAGAGGTGCACTTTTAATAAGACTTGGATAGTGACATGGAAATAAATGTGGTTCATTTCTCGCATCACAGATAATTCCAGATAGGTTAAAGATTCAAATGTAAAACAATGAAACTACACAAGTATCAGAATAAAACATGGGTGAAGCCCTCCACCTGGGAGCAGAGAGCCTTTCTTAACCAAGGTCTGAGGTCCCAGAACACTGGGGAACCAATAAACCCATCTACATAAAAATGTAAATGTTCAATAAGTGTGTCCTTTTAACTGACAGTCTGCATCCTCTGCTCCCCTCTGCCCCCTGCCAACACACACACACACACACACACACACACACACACACACACACACTCAAGGGTCTGCAGTCCAAAAGAACTAACATTTCTGGGACAAGAAGCACAAGGTCCCCTGGGAGTAGGAAGGACCCATTTCTGCTGAATCCACAGATACTACCTATTGTTTCAAAGTACACATTTCTTTAATTTTGCATTAGGAAGCAAGTGACATGACTTAAGAAGATTCCAGTATCCATTTTGTTGTCAGAAAACTTGTAACCTCTGTTAGACATGTAACAGGACATTGTACCAGTCTTTTCTTGCTGGCCACCAAGTCCTCTCTCTTATTGGCTGCCTTGGAGGGATCTCATCTTCCATCCAGTCTACCTAGAAGGTTACCACAGCTCAGGCAGGAGGGCTTAGATCAATACCTCTCCCTCCTAGACACTGTCACTGGTCCTCAACCCTTCGCCCTCAAGTACAGAATAATCCAATTGGGGACAAGTCCGGGGAGGGTGTGGGGAGTTCCCATTAGGATAATTCCTGGGAGTGGTTTTAAAAGTTCAATGAGAACTGAAGCTTTCACAGAGTGGTCTCTCAAGGGAACGGGTGAGGACAGAGCCTTGGGCGCTTAGGGCAGGGCAGAGCAGCCTGCATCTAGATGAGGTGGGGCAGGGGATGGGGGGGACATATCAGGGGTCCTATCAGCCTTCCCCATCTTGCAAAGGTCCCAAGCAGCAGACATCGTGTTTCTGCAAAATGCTTGAAGAGCACCTGCTCAGTGATTGAAGAAGTCAGAAAAAGCTTCACGAGTCTTTGAGTACAGTCCAAACAATAATCAATTTACTTCCCCATGGTAAAAGCTATGTACTCCCAAGAATTAGACTTCTCACACCATACCATCCTTTTCACACTTTTTGCTTTTGTATTCTCTGTGTCTCTTTGGCCAGCTAGCTACTTCCTTCCTCTCCTCCAGAACTGACCACAAATGCCTCCACGTCCGATAGGGAGAGGGTAATTTACTGAAGGTGGCACATAGCAACCAATTTAAATGATACTTTGGAAGATTTTACAGTAACAAAATGTTTACCTGTAATATTAAATGAAAGTGCACAGACACGCGGCGTTTCTTGTGTGACATTCTTGGGCCATAGGGGTGACAAGGGAGGTGCGTTTTTTCTCAGAGGAGTTTAAGAAGTTGGGGTACTGGTGGCCTCTGGAGCAGGAAGCTTCCAGATAAGACTTCCAAACCTGCTGGATAAGATGATTGACCACCAGGCACGTCTGGCTGAAGCAGGGTTATCTAGTTACTAGTTAAGATTTTCTTCCTTTTGCAAATGTAACCTCTTATGTTTTTCCTTCTTTTAGCATAATTCTCCATCCAGCGATGATAGTTCAGACTACAGCCTTGACTCAGATGTTGAGCACACAGAAAGTTCCCACAAAAAGAGAACTGGTTTCTACAGGGAGTATGACATTCCATTTCCTCAGGTATTGCCTTTTTTATTATGATAAAAATACACATAATATCAAATTTATCCTTTTAACCATTTTAAAACATAACAATTCAGTGGCACTGAGCACATTCACCGCCACCCAACTCCAGAACTTTCTCATCATTCCAGACAGAATCTGTGTCCCCAGTTAGCAATAGCACCCTATCCCCTCCTCAGCCTCTGGTCACCACTGTTGTACTTGCTATCTCTTTGAACTTGCCTTTGCAAGGGACTTGAAATAGGTGGAACCATACACCTATTTGTCCCTTTATGTGTGGCCTACTACACTTACCATAGATTTTTTCAGGACCCATCCATTTGGTGGCATGTGCTGGCACTTCCTGCCTTTTCAAGGCTCAGTGCTACCCCACCACATGTGCCACCACGTCCCGGTATCTGTTGGACTTCTTTATGCTGCCTTTTATTGTTCCACTGCCATCTTTGCAGTTGAGGTTGCTCAGTAAGTGGCCATCGAATAAACAGATTTTGTCTTACAAAATTTGAAAAGACTGAACTCTAGTTGATAATTTTATCTCATTAAGTGCATAATTAGAATACATATATTCTAATTGTCCTTTGATTTTGAAGTGAATGGAACTGCCATTTCTCAGAAGGTTTTAACAACTATTAGAATCATTTTTATCACTAATGACAAATTTTTAAATTAGTTTTATTCAGCAAACACTGATGTGGTACCTAAATTTCATCATTTGCAGTTTGATTTACTTTTTAGAAACAGTCAGAAGTCATTGGGAAACTGTTCCAATGAATGAAAAAAATGGTCAAGATGGGCATTGCTACTTTGGATAATATCAAGCAGTAAAATGGATAAAATCTGAAAATATCAAGTAATGAGATTTCTGAGCTCTTGATTCCTAAGCCATCACTAAAAATATCTCCGAAAGAGGAGGTAGGGTTAGTCTGTATGTGCAAACAGTACGTTTAAGTGACTGCTGTTTGCTTAAACATCACAGTTAATTATTGTGGTCATTATGTTGACCACCATGTAGCCCCACAGAGGCGATGTAATTGTTTTTGTTAAAAAAGTTCAGTTAAATTAAGAAAAAGGATGATCTTTTATACATACCCACGTTTCACTTTCAGTGCTCTCTGTTTCCTCCAGTAGATCTGAATTTCAACCTGGTATTACTTTTAATCTGAAGTACTTATTTAGTCTTTTATTAGCTTTTCTTGTAGTGTGGGTTTGCTGTCAAGAAATTCTAGCTTTTATTTGTTGGGAAATTGTTTATTTCACTCTTATTTTGAATAACAATTTTGTCTGAAGGACACCCCATGCGTGGCACCCCATGCGTCTCCCATGCAGGCCCCCATGGTAAGCATCTTAGGTGCTTTGTTTTATCCTTCATCTTGCTCCTCTTGTCTTCAGAGGATCTGATTGACCTTTACAGCCATCTGCTAGGTTCTTCATTTTTCAATATTTGTATTTTTCACATCTAGAAATTTGATCCCTTTTGAAGTTACCAAAATAAAGTTATAGTTTTCAGTTCTCTGCTGAAATTCTAATGTCTTTTTTCCAAAAATAGTAAGCACAGATATTTTTAAATCTGTATCAGATAAATTCCAATATCAGAGTCCATATTCCTGTTAACTGTTGGCTTTTGTGGTTCTCTTTCGTGGTCTTGTCTCTTATGTGTGGGCTTTTGTTTGTTTTTGCACTGTGTGTGAGCATTGTATTTGCAAAACATGGTACACATCATAGAACTAGTCTGGGGTCCAGGTGGCATTTGTCCCCTACTGGAGGGCTCTCCACTTGCTCCTGCCAGGCCCATAATGACCTTCCAGTCTTTTCCCAGCATCCAGAATTGAGACTTTTCTGGGCCACCCAGAATACTGTAGCCTCCACTTTGAGATTTCCCCTAAATGGGTAGGTGGGGGTTGCTAAGGCATCCACTTTTCTAGACCCTGGGCTCTCCTGATGTTCCCAGAGATTAAAGAGACAATCGGAGGTTCTGCTGGACCTCGCCGATCTGCATGATGGGCTGAGGCTCTCAGAGTAGTGCCTGCTGCGTATATGCTCGCTCTGGGGACTTGCCTCACTCTGTGGATCGTGGATCAGGGCCCCAGTAGCCTTGCTAATTGTCGGCTCTCTGATGGCTACAAACAGCATCTGTCTGTCTCATCTATGTTTCTTCTGAGGAGGACCACTCAGATTGGATTCTGTAGTCTGCTATTCGGGGGAGAAAAAGTGCAGCACCATTTCCCCACGTGTGTTTTAGAGCTGACTCACTGAGGTTAGAAAATACCCTATCCCATCGTAAAAGTCCCATTTTCTTAGATAATAGGGATCTGCTATAAAACTTCAGTATTGACATCTAGCTATTAAACTAGAGAACTTAGCCCATCTCCCTTCCTCACCTCCTCCGGGCCTCCTGGTCCCATGCTGCATGTTTGCAGAGATTGCCCAGGGCCAGCTCCTGGTTGATAGAAACCAAATCCGCCTCACAGACATGGTAGCAGTGGATGTGGCCTAATGACCTGGCAGTACAGTTGTTAGAGACACTATATCTGGGGGTAGAATTTATAGTCTTTTTATTTTTTGCCTTCTTTCTGGATAGTTTTAGGAAATACTCACCAGATTTTTGCTGGTATGTTGGTTTTTTGTTCCAAGTGATAAGTGTGTGTTGCTCGGGAGACATTGTAGAGCACTAACGAACGGGCTGCAGTCCAGTGCTTCGGCGCCCATTCCCTAGCAGGACTCCGACCCTGACGCAGCCTGCTCTCAGCAAGTGGCAGTAGTTTGCCACTGCAGCTGGGCGCCCTGGGCAAGTGTGTCATGAGAGGGCTTAGGAACATCTGCAGTTGGGAAGGCTGGGTAGGAGATAAATTGAAAGTTGGGATAATTCTATTTTTAGAAGTAGGAATATGGAGATTGTTTGTAAAGGCTGTAAAAAATCAGAGGATGGAATTAATATTCAGAATTAAAAGCTTTTGTGACAAGCATCTTATCTCTAGAGAAAAATCATGTCTATTAACAGTAATCTTTATTCATAAAGCATTGAAATACATCACTGAACCATTAATATAATCGCATTTTTCATAAAAGGAAAAGTAAGCACTCAACTAATTAATCTTCAAATTACTCTAAACAATTATTTTTTGTTTTATTTTTATGGTAGCTTTTAAAAAAACAGCATAAACACTGCCTTGTGCTACAGTTGTAACTTTCTAAGTTTATGACATGCTAGACTGAGAACACTAAAAACTTAAAATGCTGTTTGAAACAAATCAGAAATATAATACAATGTCTTCAAAATTTAAAAGTGATGAGCTAATTGGTTTTCTTGATTCTTTTAATTGTATACTTTCCTCTATTTTATAATTACTGCAAACAGTATTTCTCTGCATGTTATTAAAAATACATAGTCTCATGTAGGGATTCTGTGGGGCAGTGTTTTTACATCACATTTAAAGTGTATCAAGCCGAAGATGAATCATGGCCTGGGTTCTTCTAGAGCCTCACGTTGTAATTATGTGCAACTTTTGCTTTTTTATAAAAATTGACAGAAGATTTGATAGAACTAATTCATATATTTTAGTGAGTAGAGATATACTTGAATACTGTCATTAAATAAACTTCTAGGAGTAAAGTATATTTCTTATTTGTACATGCTTTCATAAAGAAGCAATAAAATTAATAATGTATGTTATAATAAATAGTGTGTAATGAGCGATTTATTTACTAGCTGTCTTTTATTTCTAGGGAAATCACTATATTTGATATTAGACCTCAGATATAAACATTTTCTTTTTAGAAAAACTTCCAAATGTATAGTTTTTTAAATTAAATATGATATGCTTAAACATGCCATTTGGAAATTTTTCAATGTTAGGAAAATATATATGTTTTAATCCCTCCAAGCTCTTTTACTGTCATTTTCTTATTTTCAAAAAGACATTTGTTGTTTTTGGAGGAGGAATTCACATTCAACGGTATGGATTTTTAAGTGTCCTGTGCATATGGATATTGAGAAATGGGACATTGAAACAAAAAGTGAATAAAATACTCACCAGCAAGGATTTGTGAACATTATGGAATTAGATATGTCAGAACAGCATTTACTTATTGAACTTAGTTTTAAAAAGTGTCCTAGATAAGTAGTCACCCAGAGGCAGACTTTCCCCTTCTTTACCCTTCTCTCTCCCAACTTTCTGGGGGAGAAACAATGTCCTATGTCACTGTCAACTTCTGTGTATAACTGAAAAGTCCTGACAATGAGTGTCTGTTTTCACTTAGCGTGGACACATATCAGGAAGCTACATGACATCAAGGAGGAGTCAACATAACAAAAAATTTAAAAATAAGGAGTATGGTGAGTACAGTGCCTACAGTGATGACAACTTTGGTACCTACAGTCAGGAAGCAGAGGAAGAGTTCTCCAGTCAGATGAAACAGTACAGGCAAACCAAAGAACCCTCCCACGCTGCTCTAGGATCTTCATTTTCTAAAGAACCAGGGAAAAAGCAAAGAATGAAAGGAATTCAGCAAGGTAGGTTTGAAACTGTCAGGCTATTTTTGAATATGAGAACCTGCCTATTAAAAAACAGGTAGTTGTGGGTTGAAAACTTAAATTTCTTAGCCTTTTCTCAAGATCAGCTTATTTTTGTGGTTCCTGACTTTGTTTTTATTCATTTTATAGACCTTGAGGACAAAAATCTACAAAAAAAAAAGACATCCTAATATTTCAAAAGTATATAAAAGTATAAAATAACTTTCCTGCTATATTTTCCCCTTCTACAAAAAAAAAAGACATTCTGATATTTCAAAAGTATATAAAAGTATAAAATAACTTTTCTGCTATATTTTCTCCTTCCTTTCATATGATATCAGTAAACTGATAAAAGAGTAACCTACCTTTTCCTGTTGTCTCTGTTACTCTGTATATTTATATATTTTAGAACTATGAGGACAGAATTCTGAGAAGCTATTCTTTAATTACCCTTTAAAATGTGACAGTTACCTTTGCTATACAAGTGTACTTAGGCCTATGGACATCCTTCAGGGTTTGAAATAAGAACATGATCCAGAGAAACTTCTAGAGTCATCACTATTCATCTGCTATATTGAGGCATGTGGTCTCTGGAGAGACCAGGGCAAGTTGCCATAGAAACTGTGGGTCACATAAGGGTTAGATCAACCTTAAGGATTGTCCAGTCAGTGAGTCTGCTTCAGGAGCACTGGCACAAAATGAGGCCAGGATTAAACACTGGGTACCCAAAGCCTGTGAAACCAGCCTCTAACTATCATCAAGAAGAGTAAGCAGAATTTGATTATTCTTTTGGCTTATTTTTTCTTGATTTCCTAGCAAAATTCATTTGAAAATACAACTCTAGACTTTGCTAAACTAAAGAGAAAGGAATTTGTTCATCTGCTCCTGCAATTATGGATTTGTTCCTGGGATCTAGACAGGGTGTAGGGCCCATTCCATGCCGGTGGAGAGGCCTGCTAGTCCCTCCCACCTGGGGTTTTTCCTTTCAGGCGCTTCCTGTTTGTTCTGCTAAGGAACTGAGTGCTGCATTTCATTTCTGACAATCATTTTCCTCTTAGATTATGAAAGTAATATATGGTCAAATGCAGAAAACTTTTTCTGTGTGTAGAAAAGATAACACAGCAAAGATTAAAGGTAAAACAAAATAGTTTGAATCCTTACATCATAGATAATTACTAGTTATATTTTTAGTATACATTCTTTCAGAATTTTTATGATAATTATTTTTAACAAAAAAACTATGCATACTGTTATAATGTTTTTCCCGCTTAATTTTGAACTGTAGCTCAGTCATTTTTACATTAATGAGTAGCTTTTAATAACTGCATCCTATTGACTTACATAGATATACCATAAGATTGTTAGGTTTGTTTAATAATAGTTATTTGAGATTTAAGTTACACCTGGTTTTTAAAAATTTTCTATGATTTACCCTGTATATTTATACATTAAAAACATAGTAGCCAACATTTTTCTTAAGAAATTCCTACATGTAGAATTGAGTCAAAAGGCATAGCCACATATTTGAAGATACCTGAATCATATACCAAGTTGCGATCCAAAAAGGTGATATGATGGTTTATAACACCCTTGCCAGGATGTAAAAAAAATAAACTTTATAAATCCCTACCAATACTATTCTTTAAAGTGAAAATTGGTTTGTTATGATTTAATTTTATTTTCTTTGATTTATTTTAATGAGGTGAAACATTTTTTCTCATATATTTATTGGCTGTTTTGTAGGTTTAAAATCATTAGAAAACATATTAGTTCAATCATTATGACTTGGTAAAATGAGAAATCACTTTAAATTGTAACTCCCTACCTTAACACCTAATTTTTGTTATTTGAGTATCTTTTTAGACACTTTTAAATACCAATTTTTTAAAAGTTAAAAACAAGTATAAATTTACTTAGGATATATATATGTGTTCTCTACTCAAAATTATCAATAGAAATTCATTTTGCTATAAATTAACCACTAATACCTACAGTGTTTTCCTTAGATATGAATATAAAAATTCTCTTACAAATAGAAAGCTTTGTTAATCGTTTATTCTAAGGAAAGTCGAAAAGAATGAAACGAGATTTGACTTCTCCAGCCATGTATACACTTGCTTCTTTCCTTCCTTATGTTGCTGACATCCATTAAAGAACAAACAATAAGAATCAATGCCAAGAAAGAAAAATGTAAACACATTTGATTGCATCTAGAGGAAGAAGAAAAGAATGCTGTGTGCACTATAGATTATTTAAAATGAACCGTTCCTTATAAACTAATATTTTGGTAGGTGCACTGTTTTTCTATAATATTATAAGTACATTTTAACTTTTTTAGGTATTGAACAGAGAGTTAAAAGTTTTAATGTTGGTCGTGGACGAGGTTTGCCGAAGAAAATCAAACGCAGAGACCGTGGGGGCCGAGCCAGCAAAGGTCCTGGTGTGTTTTCAGGAATGGATGACTTTCAAGAGGTACAGAGAGTGTATATACACAGAGAGGGGCCTCTCTGTCTTTCAAACCATCTGGCTGTAAGGGAAGCACTTATGATTCTAATGCCACTTTCCTAGTAAATGAAAAACTTTCCATTAGATCAAATGAATATAAATACATTCCAAAAAAAGAATTATTGTTTGAATTAGTCATGATGCTAGTATAAAAGTGAAAATTTAGGTGATTTTGAAGTAAAATCTGTGTGTCTGAAAGCACCTCAAACAGAATTGATGATCAAAGCAGAAAGCGTCCTTGGTCCTGTGTGCTTTTCTTCTGTGAGCATCATCTTTCCTGATGCTGATGGCCAAGGAAGGAGATGATGGTGAATTAATTTAGTATTAGAATGGAAAGCATTGAAGGAGATGAAGAGGAGATGAAAGTAGTTTGAAAGAAAAAGCTATGAACCACGCATTCGGCAGATACTGAGTGAACATGTGTTGACTTGAACTTGCCTGGTACGCGTTGACCTTGTAGTGCCTTTCTGGATTAGAGCGTTCCGGTTCTGTTTGGCTGCGTTTCCAGTGAGGTGACTGAATTCACAGAGCGAGGCTAGGTGATAAAGCTGTAACCTGGTTTGAGGGCAGTGGAGTAGCAGCTTCTGTGACTTCTTACAGTGCAGGCCCCTGGGTATGCTTCTCTCATGGACCAGACTAGCATGGGCTTTCTTGTGAGTCTTGGCTTGCACCTGCCACTTCAAGCAGAGCTGGGCTCCCAGCAGGGCACTGCCTGCTCATCAGTGAAATGGGAGGACATGCAATGCTAAATTACCTCCGAGGGCCCCTTTAGGCACTCACGGTTCAGATCTGGGCTGCAACTAAAAGATCCTTTATTATGTAATAAAAATCAGAGGATATTTTCGTTTTGCATTCGTCAGCTTTAGGCTATTTTCCCTTCTTTTTAAATCAAGATTAAATTATGTTCTCAACTTTGTGACTTTGTTGTTTATTGCCTGTTACAACAGGGTTCTTCTTTTGGTTCTGGAAACACGCAAGGGCATACCAGAGCCCAGGCAGCAGCGCATTGGGGAGGGGCTGGGCAGCTGCCCAGGCCCGGTAGCCATACCAAGTGGCCAGCTCAGGGCCAGTGCCATCCCATCCTTTCTGGGCTGCCTGCTCGTCCACACCATGTTCTTAGAAACTGGAAGGTAGCCACACAACATGTAATCTTTTCATGGGTTCTAAAGACTTATTAATTCTGTTGGCCATGGAACGCTTAACATGTCTATATAGTAGTTATTAAATTATCTGTAAACACATATTCTTTTCCTGGTAGGTCTTTTCATTTCCTCTTCCATACATATTTAAAAAATTCTTTTGTACTCTTGCCCTTGTGCCAATGTAATGTATCCTCTAGAACAGGGGTCCCCCACCCCCAGGCTGTGGACCAGTACTGGTCTGTGGCTTGTTAGGAACTGGGCTGCACAGCAGGAGGCGAGCAGTGGGCTGGCAAGTGAAGCTTCATCTGGATTTGCAGCCACATCCCAGCGCTTGCATCACCATCTCAGCTCCACCTCAGATCATCAGGCATTAGACTCTCATAGGAACACCAGTCCCTGGTGCCAAAGAGGTTGGAGACTGCTGCTCTAGAGTAAACAAATTAAATGGCCAAGTAGGTGGATGGCTTCTCCCTCCCTCTCTCATCTTTCCCTCTCTTCTTAGTTGTGCTTTCTTGGAGCAGAGCGTCATCTGACTATGCTAATGCACCATGTGACTTCTGGGAAATCTCTAACTGCTGCAGTGTTCGCATTTGTCCAGTGAAGGTGGTAACCCAGATTGGGTGTGGTTCTTCCAGCTTACTTGTGGTTAGGGGACATCTGCAGTTCTCCTCCAGTCTCAGACTTGGAAGATCGGATCTTCTAGGCACTTAATTTTGTTCTGATATCTTATTCGTTAAAGTTGCTTGGATGCTTTAGAATACCTTGGCTGTGGTTCGGTTTCCCATAGTTACAGGTACCGAGATACTTTCTGCTCATTGAAACAGAACTAACCTGAAAAACAAAACAAAACCCCCCACAATCGTCTATTAAAACATCGAGGCATGTCATTAGAAAATGGCACAGACAGAAGGAATGCGTTATTAGTATAATATGGGTACTACTTGGTGAATTTTTAGGGTGTGTGTGTGTGTGTGTGTGAGTGTGATTATCTAATACTTTTACTTTTTAATTTAATTTCAGAGTTACATTTCTCAAGCTGTCACACTGATTTTGCATAATGACCTCTCTTTGGCTGCATGTATTATTATAGCCATGACTCTTTGTATGGAAGGTGTATGTGAGCTGGTCATTTATACCTGCTTGTTGTGAGTGAGCCTAGAAGTAGAAAATGTTAGTAAGTCACATTTACAGAAACTTAAGGCACTTTAAATGGCCCTGTCAGAGTGTAGAATAAGCAATGTCATTGTATTTTGCTAGGCAGTTTAGATATATTTTTTAAAGAACCTCTAGGATTATCTGTTCTCCTGGTATTCTTGTGCTTTTTAAAATAATTCTTACAGTAAAATACACATTCAGCTGTGAGCACCAAGTGTCAGATTTAAGTCTAGCCCAACTGTTTGCGGTGGGGTCGTTTCCGATGTCCAGTGGGTTCTGCTTTGTTCTCCGTCCTATGGCAGATTGAAGGAGAAGGGAACACTGGGATCAAATTGGAAGAGCAAGTGTTCCCTGTGCAGCTCTGGTGTGCCTGGTGTGTGCCTACTGGGTGCTTGAAGAACAAATGGTGCTCCATGGGGCTAGGAGACAGGGTGGGAGCACCACCCAGTACCAGACCCGGTGACTGAGAACCAAGGGGAACAAGCAGGCTGTGAAATTTTCCTCTTAATTTTTTTTTTAATTTAAAAGGTAAAGGTAATACATCCTCCATGGGTTTTGTTTTGTTTTGTTTTCCCTAAAGAAAGTACAAAATAACCACACCTGCAAAAAACCTTTTATTTTTAAGAGATGACTCTAGAGACATACACTGTTAAGTGTGGGGATATATTCTTTTGAGTCTTTTTGAAAATTTGTATTATAAAATTGGGATCAGTAAAGTTCATTTAGTAAAGTGTCATATATATTTTTTAATGTCCCCAATTTGTCTTTCCATCCCATGACTTTTAATAACTGCATAATATTCTACCACCCAAATGTGTCACATGTTCGACTAGTCTCCTAGTCTGGGGACTGTGGAGTGTTTCCAGGTTTTTCATTTGTTTGGTGTTTTTCTTTTTAACTATGTAAGTAATGCCGCAGTAGTTATTTTTATGAATAAATCTTTGTGTGCTTCCCCGATAATTCCTTAAGAATAATACTAAAAAGTATAAATTCTGGGTTGTATAATATGGATATTTTAAATTTTTCATATCTGTCAGCAGTACACAAGAGTGCATATTTTATTGTTCTTTGCCAAAATTGAGTATTATTGTTCATTTTCTGGTTTTCATAATTTTTTTTGAATTTTAGTTATGCATCCTCATTAAAATAGAAATAGGGTTCTTGAAACCACTAGTAGCAATAAGCAGTTTACTAGAAACAAATCTCCCTCCAAACAAATGAACAGCTTCAGAATGTCCAGTCTTGATCACTTGGAATAGTTGCTTTGTCCTGCTTTCCAGGTCCATTTGACTGTACATTTTAATACCTATTTAATGTTTCATATACTGTATTTAAATGAAACTTTTTCTTGCAGTATAATAAACCAGGGAAAAAATGGAAGGTTATGACTCAGGAATTTATTAATCAGCACACGGTGGAACACAAAGGAAAACAAATCTGTAAATACTTCCTGGAAGGGAGATGCATTAAGGTAAATTCATGTGTCTTGCATAGAAATACTGTACACCAGAACTCATTTAATTATATTCTGGGACAACAATATAATTTGTAGAAATTGAGTTTTGTTTTGTTTTTAATAAGTGCAGTGCTGACTATGTGGTACATCCCGTTAGGAGTGGATTACCAATATTAAATGTTTTAGTCTTTATTGTCCCCATTGTAAATGTGGCCACACCAGGGGATTGAATTAAGTCCCCACAGTAGCTCAGCTGGAAATGGTGAGTGAAAGAGGACCTAGGGAGGGTCTCTTGAGGTGACCTCACTGCGCTGCCTCTGCACAGAGCCATGCCCAGCATCTTGGGCATGGACTCTAAGGAATGTTTGAATTATTATTAGCTCAACATTAATTTTTGAATTATTATTAGCTTATCATTAAATTATTATTAGCTCATCATTTAGCTCATAATCAACCATAGTTACATTGTGAACTGCCACAGAGAACATTCAGTGATTTTTTTTTCTTCCTTCCTTTTCTTTTTGTGAACAGGGAGATCAATGTAAATTTGATCATGATGCAGAGTTGGAGAAGAGAAAAGAGATCTGCAAATTTTATTTACAAGGATATTGTACCAAAGGAGAGAACTGCATTTATATGCATAATATCCTTTATTGGAAATATGTTAACCAAAATATTGACATTTGAAAGCATCACTGAAGGTTTTAAAAATCATAAGTACAACCTAGAAAGCCTATTTTGTTTTTAAATTAAAATAGCACATTACATCAACCAGGTCAAGTCAGCCTTTGTACTTCCAAAGGGCAAACTGAGTTTTATTCTTTAGAGAAATGAAACAACTTCCTTTTGGAAAAAAAATTTATGAACTAGAGGTACTTTATATTTATTTAATATATTTAGCTTATAAATATTTCAAGAGATCGTGCTTCTTGAAAGAGTAGTTGGCACAATATTTATTTTATGACTTAATTATTTTACTTAGGTTCATAAGTAATCTTAACTCTCCCATACCCGATGATAAACACTGTATGTTCTTTCCTAGGAAATCTGTACCTCTTAAGTATTCTCACTCCCACCCAAATTGATATCTCACTATATGTCTGTAGTCCTTTAAAAATATGTACATAATGTATCTTTCTATATGAATCCCCCATCCCCAAATGTCTAACTGGTTACTCACTACCATTCATGACCGATGGAGCCTCCCTTGCCCTTCCCACCCCCGCCACCTGATCTGAAACTCCATCTTTATCATGAAGAAATGTTATATGTACGTTTTTGTTCCAGACTTTGTGTTTGGCCCTGTGGGTCTGTTTGCCCTCAATGGGTCTATGTTACTTTGCTGTGATTGTTTCTGTCTCACCGGCACATTGAGATACTTGGAAGATTCTCACATTTGTTTTTCCAGATACATTTTTAAATAGTCGTGTCCAGTTTGAAAAAATAATGTAAAAAGAAGATTAAAAAATCCTTGTAACCATAGACCTAATGTAAAAACAAAACCATATAAATACCAGAGGAGTACATAGGTGGGTTTTTCTATAACTTTTCTAAGTATGACTTAAAATCCAGAAGCAAAAAGGAAAAGATTGAAAATTTGACTTTAAAAAAATCTTAAAATTTACATAACGAAAATATGTCACAAGCAAAGTAAAAGGTAAATAATAAAATGGGAAAAGTTGTTTGCAACTTATATCACTTACAGGGAAATAACAGCTTAATGTATGAGTTTCTAAAAATCGAGAAGAAAAATAGGACAAAAGATAGAGATGATTCACAAAGAGAGAAATGCAGATGGCCCTAAAACATAAAAAGGTGCTCAATCCTGCTCGTAATAAGAGAAATGCAATTTAATGGATACCCAGAGATACCATTTGCAGCTATCAGATTTGCAGAAATCCAAAAAAATTTAAATATGACAGCAAAAATTGTTAGCAATGCTCTGAAAAAGTAGATACACTCAGACCTTGGTGGGAATGCAAAAGGCTGCACCCTGGTGTAGGGAACTTGGCGGCATCTAGCAGACGCACGCAATCCTGCCATTTGCAAATTCTGATGAATGAATGGGTCTGGGCAGCGTTAAGGACAGCTGCTAAAATCATTTGGTGAAAAGTCAGTGAGAAACTTTATAATTGATGAATCGGACTGATAACACCTGCACCAATTGATCAGCCTCAGCACTAAAAAAACAACTGGACATGAAACACCTCTAACATGGTGCAGTAGTAGGTAGTGTTCAACACCTGTGAAAAAATTAAAATTAACAGATAAATGATGGGAAAGTGGAAGGGTAGGGGACCTCAAGTCAGTAAAGGGACTTGAGAGAGATGTTAGCTAGATGCCATTTGTGGATTTGTGGTTTGTGTTTGGCCCCTGATCTGAACAAGGCAATTATAAAAAGACATTTTTTGGAAATGGCCTGAGAAATTTGTATATTGACAGATTGGTAGGTAAAATGTATGTATTAATTTTTCAGGTTGATGATAAGGTGGTTTTTGTTAAGAAAATTATTCATTATCTGTTTGTAATAACTATGAAGATATTTACAGGTTAAATGTATTTGCGATGTGCTTTGCAACACCCACGTGTCTTTCAAGGAGAGTTGTGAGGAGAGTGTCAGAATTGCCAGGCGATGAACATTGTTAAGCTCAGGTAGCCCACATGAGGGAGGGAGTTCACTGTGTTATTCACTCTGCTTTGGTGTGTGTTTGATAATTTTCAGACTGACTTTTTAAAAAACCCTGAGTAATCTCACTTTCAGGAATAACCATGCTGACAACATGGCTTAAAGTCTTTCGGGTAATGTCCAATGCTAGAGGGTGAATGTGTGAGGGGATGCATACATGTGTACCTCTTTCTACACACAGTTCTTTATAAAAATGTGACCCAGCCAGCACTGTGAAATTACATTTTTATTTAACATTTATATCTTTAATTTATATAGTCTATTTTAATATATGAGGTACAGTAAGAAGATTGTTTTTTTTCCCCCCAAATAGTTAACTCAGTGTCTCATATTCACTGATTGAAATATCATCGTGAACAGAAGAGCCTAAATTTCCTAGGCACACAGTTCTGCCTCTAGGCCTATTACACTAGGTGCATTTGACCATTCCTCTTTGTAAGAGTACGTTTGATATTTAGTAGGGCAGAGAATCCTTTCTTCATCAAAATGTTATAAAGTAGAAGGTAGGGGACCTCCTATAGGTCAGTAAAGGGATTGAGAGAGATGCAGGAAAAAGAAATAACATTTTTTCAGATGTGATGTATTTCTTTAAAAATCAGACACCTTATTGAACTTTTGTGAAAGTTTTCAGTCTGTGGGGTTTTTTTCCCTCAGAGTCATACCATCAGCAAATAATAATTTATACTTCCTATTTAATTTTAATTGTATTGGCTACACATCCAGAATAATGTTAAATAATAGTGGTCTGGCAGATATAATACACGCTTTGACAATAACATACTTTTGCTTGTGATTGTGGCTGTAGTTTTTTTTTTTTAATCAAGTTAAGCATATTCTTATTTTCATAAGAGTTTTTTAAATCACAAGAGGATTTTGAGTTTTCTCAGTTGCCTTTTGCAGTTGCTAAGAAGATTGTATGATTTTCCTCTTTTGACCTTATAAATGTGATGATTGTAGTAATAAAGCTCCTAAAACCACCCAGGAAATCTCTGAACATACACCACCTGAAAATGGTGTATTTGTCATTGTGCTTCTAGGTTTAATATTTTCTTTAGAAGTTTGTCTCCAAAACCTTAAGTGAGATTAGTCAATAACTCCTACAGTGGGGTTATCATGATGTACCAAGCCTATCATTTTCTTCATAGATGTAAGCACTTGCTACACTTATTTGTTCTGTATAGTATTTTATTTCATTGTGGAAAGTACTAGGGTTTTCATAGTTAAAATACTATATAGTATTTGCTATAACCATTATAAATATTTTTTAGAAGGTTTTCTAGTTTTAATAGAGTAAGAGATTTAAAATTTTTCTGAATATTTTGCTATATAATTAAGATATTTGATCTTAAAATAAATTATCTGATGTGATGATAGGAAATTCAGTACAGGCTATAGCAATACAATTTTATGGATTCAACAGAGTTATGTTTTTTGGTTTAAAAATATTAGAGTTTGATTTTGTTTGGTTTGTTCCTTAATAATTTTATTTACATGAATTTCCATGCAAGTTCTATCACAGTGGAGCAAAATGTTACCAAGGAGACAAGTGTAAATTTTCTCATGATGACCTTACTAAAGAAACGAGGAAACTTTTGGACAAAGTGAGTGATCCCTCTGCCCCTCCATTACTTGTTAGCTCTCTAGAGTCAGTTGCCTTGAATCATGGTTACTAAATCTTATTTTCTCAAACTGCTGAGCAGTCAAGGACTGGTCATTTAATGTTTCATTAATACAGTGTATTAGAAAAGCAGAAATATCAGGCTGGGAATTGAGAATCTTTTATTCATACTTGTGACATTAGAAAGCTAACTTGTTTTGAGAAATAACTTGCACGTCTTTGAACCCTATGCTCTTGGTCAGAACCGAGTCAGCTGTCTACAACCCCTTTCAATTTACGTTTTCCTGTTAAGGAAGCCAGTTGGCAAAGTCTTCACAGCTTTGGATGTGGGGAGGAAAGCGTGCTCTAACATAGTCACCCTTGCCCATTTCGTTCAGGTGTTGAAGGCGGAGGAGGGGCGCGCAAGCGAGGACGAACGAGAGCTGGCGGAACTCCGCAGGCGCGGCATAGCCCCTCTGCCCAAGCCGCCCCCGGGCGTGGGGCTCCTGCCCACCCCAGCCGAGCATGGCCCCTGCGTCGACCCCGACGACGACTTCCAGATAGAGCTCTCAGAGGATTTCAAGAAAATTCCATCTCTCTTTGAAATAGTTGTAAAGCCCACTGTGGATTTAGCGCATAAGATTGGGAAGAAGTAAGTTATGGTTTTCACAAACGGCGGCACTTTGTCCCCTTGAGATTGTCCTTAGGGAACAAACTCGCGCCCACGTTACTCAGGTCTTTAAGTTTTGTGGAGACAGCAGCCATTTGGCACCGCCATCATCTCCTCACTTCCCGGTCCCCGCCTCCTCCCCGCTGTGGACATTGCTTCATCTCGGGACCCATACCACCACCCTAGGAGGCAGCTGTAGGAGAGCCCCCAAAACACCCGTCTCTGGGTGATAGGGCTGGAGGGGATTCTTACCCATCTTTGCCCTTTCCTGTGTTTTTAAAAGTATCAGTAATGAGTTAAATTTTAGAACAGCTGAGAATAGCAGCAGTCAAAACAGCTAAAAGGGAGGCAGGAGCAGGTGCTGGTGTTTCCTTACAGGAGACCCAGAGACACTGCTGCATAGAAACAGGAGTCTGCTTTGACTGAGAAAAACACATGCAACAGTGTATCTAGAAATGTGGCACTCTTGTTTGCCTCTCTCCTTGGCATTAAGAAATGGTATCCTTTCCCTCCACAGGCCACCAGCATTTTATAGCAGTGCCTCACCACCAGTTCCACAATTTCAGGAAGGCAGCCCCCACCCTCAGCATATCTGTAGTTCCGAGTCCAGTCCAGGCCCTGGGCCTACTGTGTCACAGGGACACAAGAGCCCTGTGGTGCACCCTGGTTCCCCTGGACATCATTCATGTGCTGGATGGAGCCCACCTTTGCCGCCTGGCCCACCTGGACTTGGGGGACCTCACAGCCAACCCGGAGTCCTCGTTCATCCGGAGGCACCTTTGACAGCGCCCGGTCTGTGTGGTGCTTACCAGGACCCAGGCCTTCCAGAGCATATGGCAAGCGCACCGGGGGAGAACCACCGCACCCCGTCCCACCCACAAGGGCCCAGTGAGGGGCCGCCCAGTGCAGGCTTCGAGCTCCTCCAGAGCCCGGCTGAGTTCTATGACGGCTGCTACCCGCAGGGCACAGCGCAGGGTCTGCACACACTCAGCAACTCCAGTGGTGAGTTTACCTCTGGAAGCAGCCCGGTTCTGATTGAAAGTATTGAGTCCTACTTGTCATTGAAAATGTGGTAAGAGTGTATGTTTTAAATAAAGCAAGGTAAAATGTGAAGTCAAGACCTTAAAATATGTTTTAAATTTTGCCAAACATTTGTAACAGTAGCGCATTAGGTAATTTCTTAACCCATTTCCCGTTTAGAAAAAGAAAGTGCCACTTGTTGCCTGCATTGACTTAATTTTACATAGACGCTTTTTGAGGCTGTAGCAAATCCTGAGTGGTTTTCAATGTGAAATAAAATATAAAAACTGTTCTTGGAGTTATTCCTAAACAGAACGTGTCTCTAATCCTAAAGTAACAGAAGTGTACATATAAATAAGATTCATCAAATGACTCTTTGGCTAACAGCTGTTGGAGCACAATGTTAGCCTCATGGTAGGAATGCTACATTTTCTAGGATCTGACATTTTCAGCCACTGGGAATTACTATTATCATAAATGGGAATACCACTACTAAAAACAGAAAGCTGTAAATAGAATGATGTCACTTGTTTCCAGAGTCTATCGCTATACTAGAGCGATGCAAAAGGAATAAGAAAAGCAAGATATTTCATGGTAGACTCGGGGTGAGGCTAGGACTGTAATCCACGAGTTATCTTGGGTTAAATGCTGCAGCCTCAGCATTCAATACACAGGCAAGTATTCTCAGGGGAAACGGAAAATGGGTTAAAATATGCATGCTCACCCGATAACTTGAAAATCAAATGTCACCATTATTAAAGCTTCAATTTCTTATAACTCAACATGGTTCTCTCTAGTGGGGTTTTGTGCTAAATCAGCACCTGTCTCTTCCTGTGTTGTGTACATAGATGGAATGTGGCACAGTGACTTCACCCGGCATCAGCCCCCCATTGTCCAAGGCTCACCTCCTGGTGGGAGTGGGTATGATGACAGCAGCAACATGACAGGCCCCCACCCTCTGCCTGTGCCAGGTCTTCCCGCTGCGGTGCAGAGAGCTCTTTTTGTCAGACTTACTCAGAAATACCAAGACGATGAGGAACTAAGCTTCACCCAACCTCGGAGGGCACCAAGCAAGGAAGAAGGTGTGTCAAGTTAAACTTATGATGGCTTCTCACCTGTTTGGTCTCTCAGCCCCTGAAATGGTCTTGACCAGGGTGAAGTCTGAGAGCAGACTTCTGAACTGTCTGCTGTTTGTGGTCAGCCTCATAGTGCCTGTCTTCTCGGAGTTATGGCATCCAGGGCCATTGGCACCTTGGCAGTTGGCTGCAGAGGTCGTTGGTAGGTGGCCACTAGGACACCTTCTGGTTCAGGAACTTTGACTTTTGAGTTTTAGGCCTGGTTTGAGATGACTCAGTTGTTAGAGAAAGTTTTATGGGCATAGGCTGTGATATCAGGTTCTGCCATTTTATGAAGGAACACAGTTTTTGATATGGAAGATTATGTGGTGACACTAAATTGACCTGAGTGTTTTGATAAATGGATGGCAATTAGGTAATTCAATTAAAGAGAGAAAAGCCTGAAGCACCCATTGTTATGAATTACAAAATTGATGTTTGGCCACTTAAATTGTATGAATAGCTATGTAAAACTAGGTAACAGTAGGTAACTACAAGCTGTTATGTGAACATTATTTGTTATATTTTTATAGAAGGTAGTGTTTCTGTATGTTTATTTACCACCACAGGGAAGTAAGGGGTTCCTTATGAGTTATTCCCTGTGCAATTTATCTTTACTCCTTTAAATGCTAAAACTTAATTTTATGAAACAGCCGTTTAATGGTAATCTTGCTATAAAGTCTTACAGAGCTTTTACAAGAAAATTAAAACTTTTCTAGATGATATAAAATTTTATACTGTAATATTAAACAATTGGAGATGCTTTATGAGGGTTATTTTCTCCATACAGAAAAGTCTTTACCAGCTAGGATTTTTGTTTATATTTCTTTTTATAAACTTTAGTGCCTTTACAAATCTTACCTGTCCTTCGATAAAAAGCTGCTAATCATCATTTCCTACCTAATACCTTCTTTCTGCTGTCCTGTCTCTGCCATCTGCTTCCCTTCCACATTCATTCTCATTCCAAAAAGGATTTATTCACTTATAAAAGATATTGATATGAAGATAAGAATAAAATAGCATCTTACCTATTTGGATCAGGTAGCAAAATCCTATGAGGAATGAAGTTACTCTACAGAAATATTCAAAGTGAGTCACAAGCTCAGCTCTGGGCTTCTGGAGGCCAGAGAGGAGGAAGAAGCCATATTCCCAGAGAGACAGTGAGACACCAATAACACTTTGCCATTGTGACATAGTGTGCTATGTCATTAGGATGTTAGCTTTGTTTGCTATTTCCAGTTTAAGGTTTGAATAGCTAGTGTGTTCACAAAGGCCACACATCTGCAAGTGTAGAAAACATGTCGGAGAGGCTCTGCCTGCTCCTCGTTTGCTCCATTCCATTGCTTCCTAAACCATCTTAGTGGGTGTTTTGTTTGCTTTCCAGATTTTTTTTTTTTAACTCTCCCTCACTGTCTTGATAAATCCAGAGCATAAGGGTTGCTTAAATTAAAGAGACCCCAAACACTTTAGTATTTATTTCCCAGAGTGTCTCCCTCCCTGACCTGTCATGGCCAGTTGGAGCAAAAGGCCCTGACCGTCCCTGCTTTGAGGACACTGCCATGTCCTGATGTCACAGCTCATCCTGTGTGGAGTGTAAGGACTGGCTCAATCACTCTTGTACCACTTCTTACCTTATTCTGGGGCTGAAACTGGCATCTCTATGATACACTTTCTTGGAGTTAGACTGCACTTATTTAAGAATCAGTATGTGTTTTTTAGTCTTACTTAAGGCAAGATGCAAATGCTTCATTCTTTGTAACAAGTCTCTGTCTGCATTTAGATGACACCGTTAACTGGTACTCCAGTAGTGAGGAAGAAGAAGGAAGTGGCGTCAGGTCCATCCTGAAGACGTTACAGAAACAGACAGAAACTCTGAGGACCCGGCAGCAAGCCCCCTTGGATTTGGGCCTGCGTGCTGACCCGAGGCTTGCTAAAGAGAAAAGCCAGGGGAGCCCAGCCGTGGACCCCCGTCTGAGGACTGTGCCCAGGCCTGACGGTAGAAAGCCTTGTGAGGCTCCCACCCGGGGCCTTAGGCTTGCGTGGGACCCCAGGAAACAGAGGGGGGGTGTGGGTGGGCACATAGGCTTCTTGGCTGGGCCAGCAAAGTGCAGTTCAGGTCACATGGAAGCCGGCACCACAGTCACACATGGGAGAGGCGAGGAGGAAGAGGAGGATGCGGAGAGGGAGCTGAGAGAGAAAGCTTCCCTGATCCCGCTGGACCCTGCCCCCGGGGCCATGCTCCAGGACCCAAGGTCACAGCTGAGGCAGTTCAGTCACATCAAAATGGACATTGTCCTCAGCAGGCCTGCCTTCTCCAGGCACGTGGTGTGGGCCCCCGAAGACTTGCTCCCAGCCCCTCTACCGAAGCCCGACTCTGTGTCTTCCATCAGCTTACCGCTGCCCCCTCTGATAGCCGACCAGAGGCTTAGCAGGTTGTGGAGTGCAAAAGGCGATCTGCATCCAGGCCCAGCGCCTGCGGAGTCAAAATCAGCAGCCAAAGCCACAATGAACACAACAAACAGAGACAGCTACCTGGAACCGTTTGGGGACATGCACAGTCCCACAAGTAAGTTAGGAGACCCCAGACTGCACAAAAAGTGCGACCCCAGACTTCACAGACTACACAACACGGTGTCTCAGCAAGCAGGCCTGAAAGAGTCCCATGCATCCCAGGGTGCCCTTCACTTAGCCAGGCTGGGTCCTGGTGCCTCACAGCCTTCTGGGACAGGAACCAGCTGCAGTGGGCCTGGGGCTGGACCTCCATATGCCCCTAAACTCGCGCGTTCCGCTGGCCTTCCACTGAGGACTCCAAGTCCAGTTCTCAGAGGCATAAGTTTGTATGACCCTAGGGAGCAGGGTGCATCACCTCCACCAGAGCCAGCAGCAGGAAATGCAGAGAACCAGAGAGAACTGGGTGGTTTAGAAAGCAGTGACAAAAATGAGCCTTCTCCTGGAGAAGCGATCCTGCTCCAGAAAAGCACTCCAGATGGGGAAGTCATTGTCGATGGGCCAGCCGACCCACAGGCAGATGATGTCCCCAGGAGCGCCTGTGCGGGCCAGGTCCCTGCCATGCACAGTCTCCCCATCCAGGCATTGACAGGCTTAATTAGACCCCAGTACAGTGATCCACGACTGGCAAGGCAGCCAGGGCAGCCAAGCCCCAGCCCCGATGATGACCCCAGTAGGGAGACAGATGACAAGTCTCTGAAAGAGGTTTTTAAAACTTTCGATCCAACTGCCTCACCGTTTTGCTAGCTATTGTGTAGTGACGCGGTTCTGTCCAGTCTCGTGGCTGTTGTAGTCCTCTGCTGTTTTGTAACTGGTTTACCTCTATAGTTTATTTATTTTTAAATTATAAACACTTTTCAGCTGCTAGCATCAGAACCACATGAAGTTATACCCTCTAAAGCCTGTGGTATTTTATACAATATTTTTATAACTTTAAGAGACTGCAGTAATTGACCTAGACACCCACGTATCATGCTAGCTTCAGTCAGAGTGCATTTATTTAATTAAGCATCATGAACTCTGCGCCCCACTGAAACATGTGCCCGTTGTCCTCACGGTCACTGTTGCATAGATGATGTCCACTTTTATATGGTTGTTTCAAGCAATATGATGTATGTTACTTTTGGGAACCAGTGTTTCAACCAGGATCCTTTCCGTTTGTCAGCACGTAATTGTCTAACATATAGTGCTGACTGCGGGCTAGAATGTGAGATGAAGTAGAATGCAGAGCAGTTCATGTTTAAGGGCGTCACTTTTCTTAGTGTGGGCAATATTGGTGTAAATGAAGCATTTGAATGTCCTTTTAAAAGTATTTTATTGTATCATAGAAGTTGGAGATATATAGATTGTTTTGCTAAAGTGAAAAATTCCCAAGTTCTCTGACATAACTTTCTAAATTTAATTTTTCATATTAAATAGTTATGAGTTACTGCTGTGTCACATTGTGATGCTTATGTTTCAGTGTTTTTTGTCTTTAGCAGCATAATTTATATGACTTTTTCAAATGATGTAGCTGCAATGATTATATTCATCATGACCTTTGCAATTTCTAACAAAATTCTAAAAGATCCAGTGAGAGTCTGTACAGATAATTGCATTGATGATGTAAATGTCCAGGTTCTTTATTTTTTCTTAAATAGGAAGAAAACAGAGACAGTGCAGCCAGCTGTGCTGCTGCCGTCGAAGACCCTTTCAGACCTCAGGAGACTGGCGCCCTACACCACAGGAAGGGCCCGCATCCCTATAGTCTGGAAGGCTCCTGATTGATTAGCAATTGTATAAAATTAATTGTAAAAAAAAATGTATATTCATTCTTGTGTATCTATTGCCATATAAAATGATGGCAGTCCTATTTATTTTATGTATTACTTAAACCGGAAACTCAGGACTGCACTGAAACTCATGTCTTGAAACAGAGGTTTATGACAGTGTTTGGTAATACCAATTCTGGTAAGTAACTTGAAAAGGAGCATTTTGTCATAATGAAAGTGCAGGGAAAAGTCTGTGGATGACAACAGCTGCCCTTGAGAAGTGGTAGTAAAAACACCAGGTGGTGGCTGCTATGCGAACCTGACGCTTGGAGCATGTGTGGTTCCATGTTAGCGCCTACCCTCCCTCCCGTTCACCTCAGCGTTTCCCCTGACTCTCTGGGTCCATGGGGTTGTACTCCATGAGCAGCAGCTCTGCCCATATAAGAGGTTGGGGTGTCCAAGGGACCATGAGTTCCTGCTGTTTACACCTTGGCTTTGTTGTTGCCTAAAATGGCTCTGGATAACATTCTGGGTTTAAAAAATGCAGTTTAAAGCCACCATCGACAGTATTTTATGATTTGCTGTCTAAACTTCATCAAAATCATTAAGATGGATAAAAACTGACAGAAAAAAAAAAAAGATAGCTATGTATCTCTCTTCCTGTCTCTGTTCAAGATCATAATGGAACCAAAATTCTTAACATAATCTTTTTTTTACTACTAAGAGAAATGTTAACAGTAATTAAAAAGTTAAGGTTTAAAAACCATTAATGCGAATTATAACGTTCACTTACTCAGTACTCTGATTCCCTGTCACATCAGCTAGTGTCCTAGAGGCTATTTTATAAGGAAGTTTGGACTTAGTTTCAAATTTAACAATATGTTTTATATGAAAATATTAATGTTTAATATAGTGATTTCTATTTGTGAGGCTTTTCTTTAGCGTAGGGGATATTCTGTTACAGCCTGGATTATTTTAATATTTTTTTTCTTTTACTGTTTTCTCACCAAAATTTAATAAGTAGCCATTTTCTCCAATGAGTAAGCTCCTCTTTAAGGTGAGTTGGTGTTTTCAGAATGCATGTAATTTGATTTATTTACACTAGCACACTGAGAAGTATGGTGGGTCCCTTGTGTTAGAAGCCAAACAGCCACAGACAGCAGGAGCAACTTGTGTCTGAAGAGTCTGCATCAGACTCTCAGTTGAGGTGTGACAGCTGTGCCTCCTGGTTGGTGATAAGCTGTATACCTGCCCACAAATGGGATGCATCAGGGTGTTGATGGGGGACCCAGTTGATCACAATTTGAATTGAGTAAGCACTTTCCCATTCCTGTTTAATTTTTGCTCTAAACTCCTCTTTCTCTGGAGACTTCCTGGGGGGGACTACCTCCTGAACCCTGAAAAGGAACCAAGTGCGGGAGTGATTCAGACTCTAAGCAGGTGGGTCTACTCCTGTGTGGCCCAGCCCATGTGACCCAGCCGTGAGTGCCAAACCCCGGGTCAGGTCGCAGCCACAGCAGCCTAGTTATGAAATGGGTTTGCTCAGGTTTCTGTTTGTCTTTTAGCTTGATGGGACCCTCCATGGCAGCTTTCATTGCTGGTCCTGCTCAATTTAAGAGTGGAAGGGTGGTTGATTACTACAGAAACCCAGCGCGAGCATTCACGTAAGCCACTTTGCTGAATTAACTAAGAGGAGGGAGACAGGGAAGCGAACTTGTAAGGGCTGGAGGTTCAAAACCACAAGCGCATATCCTTGTTCCGAATCGACTTATAGGCATTTTATCTGCACATCTGGTTCCTTACCTGGGAAACAGGCATGATTTCAACTGCTCACAGATCAGGTGTAGGAGTGGGTGAATTATTATTTTAAAGCATTTGTAAATATGAAATTGTTTTATAAGTTTCATAAACATAATCATGACACTTCCATTAGGGCACATTAAGTTTTACAAATTTTCAAGTAACACGATACGGTTTGCGTGTCTCACCAATTCTATGCAGTGTTGGATGGTACCCATTGAAGATGCAATAGAATCACCTAAGAAGCTGCTTCAGAGACTCGAGTCGCAGTCCCCTTTGACACCATGTGTGCCAGGAGGACACGTGACTTTCCCACTTCAGCGCCATGCAGACTTGGACTGTCTGTTCCAGACCTGACCTGTCTGTCCTTTTTACATGGATTGGATACCAATGACGGGTGCCAACAGTCCAGTTGGTATGGTATTTGCTGGATCATAGCACATGGTGAGGGCCGAGTGGCAGCTCATTTCATGTGAGAGCCCCCAGCTCTTAGAAACAACAGGGTATTTACTCCCACGTCTAGTATGTGTCTCCATGAGCATGTGACACTGAGGTCCTTCTGAATGGTCACTCGATGAAGGCATCGTTCTCCTTGAGTTAATGGCAGTTGACATTTGAAAGCTCCAGGCACCCAGAGGTGAGGGTTTGTCTGAATCTTTCCATCTTCACTACACTGAGGCTTAACGGTGGAGATGTTTCCCTCCTGGGCTGGGGCTACACCTCGAAAGAGTGATCTGCAGCCAAGCCTTCTGCTGATGAGGCCCCACACCCTTCGGTAAGGGGGCTTCCTGTGAATTTCTAGAATGAAGATTCATGAGTCTCTCTGAGGGCAATGCTCAGTAACACTGCTCACAGGTAGGCCTGTGGGACATAGGTGTCATCGGTGACTATGGTTTATATAAGGCTGAGATGAGGAAATCTAAGCTTTGCTAATTGGGCCAAATGGGCCCTCAGTGATCAAGGCTCTTCCCTCATGTATGTGCTACGAGTTTTGCTCAAGCAGTTTCCTTCAATGTTCAGGGCCCATTTAAAGAGCCACCACATTGCCAGTGTCTTGCTTTGAGCATGTCATTTATCAGTGGTATCTGCCCAGTGGAACAAAGCCCAAATTAACCTGCCTTTCTTGGAAAGATGAAGATCTAAGAAAGGACATTAGGTTAATACCAACGTAATATTTATAGTCTCTAATTTTTTAAATGAGAAATGAAAAGCACACTGTAAGCTATTGTTTTTTGCTTTTGGAGGCAGGATCCATGTGAGTCTTATTACTTTTCTGTTTCCTCCTAGCAAGGAGCCTAGTTCTAGGCACACAGTGGATGCCTCACTACCTGCCTCTTGATGGCTCCCCGAAAGCCTCCAGGTGCTGTCAGCTGGGAGAGCAGTGTGACAGAGCTGTTCTGCAACTGCATTAGAAAGCACACAGCTCCTAACTTAGACTTCTTCCTGTAGACACAGCACCTACCTCCGCCCTCTCCTGTCAGCCAAGCGCTGTGAAGGCGGGGCTGTGGCAGCCAAGAAGGTGGAAAGCCAGAGTTCCTATAAAGCCAAGCACATTCCAGTGGAGGACATGTGAGCCGTAACCGAGACAAGCACGTCCCCATCGATCTCACAGGCACGCAACGCAGCAGGTTTCATGGGGCCCTCCACGCCTTTAACTGCTCTTAGAGCACTTTCCCAAAGGAGAACAAGGCCTGTCTGTGGCCATCTGTACCCCGAAGCAGCTTCAGAAACAGAATGTGTTATTCTTAACTCTATTAATGGGCTTTCTCTCTGGTCTTTCTGAGTTTACTGGCTTGTGACATGGACCCAGTGGGGACAGTCAACAGGAGAAAGAGACTAGACAGTTTGTTAAAAGGAACACAAAGGGAATGACAGCAATATCTAGTTTCGACATTCAAAAATGGGATTTCATGGCAATACCACGACCTGGTTTGAAATGATCCTCTAACCCTCTTTTGTCCCCCTTCACTAACCAGTGACCAGAGTCATGTAAAGGTGGGCCAAGCCGAAGGGGACGGGACTGAGGATGGAGTGAAAGGAGGAGGCCTTCTCCTCTGGTCCCCAAGAATTCAGAGGAAGGGAGAGAACAGGAGGCAAGTGGCTCGATCAGCCGTGTCCACATTGTTTTCCCAGAAGAGGGAGTGGTTAACAACTTCAGTCCCAACCTGAGCTGAGGAGAAGCAGTCGGTGCAGCACGAGAGGGAGTGATTGGAGTGACAGGTCTCATCCAGCGATAACCCCAGGGCCAGCACAGAGCCACAGGGCCCCAACCCCATGCCAGTGCTGTGGCAGTGTAATACCATAGTTTCTCACATGCGAGTTGTGCCAGCTGAGTTCAGTGGCCCCATGGACATTTGCTCAGACCAGCCTTCCTCTCTCCAGCCTCTGGAGTCTGCGATGCCCACTGGTCACTCCAGCAGGCTAGGCAGTGCTCACTCAGAGGCCTCAGCAATGCCTTCACGTGCATTCTAGCTCCAACTCTACAGGATGTCCCAGAAGCTGTGCAGCTCTTACACAGGGCCCAGGCTCACTGACAAGGCAGCCTGGCAGATGCTCCATGAAGTACCTGTGGCCATCTGCTCCCTGCCATCCTCCTTCAGGATGCACAGCTCAGAGGTCTTCTGCCCATGGAAAGGGAAAGAGTGATGGGTAAGGCTGAGCAGATGTGGCCACGAGGTTAGGTAAGGTAGAACGTAATGACAATAAGCACCCACCCAACCCACTGTGTCCCCTGTGTTCACACGGGCTGGCTCCCATGGCCACTAGAGTCTTAAGGCTAGCATTCACATCAGCAATTCAGCTTGGACAACATCTCAGCTTTCACGACACTGTTGGAGCTATGCAGGGGATTTGGCACTTGCTTCCTGCAGGCTTGGCTCACTGTGGCCCAGGGTTGAAACCCCCTGTACTCGGCGTTGTGGCAGCTTCCTACTCCACTGCATGCAAAAGGCGGCAGCCACCAGTCCCTCCAGATCCGAGGATGATCCTCTCAAACTCTGCAGGAGACAGAGTGAGCTATGCACTGCTGACATGCACTCTTGCCCATGTGCACCAACAGCAGCCCATGGGGAGTCCCCTGAGTGAGGCTGGGCAGGCCAAATGGTGCTCTAGGCCTGACTTAACAGATCACAGGACAGTGTTTGGCAAGCCCTGTGGGCTGAAGGAGAAGCACAACAGAGCCGAGGATCTTAGGCTGTCACTACAATGTCCTGAGAATGTGGTTGATTTAAAAAAGATTCTCTTCACCCGATTCTGTTTTCTTTTGGACCCGGCCTTACTCATTTTGTTCTGTCCAAACTGCGCATAGGTCTGGCCAGTGGCCTGAATCCGAGTGGAGCCAGGACATAGGTACCCTTGGCCTCATTGTCAGGTTGTGCTGCACTCAACAGCAGGTAGCCAAGTTGAAGGAGGTCAATAGAAATCAGCCCAACTGAAACACACAGGAAACCAGATGGCAGGCTTGGGGAAGGAGTGATGTTGAATTTAACAGCTAAGAAAAGAGAGAGTGTGCTCATGAATGTCTGCGGGTAACCATGTCCTCAGCCCGTGACCTGTGACAGGGTGCTGCACATGAGCTCACTCACGACGAGCACTTGCCCTGAGACTGGTGGCCTCTGTGGCCCTCAGGGTCTTGTAGATGGCGCCAAGGAGCTGCCATGCGTTTCTCACCAGGAGCTCCTTGGAGGACTTGCTTCTGGTCAGGGTGGCCTGTACACTGGGGTTTATGGGAGGAAAGCAGCCACCATTACATCAGTGAGAGGAACATCTCAAATACTCAAATGCCAGAAGGTTCCCTACGTGGGCCTTTCTGGGGACTGTCAGAGAACGAATGTTCTAAGGATGTGATTTAACACTTGAAAACAAAGTGTGCATTTGGATGCTAGGAAAGTGCAACATGTAGTATCTATACATTAACAAGAAACATGTTTTTAATGGAAATAACTACAGAGCGGTGCAGAACAAATGCCAACACCATATACGATGAAAAAGAACGAGACATTCGGTACAGAACTGCATTCAGGACTTAAAGCAAAGGTTCTAGTCAAAGATGGGGCTGGCACTTCCAGATAGAATCACTCACCTCAACGGTATCTGTTTTAAACCGAATGTAACTGAATTCAGTGAGATAAGTTGTTTTTTACTGTTGAAAATGAAAACTCCGTGAAGCAAGTGACAAAGTGAGGTAAAATCTCAGGACTTTGAGGCCCTTCAAAGGACCAGGAGCTCGACACACACACCCACGTGAACCATGCCTTTGTCTTCCCTATTTTGATGCACTAACATCTTGGAACCTTGCTGATGTTGCAAAGACTGCCTCTCCCTGAGGGGCCAGCTCCTGGGGACAGTGAATGAGTGGCCTGCAAGTGCCCCTCCCTTATGCAAACTGAGGACTAAACGCATACCCCAGCACCAGGGTTGGGTACCAGATGGGTGGGGACAGCCTCCAAGTGCCACAAACAAGCCACCCCAAGCCTAGACAGCCTGCTCTCCCTTCTTCCTATACTTGGCAGACCCTGGCTTCCCCGAGTGGCCCTGCATGACATCCTCCTTCATGACAGTCATGATTTCACCAAAATCTGAGTACCCTGACCACAATGCCCGTATTTGAAATACTACAAATAACAGCAGTTCTTGTATCTTAAGTAGAAAATTTAGGGTAGCCGATCTTGACACGATTGTGTGCCTGACATGTTATTTCCTAGAGAACAGTAACCAGGTTTTATTTTTAGTTTGAAAACAATTTATATCCCCTGGTCTTGGCAATGTTATTTTTATGCTTCACAATATTGGTAACAGTTTTAACTATCAAGCTTTGCCATCATATCAAAATAGTCCTAGTAGGTTTGTCGCTGATAAGTGTGCAGTGTGGCTATTAGGTGCTCAGCTTGAAGTGATACTGTCCCAAACTGCATGATAGCCTTCGATACTGTCGACATGGAAGCTGCAGTAAAGAGACAGTTAACAAAAGCTACTCAACCCCACAGTTTGGGCACATTAAATGGATTCCCCCTAAGGTAAGGTATACGCCAGCAGTCTTTCTTAGGCAGGTGATACTGAAAATGCTTCCACTTTGCAGTTGCTGTATTTTTAGAGAGAACTGGCTTTTTGTTAGTTCTGTTTAATATAAAAACCAATAGAGAAGTAATGATCAGAATGTAAAGATGATTACAAAGCGGAAAGCAGCCGTCTGCATCTGCACATAGAGCCTGGAGCGAGAGCACAGCAGCATCATGGGTGGGGGCAGGTGGGGTAGGAGAGCATCAGTGCTAGTGCACTTGATTTTTAAAAATTCCTTGTGGTTATTTTAGGTTCACACCTACTCAGGAACTAGCTTCCCACATTAGGTCTTTTTTTTCCTTTCTCATGTACATTATCCAGTATATTTGTGAGAAATATATAACATGAGAAAGGGCAGTGGATTAAACACATTTTTTGGTCTCCCATATTATCTATATTTTCAACATTTGACATTCCCAAAACAATGTAGACTCTTGGAGGATAAACAAAAGGAATATGCAGAAACATGAATTATATGCCATCCCCCAGCCCTTCCTCCTGAGACAGCAGAGCACAGCCATCCTCCCACAACTAGCCCCCGTAACCACTCCCCCATGGTCCGGAGTCTGCCTACATGCAGAGGATGTGCAGGGCTGCCTATGCTCTCCACTTGCTCCAGGGTGCACCACAACTCCTAGGAACACCTTGTGTCTGTGCAGCTGTCAGCAATGCCATGGGGCAGCCTGGGGAAGTTTTCCCAGAGGTGGTGACTTTTCTTGAGGAGACAATGTGCTTTTTGTTCTGTGCAGAAGCAAGTGACAGGTGAGAGGCCGGTCACAGTGCTGTCAGTCCTGCTGCAGAGTTGGTGGCACAGGGAAGTGCACAGGTGTGCCCGGCATTGCATCATCAGCCCATGTGGACACATTGGCACTGGCTTCGACCTCCCCCAGGGGCCAGGAGCTGGTGGTCCTGAAAACTAGCAGTACAAGGTGGTTACCCACCCATGGGGGCTGCCAGAGCCAATAAACAGCAACTCCTGCCATGACCTAGCCCTCATCACCAGGGCTAGTGTGGCTGTGCTGCTCTGGGCTCAGAGCCATCATAGGCCCAAGGCAGGACTGCAGTCCTTGAGAAGAGCCAGCTGTGGGGACCTTCCTACTAAAGAGGGTCTTGGCCGCAGCAAGGGGATGAAGGCCAACAGTCACATGTGCGGCTTCCCAGGATGGGGCTGACAGCTGACAGGCTGGTGGCATTTCATTCAGTCCTTCCAGGCCTGATCAGCAGCTCCCAGACCCTTTTCCTTCCTGTTCTCAAAGCAAAAGAGCCCTTTATGCCAACAACATCTTAAACATAACTTCGACTGTCAAGTCAGCAAGTAAGGTAGAAGAGGGGCTGCTCCAGATGAGGTACCATCCTGATAAACCACCTCCCTCCCTGCCTATTTGGGACAAGCAGATGCATGGCTTTTCCAGAGGCACAGCAAGTGGGTGTGGGCTGGAAGGGACGTTGAGAAGGCCACATGTCCTCTCTTTCATAGCCCCTGCCCAGACAGGGAGACCCTTCCCCCCAAACTGGGTTCAGGGGTCCAGATGGATGGTGCCACTCATGGATGACAAGGTACGAAAGGCTGGAGGTGGCAGAGAAGGTCGGGGACGGCCATGGGGGCGTTGCCACAGTCAGCCACGGCTCTGTGGCTTGAACATCCCACTGGCTCTCCACCACTCAGCCAGATGTGGAGCAAAAGAGATGAGGGAGCAGTCGGGGCAGGAGGTGATCAGCAAACCAGGTGGAGGGCTCCTGACGCATGAGGGACAGGCCTTAACAGAAGGGATGGAACATGGCTCTGCCAGCCCTGGTGGGGAGCCACTCCCTGGCTCCCCGTTTTCCTGACACTGCGAAGCTGACTCAGCTTCAGCAGGGATTGTGGGACAGACAGATTTGAGATGCAGTGATGTCATGGCAGAGTCTTGAGTGAGGTCACCTCCATGTGCGAGGGAGAAGGGCTCGACTGTGGATGCCAAGTCAGAATAGTCCAGAATTCATCACCTGGGGCTCAGAGAGGCCAGAGAGATCTCAGGCACAGAGAACAGTCTGGTGCAGACCTCTGCCAAGTGAGGACATGCTAGCCTTGCTGCCCCTCAAGAGACACCTCTGCCAATCCCTCACTTTTCTCCAGCTTTCTCCCTAGCCCCAGAGCTGAAGACTCCTCAAAGTCATTCCAGGTGACTGTCACAGAATCTCAGGGCTCTGCGTCAGGGATCCTGGGTCTCTCACCCCTGTGTGGCCTATTGCCCCTAACTGCCATTGCAAATGCTTCTCTGTTTTACTTAGGAGCACCAGGCACCTGGGTGGTTAAAACCTGGCTTGAGGGAAGTGGGAGCTAGAGGGTTTGGGGAGAAATTCTGCATGTCACTCCATCTTACAGACATGAGCCACAGAACTAAAATCATCCTTTTCTTTTTTTACATGCCCCAGGGAACCTCGTGGGGCACAGGGTTTGTATATTCAGGGGCCCTTGGCCAACATCCAAGTCCTACTGAAACTGGGAGACCAGAGACATTTGGAAAGAGGATAGCAGTCTATAAGAGATAACCACTGCCACATCTGACCTGCTGACTTTAGGGTCACTGTCCCAGTTAGAAACTGGCTGGGTTAAGTGGGCACAGGTTGGGAGGACAAACAGAACAACGACAGAACTGGTTGTTGGGTGTGGTGGCGCTACTATCATGTTTTAAAGAGAGCAAAGGAGAGCAATGAGCAATGAGGTGCAGAGACAGTCCGAGAGGATTTGGAGGGTCTGAGCTGCCAAGCACAAGGTTGTGAAGGGGACAGATCAAGCCATGCATAAAACACTGGCTGGGGAGCTTCTGGGGCACTATACCCACAGTGTCTCCTGCCAGTTATCATTGCTGGAAGCGGCTGAGACGGGATTATGAAATCCAACTGTCCTGCCTAGTGCCCTGTGTGTAGAGTGTGTTTAACCCAGCACCCTCCTATCACATCCTTCCTGCTCATTCAACTTGATCCCTGCCACCTGCAAAAAAGAAGAACTCCTTGTGGAGCAGGGTGGCACTGTCACAGCTCAAGGTGACCTGACCATAGGAGGACAGCTGTCAGTCACACAGTAAGGGGACCCACTTCCACCTGAAGTCAATATTTCTGGCCACACTCAAAGGACACTCACCATGTGCCAGGCAAGTGCAGATATTTTATGTGGGTGCCCGGAATGTGGCCATGTTCCCATTTTCTAGACTAGAATCTTGGGGTCAAACTAGGTAAAAAGCTTCTGTATAGTCTCAGAGCTGGGAAATGGTGGCAGCAGGCACAGCTCAGATGTCTTGACTGCCAACCTTGGGCCCTCAAAGGCCACCTGAGCTGCCTGCTGGAGGGGAGTGACAAATGTGGCACCAACACAGCATTTCCAGGAACTTGGCAGCAGACTTTGCTTACTAGGAAGCAGGCTGAGGAGGAGGAGAGAAGATGCTGATTGTCCTATAATGTCCAGGTCTGTGGTGACCATCCTGGTAATAGTTGGATTGGCAGTGCAGGTCCCCCCTGAGCTCCCCAGGGTGTCTCTTAAGTCAGCACCTTGAGGATCCCCACTGCCCACTGTAGCGACTCCTGAAGCACCCTCCCGGTGTGGGAGCTGCGGCTAGGTAGGGTCCCGATCACCATGGGGCTTCAAGCAGCTGGCCAGGAGCCTGCAGGCCTGGCTGTGACCATCTTCCCAGGTCCAAAACTGTGTCACAGTGTGGTGGGCCTTGGCTGCCCACTCCTACCACAGCCAGTCCAGGGTGTGCATGCCCCCCTTCTCTGGGAGTTTCTACAGCAAAAAGCACCTCTGTGCCACCTCCTTGGTAAGGACAAGAATGCGTTCCAGGGCCATGAGAAGGTGTTCCAGGCAGGGCCCACACTCCTGGCCACCTGCCACCATTGCCTGCACCCCTTGAATTCCGGAGAGCATTCTCTCTAGTGAGCTTTCTGGCCTGGGGGGTCTGGGGCCTGGGACCTGGGGGTCCCTGTGGTCAGAGAGCCTTGAGCAGAAGACACCCCCAAGGGTCTGTGCGTGCAATGTTCACATTAATGTTGCTGAAGTGGCCAGCCAGGGCTCTGACTCGGAGGGGGAACTCCAAGCAGAGAAGGTCGAAGTGTGTAGACAGGCTGGGAGATGGTCTGGGACAGGGGGCCAGGGCCCGTGCTATATCCAGCACAGCGTTTGTGAGCACATGGACCTCGGTGCACAGGAAGGAGACCTCAGCCTTCACCTGCTCATCTGCACACAGTAAGCGAGACAGCCTGGTGGCCTCCTGCAGCCTCTGAGAAGTGTCTGCTGCCTGAGCCAGCCCCTCCCTCAGCCCCCGCCTCTCTATCACAGCCTGTCGCAGAGGCAGCAGGAACTGTCCTTGTCTCTTGTTGAGCCACTCCATGCACTAAAACAGGTCTCGGACAGCCACAGACCAAAACAGGCACCTGTCCTCAAAGCTCTCATCCCCCGTTGCATGGACACAGAGACCATTAGAGGCCAGGACCTCGTCCAGCAGCTGTTCAGCACAGGTTTCCACCACCTCCAATCTGTCCTGCATCTGTAAAAGTGCTCCTGGGTGCCTAGTTGAATCAGGGGCCTCCTCACCCAAATCCACAGGCCCACTTTTGGCTGCTAGTTGAACCACTGAAACTAAATTCTGCTGCAACTCCATGAAGACCACAGTGTTTCCTGGAAGGTCAGCTGCTGGGCTGTGACAAAATAGCTGTTGACACAAAGGGTACCAGTCACCAGCCATGGCTACCAAACCCTGTCTGATGTGTCTGGTTCTCCCAGACACTTCCAGAAGCCTGTGGGTCCCAACTGCTGTGCAGTGTGCTGTGTCCCCTGCAAGTACAGCAACAGTAGGTGCCAGTATTGGGGTATCCTGGAATCCAGGCAGCCTTGCTGACTCCAGTGCTCCCTCCCCAGTCAGGGACTCTTGAGCTACATCCACAACGGCATCCCTCTCCTGCAGGTTGGTGCTACTTGAGGTCATTGCCTGGTGGCTACAGTCCTCTACAGCAAGGGTGAGTGTGCCAATAGTGGGGGCTGGACAGGTGTCCAGAATCAGTGAGCTAGAAAGGTGGTCCCTGGGAGGATAGGAGGTGCCTAGGTCACTTTCCCCTAACCCAGGCCCCCTCTGGTGTTTCAATTCTGGGACTGGGGAGTCCTGGGGGGCTGAGGAGAAGGAAGGAAGGCTGTCTCTCCTCAGTGTCAGACCTTTGGACTTGATCCCGAAGGGGGCTGAGGATATCAGGGTGGTTGATGCCATCCAGGCCCTCTTGGAGGCTCCGCGCTGCACAGACAAGATGTTTGGCTACAGTTAGAAACACAGCTGCATCCGGAGCACTGTGCCCACCTACACAGCGCTCAGCGGCTGCACCCAGTACGAAGGAGAGCTGGTCCAGCCACCAGATCAAGACTCTTAGGCCATTGCGGAAAATGGGGTCCTGATCTTGGTCCACGTACCTGCTCATCACCTGCACTATGTGTGTGGCCCGGCTCTGCAGGTACGCTGCAAGCTTGGGAAACTCGCAGGATTAGCCACCCCTCAGGGCTCAGGAGAACGAGTCCACGTGCTCAGCCATGTCCCGAATGGACACACTTAGGAACTCAGGAATACTGAGGACATCATCAAAACATGCCAGCAGGTGTTCGCAGACCCTAGCCCAGGACTGGAGTAGGGCCTGCAGGGCAGCAGGGCTGCTGGCTGGACCAACCGCCTGCCAGCCTTGTGAGAAAAGCTGTTGTGCTATATGACCACAAGTCCCCAGAGGCCTGCCATGGTGACCTCCAAGTCTCTGCTGGTTTGTTGTCGGGGGCAGCAAACTAAGACCAAGTGGGCCACCTGGAGCATCTGCTGTGCCTGTTCACAGAAAGCGGCAAGAAGTTGGAGGCTCTCGGGCACAGCGTCTCCGTCGCTTGGGGATCTGATGGGTGGTGTCGCCAAGGAGGCCCAGACCAGTATTCGCAGGGTACTCTGTGTGTCGGTGAAAGCGCACAGGATCTGGCGCAGCAGCCCGGCACGCACTTCCTGGGAGAAGGCCTCAGTGGCGGCCCACAGAGCCTCTTGCTCCTCCCCCGGCCACTGCTTGGGAAGCAGGCCCCGCAGCTACAGCAGCCTGCGGTAGCAGGCCACCAGGCGCAGCCTCTCGGGCGGCGTGGCGCTGGCGGCCAGGCGCATGCAGGGCCGGAGCACCTCGGCCAGCTGCGTGTTCAGCCCACACTGCAGGCGCCCGGGCCCTGGCACCGCCAGCAGCGCGCGCAGGTGCCAGGGGAGCGCACCGCGCGCTGGGACCGGGGAAGCCAGAGCGCCGGGCTCCAGCCGCGCGAGCAGCTCTCCCAGGGGTTCTCAGGCCAGAGCCAAAAGACGGCGAGGGCGCGGGGGGTGGGAGTGAGTGGCTGCCATCAGCGTGGAAACCCGGCTCCGCAGCAAGCGCCCTGCCAGCCCACGCTCGCCCAGGTGGCCCAGGCGCAGCAGCGCGGCAGCCACGTCAGCCGAGGGGCCCTAGGGCGAGCGCGCGCCCGCTGCCTCCAGCGCATCTAGGCAGATCAGGCACCTGCCCACCAACCACGCCATGGTCCTCGCTGCCCCCGCGTCCTCCAGGAGCAGTACCTGTTGGGACAGTGTGTGTGTCGCGGGGGTGGTGGGGGGCGGTGAGCTGGAGAAGGCCACAGTGCCTCTGGAGCAACAGTGAGCTCCCCACCCCAAACCGCTTTACAAATGAACGTCAAAACATCTCAACTTTGAAAAGAGAATGGAATTTCAGCCCCATCCCCCAAAGTCGCCCAGGAGGGTCTTTTAGAGCAAATGTTTGGCTGACTGAAAACTTGCGGCCTCCTAACTTGGAGCTGCACGGCATTTGGGGTCTAGTCTGGGTCTGAGTGCTCCTCCAGGTTAGAGGAGGCGTGGTCACTGGCATAGCACCCTGTGCATAACCAAGGAGTGTCTGGGAAGGACTTACTACTGTTTGGGTGGGGATAGTGGTGGGGATAGTGCTGGAGAGATGGTCCAAGAAGCACCCCTGAGAGATCTAATCTGACCACCCCTGGCCAGCTCTGTCCTTTCCAGCCACAGAGCTGGTACCCAACCATTTCCAAGAGCCTGCCCTCCCCTCTCCCCATCAGCTCCACCTCTCTCACCTCTCCATTTCCATCTTACTCTACCCATCTGTTGAATTACAAATACACCCCCAGTTACCCACATCACTCAGATAGAGGAGGTGAACATTACTAGTGTTCACAGCACATAGATTCTAACAGGAAGCATGTCCTAACCAAGAGTTGTGCCAAATGGCAGTCTGGCAGGATGAAGAGTGGGGGGCTGTCCTGGCCCAAGGTCTTCCCAGTTGTGGGCCTGCACACCCAGCCTTTGTTTTGGGCAGGTTTGCCGAACAGGCCAGGAGCTGCAGAGGTTTCTGCAGCTTCTCCCCATGGCTGCTAACTGTAGGTAGGGTGGGAAATAGGCCCCTCAGTGACTCCTTCTCATCAGGGGCTGGTAGCCAGGTGTGGGGCTGGGAGCTACACATGGGTTTAAGATTATGTCTGACCAACTGCTTCTGGCAGCTTCCACATGGGTAATGAGCTCTGTGCCTGTGATCAGGGCAGAGGCCCGGGCAGATTTCTCCCTAGGACAGGCATCCATGTAGGAGTGACCTGGCCCCTCCACGCCTCCCAGGGATGAGTGCTCTGTCCAGACCCTCCAGCCAGCTCTGATATCAGTCTCACCTTCATGGTGTCCAGCAGGATCTGCTGAGCTGTGGTCACAAGCTGCTCCCGGTGGCTCCAACTTGCCAGCTGGAGACGGAGCTTCTGGGCCACCAACGTGATATCTCTCCCTGATGCTGTGAGAGAGTCAGTGACAGGACCCATTTCTGCCTGGAGCCACCCCTCCTCAGAGTCCCCAGCCAGCCTGTGGACACAATCTCACTCAGCAACATGTTGTTACCACAAAGAAATAGACCCACTAGGAAGTCATGAAGATACAGTGCCATGAAGCCACTAAAATGGTGGCTCAGGTCTTAGTCGCTGTCACCTTAAAAAAAAGTCATGGTTTGTAAATCACAGCACAGGGAATGTAGTCAATAATATAACTCTACAGTTACAGGTGGGTACGAGACTTATGGGGGGGGTCACTTCATGAGATACATAAAAGTTGAACGGCATGCTATACACTGGAACAAATATAATGTATGTCAACTGTAAGAGAAACAAATTAATTTTTTAAAAGGTGAGTGAAATAAATTTTAAGAGAAGCCTCTCCAAGACATCATGTTGAGTAAGTAAAACCAAATTACAGACTAGCACTAATGGCAAGATCTCACTGTTTTCAGTTACGTGCAGATCTACAGAGAGGGCCTTTTATCTAGAAGAAAAATCATCACACTGGGGTTTTAAATTATGCTATGTTCCTTTTTGAATTGCTCTCATTTTCTCTGCAATGAATGTGTATAATTACTACAAAAAATAATAAGCCTCTTTTTTGTAGGGAAGAAATACTTGGGAGTCTCATTTCAATCCATGTTATCCAAGAGGAGTTTTGTGTAACAAAAACTAGCCTCCACAAACGGCTCCCTAGCAACTGTTTCGTTCATGTGATTGTAGACAATCCCTAACTACAAAAAGCAAGGAAAGTCCTGCCCGCTTGGGCGTCCTTTATAATGGTTATTTTTGCAAACAAAGCTGAGGCTGGTACCTTCAAAATCTTAGGCTGGGAGGGTGCAGGAGGGCCAGCTCCAGCAATCACTGAGAAGTTCATCTCAGCTTTTGGTCTCTTACTAGAGCAACCGTCAGTTTCAACGCCCTCACTCCCTGCCTGCCCCAAACATCCCAGATGCCCTCATGTGAGATATCCCCAGTTCCCCATGTGCAGTGTCATACTCGCTCAAACAGCCCTGCCCAGCAAAATGCTGAAACCCTGGGGTGGTGGGGGGGGAGAAGGGGAAGGATGCATGACAGCTGTCTCCTTTTATTTTTCTCTGGCTCCTGTGCAGCATCTGCTCATCAGCTACAGCTGACAGGTCTCTCGGCCCATAAATACGACAGTGCCACATCCTACAGCTGTTCAGCCACAGGATGGGGACTGTCATCCACGCCACCTGACTTCCTGGGTCTTCTCATTTATCAGTGTTCAAAGGAGAGGAGAGAAACAGCTCTTGAGGGTCAGATCTGCATGTGCAAAATGACCTCGCAGCATCCACTGCTAGGGCAATTGTATGGCTCTGTTCTCATATGACCTTGGAGACGAGGACTTCCCACAGAGAACTAGATTCTCTGCAGACCTACCCAACTTCCCCACCCTCCTCGCTCTTCCTGGAGAGTTGTGGGACATTTTCCCATCTTTTCTCCCCTCCCATGGCTACTTTTATATTTGGCTGAGTTGGTTTAATGTTTCAACGTGAAGGTACAACTGCAGTTGCATCTTCTCTTGCAGGAATACATACTGTCTTTCCAAGTTCTTTTCTTCACCTTCCCTTCCCTGAGGTCTCTGGTCTATGCTTGAAATGTTTTTCATCAGCATTTGGTTTCTTGCATTGAGGTCCATGGAGACATGGTTACTAAGTGCCTGCATGGCAGCATTCATGTTTTCCCTGTGGTCTGCTATATGATAAGCTGCCTGGTGCCACATTGTTGGTGGCAGGGCAGTCCCCTCAGCAGCCCACAGATGTGATTCCAGCACCTTCTGACCTCCGGAGTCACGGGCAAGAACTTGGAGACCAGTCTGTCTGCTACCAGGCTAACTGACCTTCCTTTGTAAACAGTTTGTTTGCTATGGCCTGAAAACACTATGAGTTCAAGAATTCGCCAGCAGGCACTTTATGTTTATCTTCCTCGAGTCTGACCTGAAACTCAGAGAGCAGTTCTCAGGGACAGATTTAGGTCAGTAATTGGCTCAGAGAAGTTTTCTTCTACTATGTGTTCAGTTACTGCCTCTCCTCAGTGCCTTCGTTTTTCTCCCTCTGGAAGCCCCAGTATTTACAAATTGGATCTGTCCTCCAGGTCTACTATTTTTAATGCGTGATTTCTATATCTTTCTGCTTCTAATCTCTGGTTTGAAGGAGTCGGTTAGCTTGATCTTTCAAATTACTAATATGAGTCATAATCATAAGCATTCTCAAGCTTCTGCTTCAAGCTGTGAGGGTATCAGACCAAACTGCCCACCAACAACACTTAAAATAAATGGACAAATTTTTTTTAAAAAGTTGTTTTTTTTTTTTAGGTACTAGAGCATGATCTAAGTAGCCAACACTTAATCCTGATGGGCCAAGAGGCAGAAAAGTCATGTAAAGGTAATAGCCACCCAGAAGTTTCATGGTGCCGAGAAAACAAGAATTAGGGCCTAAGTGTTATCAATGTGGATGCCACCTAATGATCACCCCAGGATTTCAGCTGGGACCCCAAGAGGCTACACCTTAGGAGTGAGAACAAACAGGTAAGTGGATCTGTGTGACTCATGAGAGCAAGGATGCTCACTACTGGAGAAAGAAGCTGCAGACAAGGAGAGGGTGACAAGAAAGAACCTGTGGTGTTAGATCAACACAAAAGATGTCAGTGTAGTGACACACATATGTGAACATCTACATGGAAGTGTATGTTCACATGCATAGGTGACACGCACGTGAGCATCCATATGAGAGTGTGTGTTCACATGCATCGGTGATGTGTACATATGAGCATCCATATGAGAGTGTGTGTTCACATGCATTGGTGATGCACACATATCAATATCCACACAGGAGTGCATGTTCATGTGCAAAGGAGTGTTGACAAGTATGCAACATGGATTAGCACGTGTACTGTAAACACTCTTAGCTCTGCTTCTAAGAGGCCATGGAGCAGTGGTACCCAGCAGCCATGAGTGTATTTAGAGCCCAGATCTGGCTTTCTAAATATCATTTGTCAACAAAAGAAAACAGGGCTCTTTAGGGAAGAGGTTGAGTCCAGGGCTCTCACTGGAAAAATACAGGATGATCATGGGAAATAAGAAAGTGCTTTAAAGAAATGGAGATATGACAGAAGAACACAGGAGCTAATGGCAGGAGCTGGAGGAACTGAACAATAAAATAAACATTGACAGCATTGAATTAAAACCCACAAAATGAAATAAATACCGTGAGTTGATAATGTACAAATAATTGAATAAATGAATAATGGGAAAAAAGGATAACATTTCTGTATGGAACTCCAATTAATAAATGTAGAAGGAATAAAGGAAATAAAAAACTATCATGAGACAACCATCCGAGTAAGAATTCTTGCAGACAAAATACAGTAATTGATGCTGGAATCAATGGAGGAAAGTTTGAAGAGAAACAGAACAGTTTGCAGAAGTTTCTTCAAGATACTTATCAATTACAAAAGGAAAAATAGTGGAGAAATCAATTAGCACCTTAATCAAATGACAAAGTTTAAAATCACTAGTAATAAGACATATCAACATCATGATGGAAAACATAGCGAAGAACACATCACTTCTTGCCACAAATACAAACTCTCAATCTAATCATGAAAAATCTGGCATACCCAGCTGATAGATATTCTACAAAATAACTGATCAATGTTTAATATCAGAGGGCCAGGAGCATGAAAGACAAAGAAAGAATGAGGAACTGTTAAAGACTAGAAAAGCTTATACAGTTAAAAAAAAAAAAAAAGATCTGAACATATAAATTAGACCAGAGATGCACACAGCACACAGCACCTAATAATAGAACACATGTCTATTTGTGAGCTCATGGCACATTTATAAATATGGACCAAATGCTGGGCCACAAAACATGGCTCAAAGTCATGCAGAGGACTTACTGGGCCATGGTGCAATCACACTGAAAATCAAAACAAAAAGGTAACTAGAAAACCTCCAACCACTTGGTCCAGGACAGACTGACATTTGAGGTGGAGGGGTGGTGAGTTTAGCACCATCTTTTTCAGGGCTGCTCCCCAAATGCCCTGTTCACCCAGACTCTGTAAACAGTACCTCCAGGGAGGGGCAACGCAGGGGCCTGCCCTGTTTGCCTGTTGACATGACTGATTTTATACATGCATGTCCTTGTGTGCATGTGTATGTATATGTATATATATAAGACCCATTTATACATGCATATCCATGCATATGTGTATGTGTGTATATGTGTGTGTGTATATATACATGTATGTGTGTATATATACATGTGTATGTATATGTATATATGAGATCCATTTGTACATACATATCCAAGCATGTGCATGTGTATGTGTATGAGACTCACTTATACATGCAGATCCATGCATATGCATGTGTATGTACATATGAAACCCATTTGTACATACATGTCCATGTGTGTGCATATGCATGTGTATGAGACCCACTTATATATGCATATCCATGCATATGTATGTGTATGTATGTATATGGGTAGTCATGTATGTATATGGGTAGTCGTATACACAGCTCACTTCATATGAAATTTTTTAAAGGAAAAGGGAGAAGAAAAAAATGGTGGGAAGAGGGCAAGGGAAGGATGGGATACATGTCTGGAACAAATATAAACCTCAGCGCTCACCACAGTCAAGTCCAGGGAGCAGGTTGATCAATCATTCTTTTCTTCCTCTCTCATTCGTGTTTTCTAAATGTTCATGGTCAGGTTCATTCTCAGTGGAAGAAACATACATACACTCAAGCTGGCCTCCTCCCACAGGGTCTTCCTGAAGCCCTGCCCGTGGCCAGCACTCTTTTGCTGATGCAGTGGCTTCTTCCCGTTCCTGAGAGCTGACCCAGCAGACAGCAATACTGGGCCTGCCAACTAGGCACTCAGCACACTCTGTGCCAACTGCCTCCTTCCAGCCTTTCCTGAATTCTCTCCAAGAGCTGCCCTAAATGCCGATAGCCGAACCAGGTCAGAATAGGAGTTACTTAGTGTTGCCCAACTAATGGGCTCGATCATTGCCCATGGTCAAGAGCATGGGTAATTCTCTTTATCAATAATTTACTTGCCTGGAACAGACAATACAGCAAAGGCATTTATATTGAAACAAACAAAAAAGATGTTGGATGTATCTCAAAATTCAACCTGCCTTTTTTTTTTTAATTAAAAATTGCACTGTGTTAGAAGACATAGAATGTGTAAAAGAGTATTAGTGTAAAATCAATCTATTCTCAAACTCCTAAGTAAATTATTATAAATATTTTAGAAAGTTTATTTCTATACATTTTTTTCTTTCTTCATAATTGGGGCCATTATGTACAGTTTTCCAGCTCCATATCTTTTGTGTGTGTTCAAATACACATAACAGAACATTTGCCATCTTACTCATTTTTAACTATATAGTCCAGCAGCATGACGTATATTCACAATGTGCAACCATCACCACCATCCACCTACAGAGTTTTTTTCATCTTCCCAGACTGAAACTCTGTACCAACTAAAGAACTTTCCATCTCCCCATGAGCAAAACCACCCCAACCCTTGGTTCTCACCATCTGCTTTCTGTCTCTGTGAATCTGACTACTCTAGGTACTTCACATAAGTGGAGTCATATAGTGTGTGCCCTTTTGTGACTGGCTTATTTCACTCAGCATCATGTCTTTAAGGATCATCCATGTTGTAGCCTGTGTCAACATTTCCTTCTTTTTAAAGGCTGAGTAATATTCCATTGAATGTGTATACACATTCTGTTTGTCCATTCAGCCATCAGTGGA